>JAZFAU010000070.1:0-600000 GCA_037178615.1 Dione vanillae
TATATGTATATGTATATGTATATGTATATGTATATGTATATGTATATGTATATGTATATGTATATGTATATGTATATGTATATGTATATGTATATGTATATGTATATGTATATGTATATGTATATGTATATGTATATGTATATGTATATGTATATGTATATGTATATGTATATGTATATGTATATGTATATGTATATGTATATGTATATGTATATGTATATGTATATGTATATGTATATGTATATGTATATGTATATGTATATGTATATGTATATGTATATGTATATGTATATGTATATGTATATGTATATGTATATGTATATGTATATGTATATGTATATGTATATGTATATGTATATGTATATGTATATGTATATGTATATGTATATGTATATGTATATGTATATGTATATGTATATGTATATGTATATGTATATGTATATGTATATGTATATGTATATGTATATGTATATGTATATGTATATGTATATGTATATGTATATGTATATGTATATGTATATGTATATGTATATGTATATGTATATGTATATGTATATGTATATGTATATGTATATGTATATGTATATGTATATGTATATGTATATGTATATGTATATGTATATGTATATGTATATGTATATGTATATGTATATGTATATGTATATGTATATGTATATGTATATGTATATGTATATGTATATGTATATGTATATGTATATGTATATGTATATGTATATGTATATGTATATGTATATGTATATGTATATGTATATGTATATGTATATGTTATATGTATATGTATATGTATATGTATATGTATATGTATATGTATATGTATATGTATATGTATATGTATATGTATATGTATGTTGTATGTGTATGTGTATGTGTATGTGTATGTGTATGTGTATGTGTATGTGTATGTGTATGTGTATGTGTATGTGTATGTGTATGTGTATGTGTATGTGTATGTGTATGTGTATGTGTATGTGTATGTGTATGTGTATGTGTATGTGTATGTGTATGTGTATGTGTATGTGTATGTGTATGTGTATGTGTATGTGTATGTGTATGTGTATGTGTATGTGTATGTGTATGTGTATGTGTATGTGTATGTGTATGTGTATGTGTATGTGTATGTGTATGTGTATGTGTATGTGTATGTGTATGTGTATGTGTATGTGTATGTGTATGTGTATGTGTATGTGTATGTGTATGTGTATGTGTATGTGTATGTGTATGTGTATGTGTATGTGTATGTGTATGTGTATGTGTATGTGTATGTGTATGTGTATGTGTATGTGTATGTGTATGTGTATGTGTATGTGTATGTGTATGTGTATGTGTATGTGTATGTGTATGTGTATGTGTATGTGTATGTGTATGTGTATGTGTATGTGTATGTGTATGTGTATGTGTATGTGTATGTATATGTATATGTATATGTATATGTATATGTATATGTATATGTATATGTATATGTATATGTATATATATATATATATATATATATATATATATATATATATATATATATATATATATATATATATATATATATATATATATATATATATATATATATATATATATATATATATATATATATATATATATATATATATATATATATATATATATATATATATATATATATATATATATATATATATATATATATATATATATATATATATATATATATATATATATATATATATATATATATATATATGTATAATTTTTTTCATTCTTTAGAATCACGTTTCATTTAACAGGATTAATAGAGAATCCAACATTTTTACTACAGCTGGATATCTATCTAATATCTATATCTAGGAGCAATTATGATGAGATTAACATTTACCCGAGTGATCAGGACGATCATGGATAAAATAATATTTTTGATGAAATTGATGTTCAACGATGCTTTTTCTAGTATGTATAAAGAATAAGTATATATTGAATATTCTATATAAATTACTAAATAGTAAAGATTAAAGAGCAGAGTAGAGTAAAGAGCTATTTCATATTATTTAATTCCATATGTAATAATAATTACTTTAATTACTTAACCACCTTATATTGTATACTTCACACTTAACCCACTCATTGCAGAAGAACCGTGTGAACCTAGTGTTGAGACACTGTTTCCCAGTTACTAGAGCGAAGAAAATTAAAATGATATAATAAATCCTCGCCGAGTGAGAATCAAACCCACAACCCGTCGCTTTTACCTACAGACTGCACTGACTCTGTCACGACTGTATGATATAATATATTGTATGATTTTATCTATGTGTCACCCGGTTATTATTTTTTTTTCTTAAATTTCAACATAATATTTTCATATGAAAAAAATCAACAAAAAAATAAATTTTCAATCGAACAAACTTCTTTAATAAAGTCAAGATAACGATATTCAATTCTAATTTATCTATTTATATAAAAACAGAAGTAAATATTACTTACCTCTTATATTGTGATGAGCGTTGTCATCGTATCTAGCAAACACAAAATATAAGGCCATGAGAAATAGCTGAAACACCAGCAAAGGTAAATACTGCAAGTTGGCGGATGTAATCATGGTTGTATCTGTTATCTGAAAAATTAAAGATGATTCGTTATAACGTCATATAACTGTCCTAAATTAAATATAAACATAAACATATTTTTTTTTGTTTTTTTCTTTCATCGTTACAATAAATATTGCATAAAATAGGCAGATAGAGCTTAGTGACAAAATTCCTTTTTTTCAATCCTTTTTTTATTTACACATAAAATATATATAGAATTCAAGAACCGTACTATAAGAGCAAAACATAAACAAACTTAATTAAAAACTATCATTATGATGATCCCAGTGAATAATGAAATAATCATTCTAATTACTTTAATAGGAATATAATAATGAATCCTATAAGATATTTCAGCTATCCCCAATCAAGGAGAGGCAAAAACCTGACATAACTGTAATTTGGTAAATGTTCCTATGCTCAGAGAGTACCGTAGAGGTAGTAACAAAAAATTACGATCTAACTTCCACCCATTAATCACAAAGCTTACCGACACGTCCGATGTCAGTAATTAGGCGAAAATTCCCTTTAATCAATTCCATTTTCCAAGTGAAATCTTACCACAAAGGTGAGTCCTAATATCCAAATAAAGTTTATTTTTTTCAAACAGTTCTTTTCCTTGGCGTCTTTTCTTTGGTCTTGGCGTTTATTTATTTTTAATGTTATAATTGATTTTAAAATTTTATTAAAATCATTTTGTCGGATCAATAGTTGACATTTCGAATAGTTCGCATTTGGTCAAAAAGTGACAAGTGTGTCATACAAACTTATATGCGGTTATTAGGACAAAGAGTTTTAATTAAAATTATATTTTAATACGTTATACTTATACGTATTTGAATTTAAGTTGTGCAAAGTCGAATTAAAATTTTCAGTTAATATATCAAAAATATATGAACATATATATTTTTTAATAATTAAAGGACATCATTTAATCTGGTTGCATCATCAGAATGCGAGTTGCAGGCATTGGTCACCATTCTGAAAGACGGGTGTGAAACTAATGATCTAAGCCTCAATGCAAGTAAGACAAAGGTTCTGGTATTTGAAAGAGACGAGGAAAGGACAGAATGCAAGATTTTTGTGAATGCAAAATTATTAGAACAAGTGAATGAAGTAGTATACTTGGGAAGTATGTTAAGTAGAGATGGTAGATACGAAATGGATGAGGAAAGACGTGTTGCTGCCGGTAACAGAATGAACGGTGACTTAGCTGCGTACACATTGCAGTTCTGGTTCCGACCCTGTTATATGGCTGTAAAACGTGGATATTACAGAAGAAGAATGAAAGAAAGAAGAATGAATGCTGTGGAGATGCGATCTCTTCAAAGAATAAGCGGAGTCACCGTAGCTGACCGAATTCGCAACGAAGAGGTACACAGGATAAAATGTACCAGAGAGAATGTCACAGTAAGAATAAAAAAGATGGTTTAAGCACGTCGAAAGAATAAGTGACGAAAGAATGGTAAAAAAGATATACGACGCAAAAGTGAGTGGTAAGACAGGTAAGGGGAGACCTTGGTTGACTTTCGATAATACAGTGTCGAAGATACTGCAGGAAGGTCAAAATGCATGACTCCCCGGAGAGCAGGTATGAAGAGGTTAATGATAGTGGTCGAGGCGAAAGAGGTATGCAGGGACCGCAGCGTTTGTCGCTCCATTCTATCTGACTACCCCGCTGGGCATTGAGCGTGAATCTATGTATGTATATATGTATGTATGTATGTATGTATGTATGTATGTATGTATGTATGTATGTATGTATGTATGTATGTATGTATGTATGTATGTATGTATGTATGTATGTATGTATGTATGTATGTAAGTATGTATGTATGTATGTATGTATGTATGTATATATGTATGTATGTATGTATGTACGTTTGTATGTATGTATGAATCTAGTCCAAAATCATCCTTATTTTAAATATCTTAAGATTTTTTTTGTTTTACAAATCATTTCTCTTTAAACGTCTTGCTTATTACCATTTTAAAAATATTAATTTCCACTCAAATCAATTTTTACGTGTAATGAACATATTATTTTAATTAATTATAAATAATGAGACTATTACTGAAGGAAGTAACATATGTAAGTGTTTCAATCATTACTTTTTATCTATAGGTGTTAATGGAAAAAATCTCGGCTAAATATCACAATTACCACATTTATAGCGAAACTTTACCTGTACAAAATTACACACAAAAACTTGAGCTACTCAAACCTTGTACAGAACAAGAGGTAATAAATATAATGAATAGTTTAGATTCTAACACAAGTACATGGATTGATGGGGTTACAGTAAAATCAATTGGCGGCGAAAGATCATAATATCACCGCCAATTCGGTGCGGTTTAAACAATAATAGCGGGAATTAAAAAATGCTAGTGAACTGTATTTTTGTTTGATAGAAAATTAGTGAAAGAACACGATAATAGTGGTCGACACTCACAACAACAAATAGAAAAGGAAAATTGATTTACCATCTACAGTACGGGTTTAATTAGACAAAATAAAAGATATATGTAGCTGGGGAAAGTAGAACAATCTCACGGTTAAAAGGTTAAAAGGTTTTCCTTGTTTTCCTTGGATCCATTCGTCGTGGTTGTACGTGGGGGCCCAGCCGCGGCAGGTTATTTCCAAGCTTTACCCATCTAGGCCTTGTTTATCGTTATCTTTTATGTTACATACACAGAACTACTGTATTTTGATAACACTGATGCGGATATTGAGAAATATACTAATATTTTGAATTTTCAATGCGCACACGTTGTCTATAGCAGCGGGAATACATTTTTTTTTTAGCTTCACGCTTTATCCCGCACATGGCAGGGTAGGCAGAGGGAACTGCAGGAACCATACGAACCTAGTGTTAAGACACTCCGTTACTTAGTCCCTGCTTTCTTCGTCCCCGGGAACATAATTGAAATTGTAAAAAAGAAGCAAGCGCCCTCTTGCGTGTCGTCCAAGTGAACGAAGTGCAACAAGGATCGCAATATGTATAGTGTTCGTGTTAGAAAGGGATGGGAATTGGATGTTATTGCGAGTGGCGGTTTTTTAAATATAATATTTTTAGTCAAAATAAATCCCTTTTAATTTAATACTAAACATCAATAAAATATAATAAGTACAAATTTAAGTCACTGTATAAATAAATCCATAAGTAAAGGAAGTTTTCCAGATAATAAAATATATAAAAAATCTAATAAGTAAAAATTTACGTTACTGTATAAATAAATCCATAAGTAAAGGAAGTTTTCCAGATAACCTTAAAGGTTATCTGGAACGAGTTGCACGAGTAACTCCAATATATAAATCGGGAATACAATCAGACCCTGGTAACTATCGACCTATTTCTGTGTTACCCATTTTCTCAAAAATATTTGAAAAAATCATTCATAATCGCTTAAGTCAATATTACGATATAAACTTTTTCTATCCCAAGCAATACGGTTTTCGTCCGAAAGCAGGAACGCTTTCTGCTACAATTGACCTCATTACTAAAATAAAAAATAACATTGATAGCAAAAATTTATTGTAGTATGAGTATTTATTGATCCAAAAAAAGCGTTAGACACGGTTTCACATTGTATATTATTACATAAAATTAGAAGAGTTGGAATAGCTACCCGCGTACGAAACTATTTCCTCTTATCTTAGCAATCGTCAACCAATTATAAAAATGGATAATTTCAAAAGTAAACCAGCTCCAATCACATGTGGAATACCACAAGGTTCCATACTCGGGCCTTTACATTTTTTGATATTTATTAATGATATTGATCAGTTGCCACTGAGTGGTGAAATAACATTGTACGTGGACGATACTTGTTTATTTTATTTTGTAAAGTCAATTCAGTAATACTGTTATTGAAACAGCTCAAAACGATTTAAATATCCTAAACGAATGGTTACAATACAATTTACTTACTTTAAACGTCTCAAAAACCTCATATATCATTTTTTCGGCCGCTTGATAAAAAATACTTGAGATTAATTTTAGATAAAAATTTAACTTGGAAACCTCATATAGATTCTGTACATACTTCAGTTACACCAATATTAGAATATCTTATAGAAATCTGGGGCAACGCGCCTAAAACACACATAAAAAATTTGCAGATCTCTCAAAATAAACTTATCAAGGTCTTATTTCATATATATACAACTTATATTGTTGTTAGCATCTCTGTAGGAAAATTTTTACAAATTTCCGCTACCCAAAGACCATTACAAAGAACAATTGTTTGGCGAGAGAGAATGCTATTTTTATTAAATATTTTTCATGATTTTTAAAGTGTTAATCCACACTGAGGATAGAAAAAATACTTAAAGAAAACATATAAAAATTTGAACGCAGCGGGACTCGAACCCGCGCCCTCCTGCGAACCGTGCAGGCGCTCTCACCACTGAGCATGCGTTCTTCATCACGACGCGTTCAAATTTTTATATGTTTTTATACAACTTAAGTGTTATTATATATTTTAGTTTTGCCGTGCCAGATTCTGGCAAAGGACCCACAATATCGAGAGCTACCCTTTGAAAAGGAGCATTAGATGATGTGGTAATTTGCATTGGTGCTTTATTAGTTTTCCTAAGAGCTTTATTTTCCTGACAGAGAGAACACGCCTTCACATAATTCTCTACATCCTGTCTGATACCTTTCCAATAATATTTTTATTGGATTTGTTTAAGCATCCTAACTGAACCTAGATGGCCTGCGATTAATAAATCATGATTATCACGCAGAATTTTCTTCACTTCACTAGCTGCAGGATATATTATATTATTGTGGTATATGTTTACCGTTATATTTGGATTATGAAATATATAAGTAATCATATTATATATTCTAATAAACGAATTATTCTCAAAAGGATTCTTGAAGTCCGAAATAGCAATTTCAGATATATTAGGATAATTATGTAATAAAAAGTTTTTGATTAAATTCAAAGTATGAAAGATCTCAGGGTATGTGCATTCATCAAAGTGATGAACCTTCGTATAAATTAGGAAACAGTCTTTGGTATTAAACAATACTTTATTAAATGAATATAACTGTTTTTCACAATACATTATTTCGTTATAATTTTCTAAAGTATTCATTACCTCTTGTATATAAGCATTTGATTCGTCCAAATCAATAGAGCTTGTAATTAAAATAATTTTACAATTCGTTTTAAGTAATGATTCATTTTTCTCAATAATTTTAGTATCGTATTGTGTAGACTTATGAGCTATTTCCTTAATAAATTTTGAATACTCCGCGTTAGGTTTTGTTGGTTTTGAAGTACTTACTCTTTCCTGAAGTACGTAGATTAGTAGGAGGGTTTAACGTAATTTCATTATTGTCACATGACTGTGGTAAATTTTCTTGTCGTGGAGTAGTGATGGGAGGATTTAAAGGTTCCGGATTTGAGGACTTAAGAATTTCAGGAGTAAGACTTGGAACAGCAGTGTTAGGAATAGAAGGGTGTTCAACTAGTGAAGGTGGATTTTCCTGAGTAACAGCAGTTTCTATGGGAGGAATTAGTAAAGGATCAGTCTGTGGGGAAGGATCAATATCAAGATAGATATCAAGATTAAGAAAGAATATCAAGATTAGGAAAGTTGAGATTTAGATCATTACTCTGTGGATTAAGATTAATTTCCCCGAAATTGATAATTGAGTCAAGAGAATTAGCATTGCTTTCTGGATTGAAAGTGTTTTAGGATAAATTGGATTAACGGGGTAACGAGAGAGTGCGTCTGCAACAAAATTTAATTCTTTTTTGCGATACGTTATTTCGTAGTAAAACTCTTCAAGTTTTAGTCGCCACCTTTGAAGCTTACTGCTTGGATCTTTGTGGTTAATTATCCATTTTAGAGGTCGGTGATCGGTAATAATTTCGAATTTCCTACCGTATAAATAAGGACGAAATGTTTTACAGCCGAAAATAATCGTTGAGAGTTCTTTTTCCGTTATACTATAATTACTTTCGCTTATGTTTAGTGTTCGTGAGGCCAAAGCGATAGGTTTGTCTTTGCCGATTTGGCCTTATTATAGGACTGCCGCAATGGAATAATTTGATGCATCACATGACAATACGAATGGTTTAGTAAAATCTGGGTAACATAGTATAGAAGCTGTTGTTAGCTTATGATTCAATGAGTCAAAAGCAAGTTGCTGTTCATTTTCCCAGTTAAAAGTAGTATCTTTCCGTGGCAGAGATGTTAATGGTTTGGTAATTTTGGAAAAAGCTGGAATGAAGCGTCGATAATATGACACGAGGCCTAGAAAAGACTTAATATCTTTATGGTATTGTATGTGGTATGTATTGTTCTGAGGAATTAGTATAATTAATTGTTTGAAACGTGTGTTTCAGGGACTCGATAGATTTGGGTTTAGGAGTAATTAATAAATTAAGATTAGAATTGAGAGTGACATAAGTTTCTGAAGTATTTATGACAGAGACGTTAATTCTATTATTATCTTTAACTTTAACGAAACAGTTAGCTACTAATAACGTATCAGAAATATTTTGATTTTTTACAGTACATTCTGTTATCATTTCATATCGAGGGGGAAAAATGTAAGTTGGTACACGAAATTGAAGTTTACATAGTTATCATCTATTTTAAGAATATCTTTATTGTAATCTATGTTACATTTAAAATTATTCAAAATGTCAGAACCAATTATTTCATCATAAGGTAAATTGATATCCTTTACTGCGTGAAATTTGTAAGAAATAAACTTTCGCGGAGATTTAGAGAAGTGCATTTTAAGATTAAAATGGCCCATTGTTTGAGTGCATTCTTCTACGGGATCAATTCCTTTTAAATTTACAATTTCTTTAGTAAGTTTTGGAATGTTTTGAATGCAACTAGATTTAATAAGACTTATTGAGGATCCGGAATCGACTAACAATGATAAGGACTTCTTAGATAGAGACGTCTGAATTAGAACATGTGGCAATAATATCCTTGTTGGATTAGATGTAATTTCAAAAACTTTCATTTCAGATTTAGTAGAAGTTACGGAATTAGCAGATACAGAGGGTTAGTTAACTTCAATAGATTGAGTGGTCTTAGGTGATTTAGAATTTAATTGAGGTTCAATAACTCTCTAGTCTCAATAGAAACAGTGGATTTAGCAACTTTAGTTAATTGAGAGAATTTAAAGGATTCAAAAGATTCAGTGGGTTTGAAAGATATAGTGGTATTATTAGGTTTACTTAATGGATTGGTGCCCGTTTTATTGTTCTGGCGTCTCACACGACACCGTTATGAGACATCATCTAGTTTTTTACGTCGTCGACTTCATTGCGACTGTCATCTGACATTGCCTGAGAGTAATTTACCATTTGCTGAGGTCTAGAAGTGGAAGGTCTTCCATAGTATTGGTTGTTATACTCTCGTTTTTTACAATTTTCTATTGTATGACCTATATTTTTACAGTAATTACATAATTTAGGAGGAGTTTGGTTTGGGTTTCTATAAGTGAGAGGCTTGGGAGTTTCAAGAAACTTCTGTGAATAATTATTAAAGTTACCACTTAATCGCTTAGGCTACAAAGGCTTATTATTTTACCTAGAGGTTGTGTCATTTCTTTTAAAAAGATTTTGACGTACACGTTCTTCAGAAATAGCTATATTTATGGCATCATTTAAATTTTTAGGGGTTCTACACCTAACTAACATTGATATTCTTGGATGTAAGCCCATTGTAAAATGGTAGAGAGCAAGATCTTCCATCGCCGCACCTCAGCCAGGGATTTCTTTTACCTTTGTCGAATTAAGTGATATTTCTGTCAGTAATTGAGACAAGCAAGTTTCAATTCGTAAAGAAAATTGACTAACATTCTCGTTTGACTCTTGTTTACATTCCTGCAATTCCGTAAGCAAGTATGTATAGTGTTTCCTTTGACTGAATTGAGTCTTTAAAAATTCTTTTAATTGTGCCCATTAACTAAAATCTTTAATGGAGCATGTTGCTTCAGCTTTACCAGATAATTGGCTTAAAATAAATTTAAACAAAATTAGTTTTTGCCAGTCGGAACCTAAATCGAAAGCATTATTACAATTAATAATAAATGAATTTAAAGTTTCCCTACATCCGTCATAGGGTTTTATGAATTTTAAAAGGATGCTTAAATCCATTTCCGGTATTGAGATATTTTATTTTCCTTTTTGTTTTTTTAGTTCTAAAGAATTTAACGGTTTGTCGTCTTCAGATTCCGACGGTAATTCTACAGAATATGAAACTTGCAATGAGTCGCTTTTAATGATTTTTGGCACTTTGGATTCTACCACTGTTATTAAGAAATAAAAACTATGATTAACTTTATGTTATTAAAATTAAATAACTAAATTACATATATGTAGTTATTAGTATTAAAATTAAAAGAAATGTCACAAAGAAATTGAATAGAAATAATAGAAATTTTATTGCCCGTTTATATTTAAAATAGAGTTTATATCTAAAGCCAGAATCAAATAATGCACAACGCCACGGTGGTCTTGATAAGCGCCATATCGGATTACTGCAGGTGCGATACGAAGCCCAAACGCAGAAATAATCTCGAATTCTTGTGAACACAATACACTTTCACAAATTGTTAATAAAATTCACTTTTAACTTTATTTATTTATTTATTTTTTTTAAAGTTCACGAAGACGTTCCAGGGATTTTTAAAATTCCACCGCTGCCGGTAAAATGTTATACGGTGGATTTCGTTTACGTTTTTAGATACTCAGGATACACGATCTAGCTGACGCGATAGCGTCTGTTTTAGGGATAGGCAATTAATAATACAGGGTTTGCGTATAATTCGATAGAGTGATTCACCGTTCGAGAGTCCAGCTCTTTTAGTTAAAAAGCGTGATGTTTCAGAAAGGATAGGTATAGATTATCGTGAGCTCAATAGTAATACTGTACACGAATGATATGATATTCTTTGCCACTTATATCTGACTAGATAGCGCATTTACATGGTGCTCAATATTTTCCAAAATTAGATTGTGCTTCAGATTTTTATTTAATTCCAATCAAATCTGAAGAATCTATACAGCGTACTGCGTTTATAACACCGGACGGTCAGTATGACTATTTAACTGTGCCCTTCGATCATTGTAAAGCTATATCAGTTTTTCAAAGTACCATAGTTAAAGCTTTAGGAGATTTAGCGAATACATTAGTCATAGTGTATGTTGATAAAATTTTGATAATATCCGAGACTATTGAGGAGAGTATCGAGTATTTAAGAAATATTAACTAATGACGGGTTTTCATTAAATTCTGCAAAGTGTTTGTTACATGTAAGATAGCGAAATCATACTCGAATAAGATACAAGCTCAATTGCATCTTTTATTTATAGTAGCCTCGCATACCATACACATAGACGCAACGGGAAAACTAAGTGCCAAGAGCGATCATAAAGAATACGTCTTCGGCCTTTCCGATACCTTCACTAAATATGTCTAACTATTTCAAGTGGTTTATATTGATTCTAAGTGTAGTAATAAAGCTGTAAGAGATTGTATAGCACTATTAGAAACCCCGACTAGAATGATCGCGGACCAAGGTCGATGTTTGACTAGTAAATGATTTAAAGAGTTCTGTGATAATAATAAAATTAATTGACATTTGATCGTAATAGGCTCCTCGAGTGTAAATAGCCAAGTAGAACGTGTTATGTCAGTTTAAAAGTCGATAAACGCAAAAGATCGGTCATGGCAGAATCGCTTAGGTGAAGTACAATTTCGACAACACTAACGACAAAAGCTAGTCCACAAGAGCTTATGATACGGCGTGTAATCCAAAATACAAGGGACCGTTTAAGGTCGTTGAATTGCTTGAAGACAATCGCTATTTGTTAAAGCCTTTGTCTGGTAATAGAACTTATAAGTATGCTCACTATTAAATGTTAAATTTATTTCCTGAGAGTGATGGTGATATTTCCACCAGTAAATAGATGCACATACCATGGTTATTTGGTCGCACTGCACGCACTAGTCTGTAGTCGTAACTGCAACTCCCTAGGTTTGTTCAGGGCTCGATGGGCAGCTAGTGGTGTGGCGGAGACCAGAGTGTCGTAGGAGGCTATTATTTTATGGGTCATGCATTGACCTAGGACTTGTGGAGTCTAGATGATCACATGAGGTGATGACGATATGGATGCCAATATAAGTTGTCACCAGCTGCTGACTCAGCAGCTAGTGACAACTTATATTGGCCATGAGCGTTGTATGTGATCTTACTAAGTTAAAACGATTTTTATTACCAATATTTATTTTGTCTTTTTTTTAGCTTTACGTTTTTATCCTGTACATACCAGGTTAGGCAGCATGAACTGCAGGAACCATAGGAACCTAGTATAAAGACACTCCGTTGCTTAGTCCCTGCTTTCTCCGTCCCCGTTTTCCGCTTGAAACATTGCGTGTTGAGTGGTGGAACTCAATTTGCGCTTGTTGCCAAAAAAAATGGAGATAGAAAAATCCATCTTCCCTGAGTGGGAATCAAACCCAAAAATCATCGCCTTACATGCAGACTGCGCCTCTGCGTCACGACGATCCGGTCTTCGTCTTACAATAGTAGTTTTTGACGTGACAACGTCTTAAATTAGGTTGCGGCTCGGAGTCACTTATGAAAAAGTAACGTAACGATGTGTCAACTGTCACCGAACTATGATCGGTCCGCCGCGCGTATCACTTGACACATGTACAATGTTTTAGTAAACAAAATATATTTTCTATAGATAAAATTTGTGCAATTTATATTATAATTATTATTCATATCAATAAATATTCTACCGAGAAAAAGACGTTGTCACGTAAAATTTTCGCCCGTAAAACCCACTTTACAGGTAACCATTTTTTGAATTTTGTTTTGAATGGCGAAACTCAACGTCGACTTTAATTTTACTATATTATATCTACGAACGATTAATATTTAAAAATGCAACAGTGTCATGCAATTATATAGATCCTAGAAAATAATGTATATGTATACTACCTTTACTATATTTGTTTTATCTAGGGGATAAATAGAGAAACTATAAAAAACATATATTTCACCAATCTTTCATATCCTCTGTCATGTTTTCTCTGTTATCCATTGTATTGTACAATGTGTTAGTTTATTTCCCATATATTATCACAGATCTTGGCCTGACCAAGGGTGATCCGGGCACTAACACAAAATTTCCAGAGGCAGTTAATGAGTTATAGTGAGAGATAATAGTTGAATTCAGTGATGCGTCAAAGCTTTCAAAAGAAAGCTGTGTTGGTGCAGTTTGCTGGAGTCCAAAATTCAAAATTATTTTACAAGTTAAATGGCCCTCCCGAGTCTTCAGTGTTCACAGTTGTGGCTGTTGCTTTGTCAGAAGTTTTTCTGTTCTCGCAGTCCCATAATGTTAAACAAACTGTTATTTTAAGCTACTTAATGGCTTTAAAGGGAACCCGTTTCAAAGTAAATTAAGATCTTCAATTATTTTATAGATTCGTGAAAAATTATACTTATCTCAAGGATTTGGATATTGCTCTGGTATGGATCCCAGGCCAATCTGGTATCAGTGGACTGGAGGACTGAATCTGCAGACTCTTGTGCTAAATTAGCTGTCCAGTGGAACATTTTGTTAATTCGGTCATGGTCTGTTGTCTCTTGCAAGAACTCATTTGGATAAGTCCGAGTCTAAATACTAGTTAAATGTTACGCATTTCTTCAACCTGATATTCCAAAGCGTGTTTGGTTTTACTCTCAAAAATTTGCAGAACAGAAAGTTATTTCAACAATTTTTCGTTTACACCTTGGACATACATTCATCTGTCCAAGATTAGGGTCAGGGACCTTTCACTGTGTGAATGTGGCTTAGACGACGGTTCTCCTGCCCATATCCTTTTCTCTTGCCCCAAGTTAGCTCGTACCATTTATGATATCCTCCCTTAAATAGGCCACCTTTAATGTTCAATATTTGTTAATGTTTGTTTAGTCCTTTATATAATAATATTAAAGTATAAGCTAACATCCATGTAAATGTATTGTTTATTACTAACCCCATTTGTTGTCTGTATATATTGTAGATATCTGTAATTTTGTTATAGGTGAAGGATTTAAATTGGATTTCTTTTTACCGTTCATTGTTGTGTAATGATATCTCCTATTTACCGTTCATTCTCCTTTGTTTGTTCTCCATTCAACGTGTCACTGGCGAAGTGAATTGAGTTCAACTGGTACGCTCGAAATAACATAATTAGAAGAAGAAGACAAGTGTGTTCAGCGAAACCAACTCTACGACTTTATGATATAAATATAGAACTATTAATAAATTAAAAATAAAAGATAGAATAATTAAAAAAAGTTTCATTTTTATCGTCAAAATCATTGTCATATTATAATAAGTTAATAATAAACAAATTTTTAAATAATTTTAATACAATATAATAATATTTATAAAAGTTAAAACATCAATCTTAATTTGTGGTCATCTAATATTATTAATTAACTTGATTATTTAAATATTGTAATATTTAATTTTAATTTAATAATTTTATTTTTTGAAAGAAAAGTAGTGAGTATCTAACAGTTTTAAAATACAAATACTTAAGCTTAAAATAATATTGTTCATGTATTATTAAGTAACTATCCATATTTATGGCAGTTCCCAGTTAACTTCATCGTCGTATTTTTCATGTTCCTTCAGTGGCTTAAATATAGGGATCCTCGCAATAAAGCCTGCAAGAAAAAAATATAATCTTGAAAAATTACAGAATCTTGACCAGTCGCTGACGAGTTAAACGTGTAGCCATGGCAACGTATATGTTATTATCAAAAGTTTATAGTGTCATATATTTGACAATAGTGTAAAATTACTACATATTGCCCTTCTGGTCCCCATTACAATAGAAATTGTAGTAGAAAGTATACCAAATTTGCAAGATTTATTTACTTGAAGATACTTGGGGTGGCCTATGTCCACCTCTGGGCATAAAAAGGCTGAGATTATGCACATACAATGCTTGTTGAAAGTAGTCTTAAGTATAAATATTATGTGAATAAAAAAGAACTACACAACTAACTAATATCTTATATTATTATATTTATACATTTCAGCACTGCAGCTCATTTCATATACGTATTAAGACATTAAATAAAAATAATACGTAGCTTTTGCAAGCAGTACCAGCATCTTGGCTTTACTATTACGTGGGCCATATATAAATGAAATATTTTATAAGATTTTAGGTAATTTTTTATTTTTATCAATTAATGTTAAGCATTGTATTGTAAAGTGTACGCGAGGTTATTACTTATAATAATATTATTCATAAATATTTGTTATTTTTATATTTGTATGTTTTATTTTGAAATATTTATTTAAACTTAACGCCATATTCTTATATTGCATACTTGGTAAAGGATGTTAAAACACTCTACTCGCTAATCCACCTTACCTAAACGTAAAAGCGTAGCGGCACTATGTCATATTAAAATCAGAAAATCAGACCGTCGTGGCGCAGAGGCGCAACGTCTGCCTGTAACGCGACGGTTACTGGGTTCGATTCCCAGTCGGAGAAGATGGATTTTTCTGTTTCCATTTTCTTCGCTCTGGCATCTAAGGCAAAGCGCGACGTTGAGTTCCGCCACTCAATACGCAATGCCTCGAAAACGGCGGAAAGCGGGGACGGAGTAAGCAGAGATTAAGTAACGGAATGTCTTAACACTAGGTTCGTATGGTTCCTGCAATTCCCTCTGCCTACCATGCCATGTGCGGGATAAAAAGCGTGAAGCTAAAAAATAAAGAAATAATACAAAATCAGACCAAAATGAGTTAAAGAAAATAGTTTAGTTTTCCGAATGGTAATTGAAGCAACAGCCCTCGCTTATGATAAGAACTAAGTTACTTACTAAACTTACCAGTTATTATGCCACCAACAATAGATATAGCCAAGGTTCCGAGCAGAGCATACAACTGATTAAGTGCTTGTTTCGCCGAAACGTTCTTAAAAAGAATTATTTTTTTTTGTAAAGTTTGTAAAATATTAACAAAGTAATGTTTTAACTGTATATACAATTCTAGGGTGCAATATAGAGAGTACTTATTTTTATGATTTTTAAAGTGTTAATCCACACTGAGGATAGAGAAAATTTACAAAAAATTAACAAATTTTTACTTAAGAGGTTTCAAAAGTAATTAGGATTATGAAAATGTTTTTTTTTAAATCCAATATAGTAAAAGCTTGTTATTCAAAAAATTACAAGTAATGCGATTTACTTAATCTTCTGCTTTTCCGTTCATTTGCTTCAGATGACACGTGCTAATGTACGGTTTTAAAAAGACCCATAATATATTTTTTATATGAAAAGTGTATGTAAATTTTCATAAATAACTTTTACTATGTTTCAGAAAGTAAACAAATACATTTCATATCAACGGTCAGTATCTACATACAAAATTTTCTTACTCTTTCTTTTCTTAAGCTTCACGCTGCTTCATATCTGGGTAGAAGAATGTACCTTACCTAGAGATTACCTAAAACGAACCATGAAGTACTTCCCCATTTTCCGCCATTAGACAAGTCAGGTCAGTAGCAAAAATTAATGACACGCTTTTGAATCTTTTACCACGACAGTGAAACAAATGAATATTTTTCATCGTCATCATATTCATATTTTCTCTTCATACATCATCTGTCATATTTTCAAAAAATCAAAGAGACATTCACTACAATTTACTTAACCTACAAAACATACGTAATACAACATATTATATATAACTTACTGTATCAGCTCCAAATATATTAACGTAGTCTTTACCATACTCGTCCAGTGTAGCGAAATAAGTAAAAGGTATAGACAATAAACCTGAGAATATTCCAGGCATTCCGTGCAAATTATTCACGCCACAGGTGTCTGGTATACCCAAATCAGTTAATAATGGCTGAAATTACATAGATATTACTAGTATATAGTTTACAAGTTATGATAGGAGCACAATTTAGTAAAGTAGGATTAGGATCAAAGAGGAAAGTCCAAGACACAGACATAATAATTTTTTTATTCGGCAAGACGAGAACGATAAGTATAAGGTGCACGCAATGAGCTTAGCAATGAAAAATAAGTAATAATTCTGTATCCCTTTAGCTTTAAAATGGCTCATCCCAATTCACGACTGGTCTTTAGCACTAATAAAGTTCTACTTAAATGCGTTCCAAATTACTCTTCCAGATCAAAGTAATTTAGTAAGATGGGTAAAGCTACCGATAAATCTTGCTACATCTGTAGAGAGGCAGTGCGCACAGCTAAACAATGATGGTGGGATGTAGGGTACTCTTGGATAGTGGTCAATACTTGCGGTGTCATGACAAAGTTCTTGAAATCGAACGTGTCTTTAGTGTCGTAGTCTTTCAATAGCAAGAGCATAGAGAAATATAACAACCAGCAAACGCTAAATAGAGTTTGTGAAAGTAGGTTCTTATAAAAAATCTACATAAAAGCCTTTCTCCATATTAGATCCAGCTCCTGATTGGACACGTGATGGACATGTATAAGAAACAGTATAGAATCCCGGCGTATATTTGTGTTTCGTCATCCAGACTATTTGTGCTTCGTTATCTCGAAGCCTAAAACTCGTAATACTGGTAGAAATTACCGTTCCGTGGGAAACAAATATCCCGAAAAGTCACCACTTTAAACTCAATAAGTATTTTGATCTTACAAACGAACTGACCAGAAATAGGTTTAGAGCGAGCTTATGTGTGGTTGAAATAGGAGTGAGAGGTATAACAGCGAAATCTCTGTATAGTTTACTAAAAGATCTCGGCCTGTCTAGAACTATCACAAATTCATTTCTAAAACACACTTCGAAGGCGGCTTTGGTAGAATCATTCAAAATTTGGTGAAGTAGAGCTCGGACCGTGAAGGTGAACGTTAATGCATTTTCAAGGAGCCCTTTAAACCTACACTTGGGTCGCAATTCCCAAGCGCTGCTCGGAGCTCCTGTTTCTACAACACGATGGGCCTGGTACGGTGAATCCATGGAAAGCTAAGTTGTTTTTTTTTCGTCTTCTTCTTATTGTACTATGGTATGTAATTATATGTTTTTTTATAGTTTTTGTCCTTTAACTATCATGTAAGTGTGTTGGCCGCTTGATAACATTGAGGTTTATTTGAGTTAGAACTGTTCACACATGTCTTATTCATATGTAGCCACGTATTTTATATTGACGAAGAATGTGAACGTTAAATTCAACTCAATTTTTTCTTCTTAATAAGTACAAAGTCAAAGGTAGATCTGGCTTATAATATTTTTTGGCTAAAAAATGTAAAATTGATCAATTGGTCCCAGATATCGATTACAAGAGTAAAAGAAAAATAACTATATTATATAATTTATCCACGAATTATATCATGCAATGATACGAAATATAAGTTACGACATCTTTCCTCTATATTCATATCAACACTAATGATGTTACTGCTAAATTTAAAAGCTATCGAGATTTTATTATAAATACGATATTTCGCTTTTGCAGGTAAAAATCTCTACATGTAAAATGTTAAAATATTTATTAAATTGTATTTGTTAGTTTTGTTAATCCATTCACCCTGTAGTGCAATATAGTCCAATATATCGAGGATTTTTTATGCAACACAGACTTGTGTAATATAACGAAGTGGTCACAAATAATTCACGATACGTGTATAAGAGCAGAACGTTGCATGTATAAATTTTTATGAAAATTTGAAATTAACTATAATATTTATGCTTTTGTACACACTTTTTTTATTAACAAAGCTGTACGGTAAATATTAATATAACCCTTTTAAAATGGGACGGTAAATTGATAACAATGAGAAAAAACTTAGCGTTTCATGGATTCACCGTGTGGGTACCGGGCTCATCGTATTGTAGGAAGAGGAGCTCCGAGCTAAGTTTAAAAGCATTAACGCTCACCTTAACTGTCCGAGCTCTTCCCACTACCCAACCAAATTTTAAATGATTCTACCAAAGCCGCCTTCGAAGTGCGTTCTATAAATGAATTTGTGATAGTTCCAGACAAGCCAATATTTTTTAGTATTGTATAGAGATTAGTAAAATATAGAGATTTCGCTGTTAAACCTCTTGCTCCTACTTCAACCGCATAAAACTCTTAACGTATTCCTGGTCAGTTCGTTTGTAAGATCAACATACTTATTGAGTTTGAAATGTTGAATTTTCGGGATATTTGTTTCCCACGGAACAGTAAGTTCTACCGGTACTACGCGTTTTAGGCTTCGAAAACAAAGATAAATATCCGGTCTGGATAACGAAACACAAATATCCTCAGAGATTCTATACTGTTTCTCATACGTGTCCACCACTAGTGTCAAATCAGGAGCTGAATCTAATATGGAGAAAGGCTTTTGTGTAGATTTTTATAAGAACCTTCTTTCACGAACTCTATTGAGCGTTTGCTGGTTTTTATGTTTCTCTGTGTTCTTGCTACTGAAAGACTAACGGCTTTACGTATGATTTCTAGTGCTTTTCATGGCGCCGCAAGTATTGACCATTATCCACCCCATTATCATGTTTAAGTATCCCCTCTGCCTCTATACAGATGTTGCAAGAATTATCGTTAGCTTTACCCTATCTAACTAAAATACTTTGATGCGGAAGCGTTATTTGGAACGCATTTAGATAGAATTTTAACATTGTTAGAGACCAGTTTAATTAGGGTGCGGCAAGGTATACAGAATTATCCTATAGTTAGCCACACAGTTTGCATTTCTAGGCCCATAGGCGTTCGCATTCTCGTCTTGAAATATATACTAATTAATGTATTTATTACCTTTACTAGTACTAATTAATGTATTTATTGAGGATCGTCGTGGCGCAGAGGCGCAATGTCTGCCTGTAACGCAACGTTTACTGGGTTCGATCCACAGTCGAGGAAGATGGATTTTTCTATTTCCACTTTCTTCGCTCTGGCAAACTAGGCAAAGCGCGGCGTTGAGTTCCGCCACTCAACACGCAATGCCTCAAAAACGGCGGAAAGCGAGGACGGCGAAACCAGAGGCTAAGCAACGGAGTGTCTTAACACTAGGTTCCCACGGTCCCTGCAGTTCCTTCTGCCTACCCTGCCTTGTGCGGGATAAAGCGTGAAGCTTAAAAAAAAAAGAATACAATATTTTGACAGTTCAAAATATTTTATTACCTTTTTTCCTTTAAACATAAATACTATACGTACTGTCAAAAATCTATATCCCATTACACTTAAAAATCCAGCACTGATCCCAATAGCTATCGCACCACCAGGTTGGATAAACAAATTGCACACTGAGCCAACGGCGACACCCCCAGCGAGTGTGGAGTTCTGTATATGCACCATGTCAAACTTGCCTTCCTTGTGACTAACTAATGATGAGCAGATAAATGTTGTTACCTGTAATATTTGTGCAAGTTAAAAAATTGTAATAAGCAAATATATAATATATTAGTGCTAGTAGACTAGCGTGATTTCGCAACTAATTATACTACTAACAGATCCGCAAACAGAAACGGCCTAGGAGTCCGAAACGAGAACGGGGAGACATTCTTAGAAATCTGGAAGGTCACAAAAGACATCTCGCACCAATTTCATGTCTTCATTAACTTTGTCGTTGTCTTCGCCGCATTCTCAGTATTTACTGGCCCTAGAGAATCTCTAACGTACAACTTTGGGAACGCTGCGTTGAAACTCCGATCGACCAGCAAATTAAACGTCACAAGTGGGGATGGATTGGTCACACGTTCTGAAGAGATCCGCAAAGCAAGCCCTAGACTAGAATGCCTAAGGCAAGCGTAAACGTGGTCGCCCTAAACAGAGCTGGCAACGGACGATCGCGGCAGAGGTGGCGAACATAGGAAGGACCTGAAGCCAAGTGAAGCGCGATGTTCAAGACTAAACGGAATGGCGACATACTGTATATGGGTATATACAGTATGTCTGGGAGATTTAGGATCTTAAGACAAATTAGTTAAGTAATAGATTTGATATTTTACTCGTAGAAACATTTAATGAAAACAAAAGCTTTAATCAAGTGAGAAAAATAAGTAAACTACCACCTATTCTTTTATACGGCATTGACGATATTAATTTAACAGTATTACTAGTAAAAGTTGCAAATAAAAAACACTTTAATTATAAAATAGTCAATCGAAATCAACTTAGAATTAACTGCATTGACGTGGTAACCTACATAAAAAGATTATTTTTGTAATCCCTAAAGAAGTGGCAATGGGCCGGTCACGTTTGCCGCAGCATCGATGACCGTTGGAGCAGACGAGTCCTAGAGTGGAGACCGCGTCTTGGCAAACGTATTGTAGGACACCCCCCGGCCCGCTGGACCGACTACATACGCAGGGTTGTCGGAGCAGGCTGGATGAGGGTTGCAGAGGACCAGGATGTTTGGCGCAAACTTGAGGAGGCCTATGTCCAGCAGTGGACAGCGATTGGCTGACGACGACGACGAAAGACCTAATTATAAGGCCACACTTTCAATCAAAAAGATGAAAGATGTCACAGATTAGTTATTAGAAATCTACACCACTGTACACCCCATAAATAAATAAGGGCAGCTTTACAAAAAACGAGGAATAGTATAGCTGGAGAAATTATTAACGTCAAATATAGAGCTGAGAAAAATCCTACGTCTACCTTCTTCGTTAATCTATTACCAGTTCCCAACATAAAATAAGCTACAGAAATCAAAGTAATATACCACCAGAATTTAATAATTAAAAATCCAAATAAAACGTAAAAATATTGTACAATGCCAAAGGTATACAATACGGTAATTCAAAAAATTTCTGCATGAGACCTTACAGATGTGTAAAATATATCCAACCACTAAGCACTATGCCTAGGTGACGAACTACAAGGGATGCGAAGTATACAGGGAAATCTTGTCTAGGCAGCCTAGTAAATATATCTCTACTGGACAAACCGTGGAGTCACATAGCACAAACAAACTAGAAACTGTTTCCACAACAGCTATTGTGGAATAAAAAAAAACATCTTTTAACTTAAAAAAACTTATGCTGAGTTGATTAGAAGTTCTCCGATAAAAAGCAACGAAAGATCAGAAAATTTAGTACAACAAACTTTTATTTCTATTAAAGAAAGAAAAACTGATAATATCTTACAACAAATAATTCGATAAAGTATTGCATGTATGTATAGATGTATAGTAAGTAGTCCATTATTTTATAAGATAAAAATACTCTGATGATCTGATGCTATTGGCTGCGATGACACAAGTCGACGTATGATTTTGCTTACTCTTTATCCTATTCTTTCTATTTTATGTCACATCTTTAATTGTCCCCTTTCCTCTAGTGATTTTCCTGATGTTTGGTGCCATGCATTAGTAATCCCCTTACCAAAGATATACAATCCCACATCCTTTTCAAATTATCGTCCAATATCCATACGGCCTTTCCTTTTAAAGTCCTACAGCACATAGTACATGGACAATTATATCACTTTCTACAGTAATAACAATATCCTGTCCTTGTTCCAATCCGGATTCCGTCCGGGGCACAGCACAGTAACTGCACTCAATAAGGTCTGCGATGATATAAGATATGAGATTGACAATCAGCAAGTTACCTTTCTTGTGTTGTTGGATTTTTTGAATGCTTTCAACACAGTAGACTTTGATATTCTTTTGGCCATCCTAAGATCTATAATGTTTTTTCCCAAAAGCTACTGAATGGTTTTCTTCTTATCTCCGTGGGCGTACTCAGTGTATTAAGTTTGATGGGAAGCAAATTTCTCAATGTCACATCTCAGCAGGTGTTCCTCAAGGTGGTGTAACTGTCTCCATTACATGTTTTCCATTTTTATTACCACTCTTACTCAACATTTAACATCCTCATATCATCTCTATGTTTATGATTTACAGATTTATCAGACTTCTTCTATAAGTGACTAACCCAGAGCAATTGAAAATATCAATTTTAATTTACAAATTATTAACACCTGGAGTAAGGCGTTTGGACTGTCTGTAAATCCTTCGAAATCTAAAGTATGTATGTTTGGAAGCTCTAAGCAGTTATTTAAAATTCCTTCACCTCTCCCTTCAATTCTATATGATAATATTTGTTTAGAGCACAGTGCTAGTGTAATGAGTTTGGGAATCAAATTGGACAGTACATTCTCCTGGTCACCTCAAATTTCTGAACTGAGCCGTAAGATCTTATGTGTTATAGGAAGTCAAAGAACATGGCAAAATTTTTTTGCCGTTAAAAACTAAAATATTTTTTGCTCAAACTCTTCTTCCTCATATACTAGATTATGCTGATTCGTGCTACTTAGACTTACCTCAAAAAGTACTACGTAAGCTTGAACGGATGCAAAATCTCATAATTAGGTTCATCTTTGGTGTGAGGAAGTACGATCACGTAACACAATACTGTACCCAGCTAAATTGGTTAACCGTTAAAGTTACTCTCTACACTTACACTTACTCTCTTTTACAGTATCCTATACCATCCTGTCATTCCGTTGTACCTCAAAGAACGATTTAAGTTTTTGGGGTCGAGCAATCTTCATTCCCAGCATCTCCGTTCCCGCAATAACAATCTCCTAGAAATTCCTCTTTCCCACACTTAATGCTATGGAGACTCTTTTGCTATCTAAACTGTAAAACTCTGGAATGCGTTGCCGGTGGAAATTAGAAAATCTCAGACGATAGAAATATTCAAACGTCGCGTCGGCTTAAAAAGCACTATCTTACACAGTAGTCTCCTGTGTGTATGAATTTCATTTATATATATGTATGTATGTATCTATGTATGTATTGATATGTAAGTAAAAGTATATTCAAACATTTTAAAGATTACTTTTTGCACTCTTCCGTGTCCTTTACTGTCTAACTGTCTGTAAATGGTGGCCTGTAAGAGATCACTTGCAGTTATATGGCCGCCGTTGTACATATGATACACCTTTACCGATTTACCTTTTCTTTTACATTCTATGTTTTATGTGCAATAAAGAATTATTATTATTATTATTATAAAAATACTCTTGCTACACACATTTTTGATGTCCTATTTATCCAAAGGAATTTTCCAAGTTAAGGAGGGTTCTGCTATTTCTACCTTTCATGCTGAAGTACCTCAAGGATCAGTTTTGAGTCCTGTGTAATAAATAAAGGTTACAACCGTCCTACCGGACAACAACGCAACATTTACAGACGGTACCGCTGTAATGGCTATCTCGAAATGCCTTAAACAAGCGTCTCCTCTCTTGCAGAATGAACTACATAAAGTAGGACATTGGTTGAATAAATGGCTAGTTAAAGTAAATCCAATAAGGACATCTTATGTTGATCGCAAATTAGCCTGGAAAAAGCACTTGAAAACTAAAAGGGATGAATTAAACTTGAAGTACAAGGGACAATAAGTTGTTGATCTACAAGACTGTACTACAATCCATTTGACATACGGTATACAAATGTGGAGTTCTGCTCGTGATAGTAGTGTAAAGATGATTCAAAGAGCACAGAACAACATTCTCTAATAAATTTTCATGGCACCCGGGTTTATAAAAATGAGATCCATGATCAATAATAGCTATACTTACAGTGAAGGAAGTAAAAAATTCCACTTCCATAGCTAACAAGACTGTACCTATCATCCAAATCCATTGGCCGTAATAGTGTATATTTTTTTAAAAAAATATTTGAAGTAAATCATATTATAACTTAAAAACAAAACATCCACTCACAGTAGCCGCTGCCAATGACAGATACGTATTGATAATTGCCCTCTGATGTTCGACGTATTCTTTTGGATTTGTCAATGCAGAATTGAAGGATGGCCAATATATCCATAAGAAAATTGAACCTGTTAAAGAAATCTGATCAAAATATAAAGATAATATCTATTTATATATATGAGGTAAGATTTTGAAAAGAAAATTAATATTATATAAATGTTTTTCAAACTTTCATAATCTCGGTTGAATTATTCTCGTAAAAACGACAACGACGAAGCAACGTGGAAGCAAAATAATTTATTTCTGTGGATAAGTTGTGCGAGTATTGCATGCTTCATGCCTAATTTTTTGAACGTCAAATAATTTATTTAATTTACCACCAGTTCGCTAAACTTAATGCCTAAGATCTGAAAAGATCTGACGCAAGGAACTCAGCAGAACTCTCAAACTTTTTTATTTGCCAAAAATTTACAACATGTCATATCATATCAAATCAACAATTTATATTAGTGACAATGATATTCTTAGACAGCTGGAACCAATATTTCACTATAGATTTTAGCGAGTTTTTTATTTCCAAGGTTTCATCATTTATTTAATCATTAAAATCATTACAAAGTCTTTTGACTTTGCGTTTACAATCAAACACATGCATATATGTTCCTTTACCCTTACCTACACAGCAACCTAAAACAGCTATTTTTACTATATTAATATATAAATCTTAACTCACTGAAACGTTAAGAGTAATTTGGTTTTATAACGACATGCCGCTTTGTCTTATGCATAGATCGTTATCTATCTTTTCATCTATAGTATCTAATTTAATGTCTTACCTAACATAGCAGTAACATCGGACATATAAGATGGTCCATTTAAATCTGCAGTTTGTGTGGTTTCACCTTCAGTATTTGACTTCCTTACATGTAGTGCCCAACTTACTCCAAGTCCAAAATACGCTCCGAAAGCGTGAATAGCTATGGAGCCACCGACATCAACTGCCTAAAATATAAACATTAAGATATTCCATTGGATTTATTATGATACACTTTTGAGTAAATAATTAGCTGAATATATTTGTATACGTATATTTATTTTTATTTAACTTAAATGTTTTTATTAAAAATTAAAGCACATCATATTTTTGTTTTGCATTTATCATGGTAGGTAGAAAAAACCTAAATCAATTTTTCACCCACATACGAGACATAGGTTGATGGCATTTTGCCTTCCCAGGGCAAACAAAAGTCGAACCCATAACAACACAATTTTCAGTATATCACTGTACAAATACACAACGACAAAAAAACACATATTGCAAATAGCAGATACAAGTTACATTAAATAAAATATAATATCTAGTTCTGAAACAGAAAAATATAATTAATAAAAGTACCTTGAAAATGTGTTCTACAATCCAAAAATTAAAGCAGCCGATAACAACTTCGACGATTGCTATGATGAGTAACTGTAACCCGCTGGCCACCCCGAGTAACGCACCGAAAGTTATAAGGACCGTCGCAGACATTATATCAGCCTCTGTTAAGTATTATTTGTGTTATAAAATTTAATATTCGCTTGTTTTTTTGAATTTTTCTGCCTATCATATGTATTTCTACAAAATAATTAATAATCCTGGGAATACAAAACCCTGTTATCATTCTGGCTGGTTCATACTAGCGACTAGGTTAGATTGATGTAAAGCCATATTATAGAAAACATATTTTTTTTTTTCATCACGCAATGATGTAAAAACTCAGCCCTTGCCCTTGAATCGTTGCAGTCTTACGAAGCCAGAGACACAAAAATATTTATTATATATACTACATTATAAGAAATATCAGGAGATATTGTGAGATCAACCCACAAATAATATCATTCTTCATTTTTCGTCACTATATTTATAAAAATCTAAAGCTTTTTGTGTCGAATGGTTATATCTAACACTGCGTTTTGAGTTAAAAAAAAATAATTTCTTAAATAAAGTATTAAGCAAGCGATTACTAAAAGCCTAATGAAGAAAAACAGGAAAAGATCTCAGGGAGCTTCAAGATTTTTAAAGTTTGCCTTGTATTTTTAGCAAATTAAAATGAGTAAATGTTTGTTCCTCTTAGTAGAAGTAATCTCTAGCTTAAGATACTTCAAGAACGTTGTAGTTTAGGAAACGGTCCAGTGAATTCATTTTTTTTTTCTTTTTCTTATAGTTATAAAGGAACAGGCCTTTGTCTTCCATCTCACTTGATGAAATTGTATATGAAGATGAAGGTGATACACGCACGAAAAGAAACCTGTTCACTCTTCTTTTAAAGGCTCCAGGGTGAAATTTATGAATAGATACAGGCAGATCGTTCCAAATCTTGGCGAATACTCTCACTTAAAACTCTCACTAAAACGAGCTGCTAAAACGTTAAGTTCGACATTTGGGCATGTCATAGTAGTGTGATAAGTGAAAGTTTCAATCAGTTCGAATATAGTCTTCGAGCACTTTCCAAAGTGCATGTTATAAAAAACTGATAGGCTAGCAACTCGACGACGATACTCAAGAGTGTGTTTTCTGCTATTTGAGAGCTTTTCTTTATTAATTAACAAAAAACATTTAGGGCCAAATGGAGATAAGTAAGGTGAATACTTGCTGTTGCTATCCAAACGAGAACACTCAGTGAAGAGACTGGCAAAGAGATTGGGCTTCCTCCTTAGCGCTGTGTACTAGGGATCCGTCAGATTTGAGCAGAGGAGGTAGCGACGAGCAACAAAAATTTTTCTCGACCGACTTAGCAACGCGCCAGAAAGCTTTGCATCCTGAGGGAAAGGAAGCCAACCCCTATTTGGCCAATGTGTTCAAAATGTGCTTTTTTGCCGCTTTTTTCGCCTTTTAGCAGTTGCATTGTATGTATTCTTAATGCCTTGAGATACAAGGCTTTGTTTTTACGAGCGTCAGCCCAAGGCAAAGCTTCACGCTTACGTTTTTCAGCTAAGAGGCATTCAGCATTAAACCATGAGCGTGCTTCGGTCTCAAGGGATATTTCAGCAAATGGAATATAAATACTCTATAGCTTAAAAAATCACGCTTGAGACAGCGTCTGCCTAGCATCTGATGGATCTACAGAAGAAAAGCAGACCTGCTACCAAGAATAAGATACGAAAAAGAGACGCATCTCATCCCAATCCGCTGACTTATATCGCCACACATGTCTTGTACCTTTAGGGCTGATGTAAGGAGGCGAGTAATGCAACACAGATTTCACCACACAATGATCCGATCTCCCGAGTGGTGGGGAAACGGAAACCGAACATCTATCTGGATTAGTTGTCAGCAGAAGGTCCAGGCAATACGGAGTGTGGTCTACGACGTCAGGAATACGAGTAGGTAGGTGGACGAGCTGAGAAGGGCCACAACATATTGTAAATTTGTAAGAAATACCAACTGTGCTGATGGAAAACGTCGATGGACCGAGTCTGCAGCTTTGCTTAGATGATGATTAAGTAGCCTAGCTATTTGGTCAAGGTCAGTATTCACTGAAAGGTCTCTAAGTTACGAAGACGCTGACAACAGATCACGTCTCTTATGTACACGCACACGCCTGCGTGGGCACGGAATTGAGTCTTCAAGATCTACCCTGGATAGTGCAAATATGATGGATCAGATTACAGATCTGCGTCTCCGTTAGGAAGAGTAAGTGCGATCTGTCAGTCTCGAGATGGTGAAGGTCATAATTGAGATTTGAGTGTAATCCTCAACCGCTTGTTTAACTTATTATACTATTTTCTTTATGGTAATTTTTATCAATATATTCTATAGAGGAAGGTGAAGATGGTTGGAGTAGAGTACCACACTAGGAGCACTGTTTGTTCGGATCCCGCTGGCCTCCAGGACAAGTGAACCAATGCACCGATATCTTCAAATTATTAAGACATTTATTTATCATATTTTGTAATCAGTATGTATTGTAATTGGGCTTAAATGGATTGAAATAAAGCATTATTATTAGATTATTATCATTAATGTTATGAAAATTTTATGAAATTAGCAGTTCTGAAGTTAAGCTCGTTTAACCGGCTTAACAATATTTAGTATAACTATATATTCTAAACTTACAGCAAAATAAGGTCACTACTGAGCAATGAGTATTTATATAACTGTATAAGTCTTATTTAACTTTGCTCCTAAATTATTTTTCTTTAAAATTCGCAAATGAAATGGTGAAATTGTATAAAAAAATATTTTTTTTTAATTTCATCAGACTAAAATGCAACTTAAAATTATTTTTGTTAAAAAACTATTATATATTAACCTAGAGACTGTCATACTATTTTAGTCAATGTTTTTATACTCTGCCCTTTAACAAGTATTCAAATACCTAAGAATAACTAAAAAGAACTCAATCTTCAGTCATTTTGATCCCTCCATACCATATACTACCTTACTGTGGGTTCGTCATGAAAAATTGCTACTAAGATTGCTAGCTTTATTATAGCACTTCCAAAGAAGAATATTTACTCTAGAGGAGATTTTCTACGTTCTTCATACATAGCTCTTATGGAGATATATTATGATAATGTTCGCGGCGAAAATGTTGAGTTCAATTTTTCTTTTCAAGAACTTTTTAAGAAGAGAGGTTTAATTTCAAAATCAATTTTGAAGAGTTTTTTGATGATTGATAGATGTTTAATGATAAAAACAATGATAAGATGAAGCCGTTGATGCCGAACGGCTCAGCATTTGATTGCAACGACAACAGTTTTGGGTTCAATTCTCACTCAAGGAAATTCATTATTTATATTTCCTAGATATAATAACACGACAAAATCAGGGAAAATTGTCTTAACACTAGTTTAACTCTGTGTGCTTCGCTATATACGTATGAAAACAGCATGAAGTAATATTTAAAGTAAACCATTGAACATTTTTTGATGACAAAAATGAAGAGGAAAAAAGAGAGCTAAAAAAGAATGTTCGTGAAATCTCTCTATAGTTTGCTAGAAAATATCGGCCTAAAACTGGTACTAAGACATTTCTAAATTGTACTTCGAAAGTGGCATTAGCGGAATCGTGAAAAATTTGATTAGGTAGTGGGAGGAGCTCGGATAGTGAAGATGAGCGTTTTTATATTTTAAAGGGGCCCCTTTAAATCTACATTGAGTTCTAAATATTTCTTCTCTAGATATTTAAAATATTAGCCTTAAAACATGTATTTAAATAACATCAAAGACATAAAAAACTTACCCAGTAAAGATTTGTGATCTACAAGTATAACGCCGTTTTGCATACTGTAGAAAGATTGACAAAGTAGCGCCCATTGTACCACCAGTGCAGCCAAAAACCAGTTAAACCCCAACGCACTGTAGCAATATTTCTTCAAAAACGTCATCAAAAATCCAAAACCTATGAAAATCATGATATGGGTGCCTTCGAAACCTGAAATTAAAACAAAACTATTAAATTAATGCATAAATAAAAGAATTATTACCAATATATATTTGAAGATATTGCTACCTACCAGATAAAGGCAATTTAAAACCTTAAGCAATTTTTATCTGCTTGATATTTCTATCTAAATCTATGTAACCTAGATTTGTTATTCGTCTTTCGATATGGTTAATCTGATAGGATCTTTGATTTTCGCGATTCTTATACATTTTAAATAAAACAATTTACCCGATTAATCGCAACGGTGGTCGACCGGTAACGCGACAGTTATACTAGACGCGGACGAGTATAACAATTAAATATTATTTTTGCTATCGGATGAAACAACTTATTAAATTGTTAACAACCGAATTAGTATCTATATACGCAAAAAAATTAAATTTCAACTTTAAATATCTCATGCCTAGCTGTGTAAAACCTCCAAAGTTGTATGGATTACCAAAAATACGTAAAATATATATACCTCTTCGTCCAATTGTTAGCCGAATCGATATGTCCACGTATAAACTGGTTCAACATAATGTGTGTTCTTTGTCCACTGGGTGGTCACTCAACATGTTATGTTAGGGATTCATTTTGTTAGTGAAATGAAAGTTAAACCTTAAGTTGGCTAATAATAAGACCATGGTCAGTTTTGATGTCGACTCTCTATTTACTATTATATTTATAGTAAGGATTGCATTAGAATTGTCAAGAGAAAGCTAGAATACAATATGCCTATAGAATATCTTGAACTTTTAGAACACTGCCTTACATCTGGTTACCTAGTGTTCAATCAAGTATTTTATTTATAAGAAGATGGGATTACTATGGGTTCCCCTGCGTCTCAAGTAATAGCAGATAGACATGGAGGACTTTGAGGAGATGGCCCTTAGCACAGCACCTTGTCTACCTAGAATATATAAGCGGTACGTAGAGTATATTATATATTCCTTAGCCATCTTAATTATATAAATGACAATATTTAATTTACAATAGAATAACATACAAATAATTCTTTAGCTTTCCTTCATGTTTTAGCTATAAAAAATCCCAATGGCACAGTAGACTACACAGTGTAATGGAAACCCACTCACACTAACACATATATCTCAATGATAAATCTCACCATCAGCCTACACAGTTATCTACCGTTATGAAATCTTTATTTTAGCCCACCACTTTTGCGACGCTGAACACCCAGGGGACGAACTTTGACTGGTGAAAGATGCCAGCGTTGTAAGAAGATCACCAAGCCACCCACAGTAAAGACACAACCAGCACTTCTACCAAAGGGAGTTACAGACAAGATCGGCAACATTTTAAGAAGAGCTACAATAAAAGCTATTTTTAAGTCTAACATAAAAGTGAGCCAATTCTTGAGACCAGTTAATATAATATTCTCTTACAGTGCGCAGATATATACAAGCGTGATTGTGACTGTGCCTTATCTTACATTGGTCAAGCAAAGCATCGGTGTTAGTGTGACACAGCTTAGCTCAGATGTCAAGAATGGCGTATATTAAAGTCAGCTGTATGTGAGTACTCTATGAACAAGCCTAACTATTACGTCAAGTTTGATAAACTTCATATACTCGCTAAGGAAAATACATATATTCCCAAAATTATCTTGACCTCTGGGCAAGGATACAATCAGCTCATTCTGCAGGAATACTGGGCAGTACGCGAGGCAACTCAGAAACCGTTGGCGGTAGTTTGATATAATAATTATATCATATGACACACAATTGCCACCTCACTCTACCCGTGACCACAGAGCAGAGTTGAATTTCGGAACATCGTATATTGTAAAATGTTACAACGAAAACAAAGCAGCAACAATATAAGTCGTTGGATTTCCAACCACACCTTATGGGGGACATTTACAAAATGCCAACAAAATAAATATGCAAATTATTATGAAAATTAAGATAATCACATAAGGGATGCTCGGGTTAAAGAGCGGTAATTTCATTTGGATTTTTTCCAAATGAAGCTTGAAACTGAAGCTACGCGCATACCTATTGTATATAAAACTCATTACGTTATATTACACATTCGCTACACCAATACGAGATTTTGAGACATATATTTTTAGTAGGTAAATTTTTACTTCTATTTTTTATTTTTTTACTTTGAATGATAATTAATAGTACATACAGTATTGTTACAGTATAGTTTGACATATAAAAACCCAAGTAAATATTTCAAAGTACGTGCTAACGAAGTTGGGCGACAATAATGTATTTTTTGAGCGAATTTCAAAAAAAAAAACCAAATAATAGATTTCAGTAATAGATAACACGTTTAGGCAAGAAAAAGCATAAAAGTATTTAAAGATCTGATGATGGAATACTAAGGAACTTTAATTTATGGGTACGGTTATATCGGTTACATATGTTAAATAAATTATGTTTATATTATCGTGAATTTGCTTCGTAAAGTCAATATAACATATCAATACTAATCTGATAATATTGCTGAGCTTATGAAGATATCTATAACTCCTAATCATTGTTGGGTCTGAACCCAACAATGATTAGGAGTTATAGAATTTGTTGTCTTTAGACTGTGTGCCAGCCACAACAATTTATAATCTGCCCAATATGTACTAAATACATCGAGAAATAATTATTTAAGCTCCCTTGTCAAAATTGTTGTTCAAAATGGTACCAACCTTGCAATTAACTTATTTAAATAGTTAATATTTATTATAAAGTACCAAGAGTTTCTTTTACAAAAGTACTATTTAACTTTTTCCAGCCGAATGCCCAAATTTTGTATGAAATGAACTACAGATATATCTTTGTCCTCATTTATTTCAGTTTAATATTTTATTCAATTATAAAATATCAATTTTCTTATTTTTCCTTTATTTGCACTGTACGCTTTAACTCATTCCCGATTTATTTTTATAGTTCTAGCTCAATGGTTGAAGATCACACGGCAAATGCTTCAATAACGCTCGTATTTTTTAATTGCGTTGGTTTAAGAGTTTAGTTTTTTCTATTATCCATACCCGTTTACTAGTATTTCTTCAACATTATTATGAGAAACATGTTGACAGACGAACAGTCAGTCAATGAGACTAAATTTTTATTGAAGCAAGATAACTAACAAAGGTAAAATCAATATCGATATTTAAATTTTCCACGTTAACATAATAATATTTTATTACACAATAGAACAATATATGTATTATGTACATTTTACCATGTATACCTACCATTATACGTACACTACGAGAAAATGATATGTAATTAAAAAAATGTAAAATTTTATTAATCGACAACTTCGTATTTACCGAAAACAAACAACTAGCAATTTATAAATTAAAATCTTGTTCATTTCTTACGTCACTTCCCAAATTTTTAACAACGAAACAATTTAATAACTTGTTCAAAGCAAGGCCTACAAAACTTTCCGTCTACCTGAAAATATTATAATCTATGAACATTATTTAATTATTTTATTCTCATTTAAAAGACTATTCTGTACCTTCTCCAAATGATAAACTATTAAAATATAATATAAGCTGAAACTATACAAAGCTATAACATTTAAAAACGAAAAAGAAACATGTTAAATGAAAAATTGCCTACAAAATCACACAGTAGCCGTTAATAGGCCTCCAGGGGGCAATCGGACAAAAAACGGTTGCACATAGAAATCGTAGTATTGAGATAGCACCGTTTTCCTTTATTGCTATATGTACTGTAGCTTTTGAAGCTTTGTTTTGAAATTATTATACCAAAAAGATGATAGTATTTTTGGAGAGCACGATAATGTATATAGGATTATATAAAATGGTTCATTCTTTGTACAAAAATATCATTTTAGCAATCGCTTTGAAAATTTTGATTATTGTTCGATATGGAGAAGAAAAAAAATAAATGTTAAATAAAAAGACTGGTCTTGTAACCATATTATATATAAAATAGTTGTAGTGATAAACTAATTTAAATATATTATTCATTATTTCTAGAATTTTACTAAATTATTATAAAAGCAACGACTTTATCAGTTAAATATTTTTTAAATCCTTTTTCTTATAATCCTAAGAACTTTAAATTTGTGGTAAGTATTTCAATTTGTATATATTTAAATTTGGAAATTAGGCAAAGCGCGGAGTTGAGTTCAACCACTCAACACGCATTGCCTCGAAAAACGTGGAAAGCAGGGTCGGAGAAAGCAGGGACTAAGCAACCAAATGCCTTAACACTAAGTTCCTGTGGTTTCTGTACTTCCCTAACCTAACTACCCTGCCATATGCGGGATAAGCATGAAAACATAAAAAAACTAATATTATGACTATATAGATGTACGTACATTATTCAATATAAATGTGTAATGTCAAACAATGGTTTACTGTTTTGTCACAGTGCGCACAAAAAATCCACTTTATTGTATATTAGGATCCAACATCACAATTTATTTTACTATAGCTATAGTAATAAAAAAATATTTTTTATTCTAAATTAGTAGTGTCAGGAAATAAAAAAAAGTAAACTTTTCGAGTTTAATAATATACTAATATGGCATAAAAATATAAAAATTAAAAATAAATGGACGTATGTATTTGTGTATGTCTATCATGAAATCATAGCATATAATATTTGTACTACACTTATTAGATCAAGAAACCGATTATAGGCTAGTTATCATAATTAGAACATTATAACAACGTGTTGGATTTTAATTAGGATAATTTTAAAAATTTTAGATTAGGTTAAACGTTGCAAGAAAAATCTAAGATTTGGTATGATTGTATTTCACTTTATTTTTTCAAAATGGTAATTCGTCACTCCATTCCTTCATTGCAGCGTTGAGATAGGTCTCTCAATATACAAATGTCTCAAAAATTAACACTAGCTTTGATTCCTTCTCTCCATCATGCTTTATGGGTAAAAGCGTAAATTACTTCATCTACGATAAAGGAAATGATATGATACGATATTTAAAAGAATAATGGAACAGAGTTATCACTTGAACGAATTTTAGCTTAATTTATATGTACATATAAAACGGTTTATTGTTTTAATACGCATTTTACTTACTACTTATTATTTAAGTTTAATTTTTCAAATAATTATTATGTTATTTCGAATTATTATTCTTAGAAGGAAAATGAGTACGAGTGTCAAAGACATTTCTACACTGAACTATTTATAAAGAAACGCTACTTGACAGTGACAATTCGGGCCAAGATATGACGCCAATTTTATGTACGTCAATTCCATATTATGAATATACCATTATTTTTAAAGCTTCATGCTTTATTCTGTACATAGCAAGGTTGAAAGTGGGAATCAAAGGAACTGAAAGTATCGGAAGAATTAAGACAATGTTTTTCACGTTTTCAACTTTCAAGGCATTGGCGTGGCGGAAGTTAAGCCACGCTTGCATATACGCTAGAGCGAAGAAAATATAAATGACAATCTAACAAAATCAATCCCACTTGGGATGGGAATTAAACCCACAGATTGATGTTTACATTTATTTATATCGTTTACTGTCTTTTACTCAAAACACACAAATCAAGACCCAGTATATATTTAAAATGTATTCATAATACATGATATTGAGTTAATGATTTCATATCCAACTAACATCGTTACGCTAATCGCAAAATCAAGGCGTAGACTATTAAACTTGATAGGACCGCGTCGATAATATAAAGTTTGTTTAACAAGAAATTATACTTTGCTAAAGGAAAATTAAATAAATAGATTGAAAATAGTTATGAAAAATATAATAAAAAGCTACATATTTCAATTTTTATATATGTTAAAATAGTATATCTTTCCCAAGAATCACGTTTAATTTAACAGGATTAATAGAGAATCCAACATTTAATTGTGTGTGGTATTTAGACGCTATATCGTATTACCATCGTTAATATTCATACAGCCGAACGAGAGGAATTAAAATAAATTGTTTTAATAATTTATAACTGGCATGTTGTTGACGAAATTGTTATTGTTACTAGAGCTGGGTATATACCTAGGAGCAATTATGATGTGATTAAGATACTTAAGATACTCGAATGATCAAGGCGATCATGGATTAAAGCAATATTTTTGATAAAATTTATATTCTTCTAGAAGTATATAAAAATAATAAATATATATTTGATATTCTATAGAAATTTCGAAACGCAAATCTTATAAAATTGTAAAAGAAAGCAATTTTATTATTATTTCATATGTAATAATAATAAAGTTAATTATTTTACCATATTATACTGTATACTTCACATCACCCCGCTCACTGCAGAAGAACTGCAGGAACGGTGAGAATCTATTGTTGAGAGAGTATTCACCGCTTTCCGCCATTTGAGGCGTTGCATATCGAGTGGCAGAATTCAACGCCGCACTTGCCTACCTAGTTACCAGAGCGAAGAACATGAAAATGATATAATTAATCCTCCCCGAGTGAGATTCAACCCCACAACCCGTCGCGTTTACCTACAGACTGCACTGACTCTGTCACGACTGTATGATATAATATATTTGGGTTTTTATATATGTGTTAACCGGTTATTAATTTATTTTTCTTAAATTCCAACATAATATTTTCATATGAAAAAAAATCGAAGAAACTTCTTTAATAAAGTCAAGATAACGATATTCAATTCTAATTTATCTATTTATATAAAAACAGAAGTAAATATTGACTTACCTCTTATATTGTAATCAGCATTTCCATCGTATCTAGCGAACACAAAATATAAGGCCATGAGAAATAGCTGAAACACCAGCAACGGTAAATACTGCAAGTTGGCGGATTTAATCATGTTTGTATCTGTTACCTGAAAAATAAACGAGGATTAGCTATGATGACGTTATATTTGTCCTACATTATATATGAAAATGAACATATTTTTTTTATTTTCTTTAATATATACAATAGCAATGACTAATGAATTAATTAGTCTAATTTAATAGGAATAACAGATATTTCAGCTATCCCCAATCAAAGAGAGGCAAAACCCTGACACAACTGTAATTTGGTAAACGCTCCGATGCTCAGTGAGGTGGATCGTAGAGGACGTAACAAAAAATTACGATCCGACTTCCACCCATTAATCACAAAGCTTAGCGACACGTCCGATGTCAGTAATTAGGTGAGAATTCCCTTTAATCAATTCCATTTGCCAAGTGAAATCTTACCACAAAGGTGAGTCCTAATATATAACTAGTTTTTTTTTCAAACTGTTCTTTTTTTGGTTTCTTTGTTTGGCCTTGTCGTTTTATCTATTTTTTAATGAAATAATTGATTTTAAAATTTTATTAAAATCATTTTGTTGGGTCAATAGTTGACATTCCGAATCATTCACGTTTAGTCAAAAAGTGACAAGTATGTCATACCAACTTATGTGCGATTGTTTGGACAAAGAGTTTCTATTAAAAAAATATATCTTAATGCTTTATACATATAATACCTATACGTAATTGAGTAATGCAAAGTCGATTTAAAATTTTCAGTTAATGTATAAAAATATATGTAGATATATATTTTTTAATAATTTATGGACATATTGTTCTGGAGGACCGTTGTGGCGCAGAGGCGCAACGGCTGCCTGTGACGCGACGGTTTCTGGGTTCGATTCCCAGTCGGGGAAGATGGATATTTCTATTTTCATTTGAGAAATTATGATTTGAGGACGAAACTTAACGCTGCGTTGTTGTATGATAGAAAGAAATGTAAATAATTCCAATCGTTTCCATCAGGAATCGAACCCACGATATGCCACGTTGGCCGTAAAAATAAACGAATGCATTTCACCTTTCACTAGAAAAAGGACGTGAAGCAGCGAGCCAAATGCTAGGTTTTTACAGGCGTACTTTGTATTGTAACAATTATTTTTAGTTTTTCAACATATTTGTCGCCAAAATAGAGAGAATATAGTGAAAAAATATTTTATTTTCTCTTATCCATTCTGCTTTGTATTGAATCATTTTTAATTTCTTTTGTTATATATAATGTTTATTAAATTTTAATCGTAATGATATAAGATAGTTGATAGTCCAGGAAAGGAATGTTGTATGCCATTTTATTAATTACATTACTAGTTTTTATTGACATTAAAGTTTCTTCCTTAGCTTCACATTTTTATATTTTCACTATTTTAATACTAAACTAGGCTATATAAGAAGAATAGTGAAAAGTTGACTAATACATTGAAAATTGACAAATCCTTGTTATTAATTCACTGATCGTCGATTCACATTCGATCTAATTCCAAATGGAAATTGGACAGTCATTACGTAATTTGCAACACGCGATCGTGAAAACTTTAATTTTAACTATTATTGCTGATTTATTTATGCAAGAAATGGGTTGTAGGTTCGATTCGCACTTGGGGAAGGTGGATTTTTCTATTTCCATTTTCTTCGTTCTGGCAACCAGTCAAAGTGCGACGTTGAGTTGCGCCACTTACCAGGCAATGCCTCGAAAAAAGGCGGAAAGCGGAAAACAAAGCGCCTTAACACTACGTTCCTATGATTCCCTCTGTCTTTCCTGCCATGTGCGGGATAAAGCGTGAAACTAATAAAAAAGTCATGGTGACGTATAGCAGCAGGATAACGGTTATAGGTTCAATTGAACTCGAGAAACTTGTTAACTTAACGCAGTAATTGCAATGTCTCGAAAGGCGGAAAGCGGAGAATGGAGAGTCTTAGCTTGAATATTCACTTGAAATGTTATATGTGTGATACAACTTGAAGCCATAATAGTATGCTACTTTATACTTAGTTTTATAAAACCAAAATCAAAATAAATATATTTTTATAATATATATTCCTCCTTTGCTATACTTACGTAACTAAGAATTGGAAAGCAAATCTTTATTTTCTTTAATTGAATGAGAGAAATATAAGAAAGAAAATAAAAAAAAAATTACCATAGATTAAATGTTAATTGACGCTTTAGATAAATTGTTAATATCTCAAGGTATATCTATATAGATACTAAAAACATATAGTTATATTTTATAATGATGATAAGCAAAAGTAAACCAGTGTTTATGGCAAAAAAATTATATGAAACGCTAAAAAACTATCAGATATGAGTTTTAAACAGCATTATTTTAAATTTCGTAATTTACGCATTCCTTTCGTAGCCCAATGAAATGGTCACACTCATTATTTAAAGATAAATTATCGCATTGATTTACGCTTCTCTCTACGGTACGTCTCGACATTTGTGAAAAAAAAACGAGTAAGAGCGTCTGTTAGGAATAGATTTCCTTTACCCACCGTGCTATAGGATGAAACCAAAAAAATATTTTTTTAACATCCCGCTCTCTGCTTGACATACCATATAACAAGAAGCTTAAATATTTCCTGGTAGTTTACTAACAATTAAGCATGCACATTTGTAACAATATTTACATTTAAAGAGGATATGACGTCACAATCCATGTCATCCAACACAATGTTACACTTACGTAGTACGATTGCGTGTTACGTTCGAATTGAACTTTAATTTTCATTTGACAAATTATATTGAAATTTAATTTGAATAGGACACAAAAGCTGTGTACAAAAAATTAGATGGTTGATTTTTTTTGTTTCTCTTTTTTTAGCTTCGCGCTATATGCTTATATTAGGGTAGGCATAGGGAGCCACAGGAGCCCAGTGTTAAGACACCCTGTTGAAATTATTGTTGTAATATTTTATATACTAATAATTTATTAGTAAACAAAGTTCTTTCAGTAGCTTACTTTAGTGTTTCAAGCACAAAAATCAAAATAAATACATGGCACTAGTTTTTTATTATCTAATGTAAAATATAACCTATATGTGTAATTTTAAATAAAATATTTTTTTTTGTAAAAAAAATTATATTTATTTCTCTGCTTTAAGAGTACAAGCTGCGTTGAGTACCATTATGTTTCAAAAAGGCCGAAAGTATGTGATAATATTAAACCAAAAAACAATATGTGAATCATGAATTACGCAGGCTTATTAAAAATAAATATTTAAAAATATGTATAAATATATTTTTTCTTTCATTAAATAATCTTAATAATTACTAAACGATTTAAAGACATTAAATTGCATAAAACACGAATAAAAATATTGTTGAACAGTTATTAAATTGTATTAAATTTCAAGAAGTTGATTTCAAAAAATTTGTATATACATTCACAATAAAAAAATTAATTTTAATTGAAATAAAAATTATAGTATATTTAAAAATATATAAAAATAAAAAAATACCTTCTCAGTAGGTCTAGACACCCAACGATCCGCACTTGAACGCTAACTGAGAACATACACTCGTCATACTTCGCACGCGTCCATCAAAGCCAATTTGTTTCAGTTGTATGATTTATAGGGCAATTTAGAAAATGTCTAAAAATAGTTATTTACATTGAAATGTTTGTAAATATGTCATTGTGACGATACATACAAGTAATGATGGTTTAAAAATTTGATTGACAAAATATTGTTATTTTGTTTTCTAAGACTGATGAGATAAAAAGCGATTTTAGTCTCTATTTACTTTCACACAATTTGTAGTTTAGTTTAGATACTTTTTAATTATAAAGATTTTCTCTAATAATAAATACTTTCCTTTCCAGTATAACATTCTAATCGTGGGTTCACTCGAGTACATACACGGAGAAATTGTAATTTCTTATAATACCTCTTCAATCATTTAAAACAAAGTGCGGCGTTGAGCTGCGACAATCAAAACGAAATAACACTAATCGATGTTTGTAGAACAAAGTGTTTAACTTTGCACGTTACAAGAGAAATGTTAACATAAAAACCGTTGTATACCAAGTAATAAAAATAGAATTACAACATTCTATGTATATATAATAAAAAGATCGAACAGTCAGCACACTGCAGATCGTGACAGGCCATCAATATCCCGTATTTATTGTAACAACGTACGTGCGATGCATTGAGCGATATTTGAACGGAACATGCTGAAAGACAGTGCGTATGAAAATATTTTTATTTATATTGGCATTTTGGTAGAGAAATTTTGAGACATTTCTATTTTCTATAGCTAAATAAGAAGTCATATAAAACGTTTATGAACGCTGAAGCCCTAATAATGTAATCATACTACGAACATTAATATTATAACTTAACTATATGTTTTGTCAAATTCACTAATCTAAAGAACTTGAGCTGTGTTGAATAGTCAAATTATTGAGTCATTAATAAATTGGGTTTTATTTAACTTCGATATTTCATCCCAAATAACTCTTAGGTAACTTCATCCTATCAATAATAATCAATCAAATATTAGTGAAATATTATTTGTATATCAAGTACAGTTAACATCTACAGCGATTTTAAACAATTTTAAACTCGTGAAAAAATGTTGTCAAATTTTCCAATTTTATCTGCCATATATTGTGTTTTTGTTAAAACAAAAATTTCCAATGGTGGAAATAGCAAATGAAAGGAATCACGATGTAACAAAATACATAATATTATAAAAAATATTTAAAAATTATTCAAAAATTTTACGAGTGTCCTAACAGTTCGAAACAGGTTTCTTGTATTTTATTTCGTCATAATTTATGATCATAGCCTTTTATTATTACGGGGATGAAAGATAATTCATTTTTCGGATAACTGAAAAAAAGGGACGTTTTGTATTTTTTTGTTGTATTAACAATAATATTGCGAACTACTCTGTTTTCCCATTTCATATTCAAATTTAGTTTTTGATATATTACAATATTATTTTACATTTTTTGACATATCACTGTATCCTGTATATAGTAGGAATTAAATGACACGTTTAATTATGTTGCCAGAGCGAGTATCATAAAAATTTTATCGAGTGAGATTCAAATTTGCAACCATCGCGCTGCACAAAGATCGTAATATTAACATAAAATATTATATCTTGACTTTTTATGATTTTATCATGAAAACGAAAGTAGTTGACTTTTCAGATGGTTTAGGAAAAATCGAAAAATTGTAAAAACTACAACATAATATTCGTCCTTGTATGACCCCATAGTATGTGAGCATTATAAGAGGCAAGCGCTTGACTGTGGATTTCAATTATCTCTCTGTTATCCTGCACATGGTAGGGTTGGCAGAGGAAATTGCAGAAACAATAGAAACTTAGAGTTAAGACACTCCGTTGCTTGTCTCTGCTTTCTGCATCCTCACTTTCTGCCTTTTTCGAGGCATTGCGTGTTGAATGACGGAAAAAACCAATCTTCCCCGAGTGGGAATCGAATCCACAAACCGTAGTTTACAGGTAGACGCTGTGCCTCTGCACCACGACGGTCCTTTGATAAGTGTTTTATAATTCACATTTTTTTAATTTAATGACTAAATAAAATAAAAGTAAAGTCGTTCTTACACAATCCATTAAATACGTGAAACGTTAGATTCTGTTTATAGTATTGGTTTATGAACTTATTGTGTACTAGTATGTTTGTGTGATCAAATGCAGCATAAGATATTTCAGCATTAGATATTTTTTATAGAATTTGGTAATTTTATGAAAAAATGTGTTAATTTTAAACATTTTCAGACTGTTGTGGCTCAGAGGTGACGGTTTGTGGGTTCAATTCCCAATCGGGGAAGATGGATTTTATCATTTTCATTTTCTTCACTTTCAGCAAAACGTGACGTTGAATTCGTCCAATCAACACGCAATGCTTTGAAAAGGCGAAAAAATTAAATAAAATTACATATTAATATTACTAAACTTAAAATTAATTGTTTGCTTAACAGCTAACATTTCTAAGAACATTTTCAAACTATTCTCTGTTGTTATGTCTATAAAATAAAAGATCCGAAAGAAAGAAATAAGAATTTTTTGTATACAATACATGTATGTACATTGAAGTAAATCTTTTGATATTGATCAAGCACACTTGCAAACAGGTCCATAGTTTATAAATTGCAATCATATTAAACTAATGTATAGTTTAATATGATGTTGTAATATTTTAGTTTACTCTGTCAACGTGCGAAATAACGTTTAAATATAACGAGCACGCTGCTTATAACTGTCGTGATCTAGTAATTGGCGTTATCGTACAAGATTCCGCATGTTACATAATTCTATTTGTTTCTTATATATATTGTGTTTGTAAGAGTAATATACAAATATTTTATATATAAACAAAAAAATAGAAGTGTATTTTGTCTCGCTTGATATTGCTTATTTAATGTTGAAGTCTTAATATTTTCGGTAACACAATGAGTTAGGTGGCTGGAACAGTCCGTTCTGAAAGATGTTGAGAATTTGAGATTTTTTTTATTTTCACGTTGTCTTCCATAAGTAACTTGTTAGGCAGAGGGAGCATAGTGCTAAAACACTTCATGTTTACACAATATACACAACATCTTTAAAAATCTTCAGTATACATCTAACTAAGGCATACTTCTAACTAAGGCTATTTACTTTTAATATTTACACATATAGATAATATTCTACGTCACATATTACGTAGAAATACTTATACAACGATTTAATAAAATCTTATCTGATTTTTATTAGTGCTTAATCTTGCTTTTAGTATATTTGTTTTATGTAATATATGAGGTTGTTAAATAATTAGTATTTTGATTTATAGCTAAAGCCTTATCTGTTCATATCTTACTCAGGTAAATATTTACATTATTTTTGGGTTCTGTACGGCAAACAAAAATTTTTAAGGGTTCTATCTTTATATAATTACCTTCTTGTCCCAGATGGACTGGCAGTCTGTTTCTTTTTCAGGATTAATTTCCTTAAGATATCGTAGAAATAAAAAATAACAGTCAATTGCATGTTTTTATTTCAACCAATATCATGATTGTATGTGATCGAGAAATATAATGTATGGACTTATGAAAGTTGACAAATGATGACGAAATGATCTTTAAATATAAATTTACTATGTTTTTTTTCTGTTACATACTTATGAATAAACAACTAATCTAATTTTAGCTTGATGCTTCCGGTTGTACCTGCGAAATAGGGACACAAAGGTCATTAAATAATAATCTATAATAAGGTCAGAAGGATTAACATAAATACAATAAAATCTCATAAGAATAAGGAAAGCTAAAAACAACATAATATTTAAGATAAGGGGTACACCAATAAATTTGAACAAAAAAATACTGTATATAAATATTTTTTACAACTTTTATATGGGGAAGGGCATAAGCAATATTTCGGATATTCCGCTCTCTTTTCAATTGGTACGTACGCGTTTTAACTTATAATATGTGTTTCAATTTTATGAATCATATATTTATGTTTATACTTGATTAGAATTTTTATTATTGTTTTATAAATTTATTCTAATAGCTTGATCATTTAGGATTAAAATTACTTAGTTACCTCTGATCTGACAAGATACAGCGTTGATTTTTGTGACTTGACACACAATATCTACAAAATTAACAGTATGTAGAAAACGATGAAAAATTTTATTTCATTACAGAATATATGTAGTATGCAGAATTTGATTTTGTTACCAAGGACAGAAATGAAATCATCTCAACTGTATGAGAAAAAACGTTTAACATATTTTTCAATATTTAATCATTACAAATTGGTATACAAAACAAAATAATAATATTTAACTTATGCTTTAACTTGAAAATTTCATATTAAAAAAGAACCTTTTGATGTTTCATTTTGCGTATATCATAAAATTATAGCTGTTTGGCGTGATCCAAAGTAACAATTCAAAGGGGCCTTGAGGAAGCGCCGAAAACATCCGTTGAAAGACGAAACAAATAATAAATTAAGCGTCTAAGTGGCCGCGATTATCCTCTTGTACCTTACGCGAACTGAAGTAGCAATTATGCCAACATCGGCTTTATGGCATAGACGTTTTGGTTTAAATTGATATGGAAAATGTATCCGAAAAGGACTTTATCCATTAGCCTCCCTTAAACTTCGCAGATCCTTTATTCCCATAATGTTAAAAGCACTATCTATTGAAACATCTTAAAATAAAACAGAATATTCTCTGGCCACGTCGTGTCTAGCGCTCATACAATATTTATGCGTGAACATCGAATGTTGATTACTGGTTAGTGGAAAGCTTAGTGTATAAAGTTCTTAGTAGATTGTAGCCTCTAAGTTTTTTTGAGCTTTCTTAAATATTTTTTAAATTATTTTAATAGATTTTTAAAGGATTTTAATTTTAATTATTAGAGACCTAGTTCTTATCTAGTTTGTAGTAAGTTTAGTTTTTTTTTAAGGTTTCCGTTTTCTATTTGACACCATCACAGTAATTTTTTTGTTTTAAGTATATAAATAGTTATGAATTCGATTCTTAAATTATCTTACACTCGTAAATTAGTATGTGAATCAGAATTTTTTTACGTATATGATGAAGGAATATTTGGTACAAATTTTTGAGTAAGAAATCTTATAAAATATTTTTTATGTCTATACGCTTTATCCCACAGAAGGATCAAAGAAAATTAGTGTTAAGACACTCCGTTGCTTAGTCCCTGCTTTCTCCGTCCCCGCTTCCCGCCTTTTTCGATTGAAACTTTCTAGTTCCTAAGAAAATGGCGTACAATGAAACAAACAAATCGTTCACCTAATATTAGTAAAGTAAACATAATAATATGCACCACTAACGTAATATTTATAAATAACGAAAGAGTAAAATCGCAATAAACATGAAAATTGAAAAAATCATAGTTCTTTATATAAAAGAAGAATTTTTACATCTCTTTTTGATCTGCGATTCTGAGAAATACAATCAGTCCCTTTAAACTCAAACACATGTCAAGCACACTTTATATCAACTTTGTTTACTTACATTCTGATCTGAGTTCTTGGAAATATAATCTAGCTTGTAAATTCGTATAAAGCCTACATTGTATTTAAATAAATTTCTATATATTTCTATTTCTACAATATTTTCTGTGTATATTTTAACTTGATGATTTTATTATTTGTAAAGTAGGAGACGGTGTGTCTGAACACTATGTTATATGAGATATGTATGGAGCGTAATGTTTTTTACTTTTTATTTCATGAAATATATAAGAAAATATGTGAATTATTTTAGCACTTAAATCAATTTATTTTAATTTTAAACAATTAACATGTGAATTGTATTTTACCTTCCTAGAGAATGAAACGCTAGAAAGCGGAAGCATAATAACAAACTAACTTGACTGACGTTTTGTAAATTGATACTTCAAAAGCACTTGTAAAACTCTAATTGGATATAGAACATTTTGTAATTGAACAATCAATTCATATATATTTATTTAGAGTTATTGTGTTGAGTTGCGACGTAGATCAATTAGTAGAAAATACCTTGACGTAATAAACCTAACTGAAGTTAAAATAGTTGTAGATTCGATTCTCGTTTAAGAAAGTGCGTTGATGCTGATATTTATAAGAAACTGTTATAAATTTTAGCATCAGCGCTCTTACTAGTTCTGGTTTTAGTGACAAAAGATTCATCTTTTTTTTGTTTTGAGCGTGCCGATTGAGCACAATTCGCTTCGTTAATGTCACGTTGAATAGGAAACACAAAAGATATGTACGGTAAAAGAGAGATGTCTTTACACAATAGAATAATACATGGTTAAAAGAGATCTAGTTTAAATCCTTCATCTATAACAAGATCAAAATATATACAAAAGTTGTATATGACAGCGCGGCCGTCATCAAAGCTACCTATAGAGTAAAATGTTTCAAGCTTGTTTAAAAAACTAATCAAGAATTATTAATAATTTTGGCATAGGATCATTTTTCATATTTCACGATTATTATTCGTGCCGTGAAATGCGTGATATAGTCATGTTTAAATATAAATAATGTAATATCTTCTCCTTTTTCTCTTTATTTATGGCGTTACGAGGGTGCCAGTTGACTACAATTCACTTCGCCAATGTCACATTGAATGGAGAACACACAAAGCACAATGTACAGTATGTAATACAATGTAGCAAAAATACTATTAAGCGTTGTCAATCTGTCAAGTCTCGTGAAAAAATAAAAAAAAACAGAATGAGAAAGAGTTATATTTCTGAGTCATTTTGACAGGATATGTGCACGTTGGTGTCGTACTTTATAAAAATAACTAGTGTTTTATTTTAAAACTATAACTTTTATTATTTACATTGTTTAAAAAGAATAACATTCTTTTATTTTTGAAAATACTTCATGTTTAAAAGCTTTACCATGATGTACACACGACTTTTTAGGTTAGTAACAAATAATAATTTGTGTCGGTATTAATTTATAGTAAAAATTTCATAAAAAGTCAAATATATATTATTCCTATTTTATATATTTCACAAGCTTTCAAAATGAGTTTTAAGATAATTCAGAAACTAAACCATATAACAAATTATTTGAACATTCCAAATGAAAAGCTTTCAAACGCAAACTTTGTGCATTTTAATTTTGGGTCAAACTCGTCGAAAATAGTAACTTTTAAACAAGTCATACTTATATGTACTGAAATAATGAGACGCAGCTTTAAGATAAATATTTTCACTTCGTATACGTTTTTTATTTTTGAAATAAAATTTTTTATTATGAATGTTCTATATATATTTCACGGTGTTTTTTAACGAAACTTTAAAGCTTACAGCTTCACGCTTTATCCCGCACATGGCAGGGTAGGCAGAGGGAACTGCAGGAAACATAAGAACCTAGTGTTAAGACACTCCGTTACTTAGTCCCTGCTTACTCCGTTCCCACTTTCCGCCGTTTTCGAGGCATTGCGTGTTGAGTGGCGGAACTCAACGCCGCGCTTTGCCTTAGATGCCAGAGCGAAGAAAATGGAAATAGAAAAATCCATCTTCTCCGACTGGGGATCGAACCCAGTAACCGTCGTGTTACAGGCAGACGTTGCGCCTCTGCGCCACGACGGTCCTCCAGCTTACAGGCATCGTGTCATATTAAGATTTTGTCTTATATACATGATTATACGTTCTATATCAAGGTAGTCGAAATATTTATAAATAATTATTTATTATTAATTATTTTATTTATACCGATTTGTTTGGATTTAGTGTGTTTATTTTTCGTTATTAATAACCTTTATTATCACCATAGCCTCGGTTTCTATGGGTCAGAACTTTTGATTGATATAACATATCTGTTTCTAATTTCCGTTCTGAAGTCCACTATTGTATAAGTCATATACAAATATTATTTGGACCTACTTACGTTGAATTTATGGAGTTATTACAAAGTATATATTTTTGAAAAAGATATATTCTGACTCCGAATTCGACTCCGGTTCTGATCTACCGAACTCTTAAACTTAAATTCACCTTCTATAGCAACTAATTAGATAATTGTAATTACAGTATGGAAATTTTCCTATAATTATGTACTATTATTAAAAAAGATAAAAACTTAATATGTAATATATGTATAGATTGTATGGATTTTCACGTACAATACCGCATATAGCGACATACAGAGCGAGCCCAGTGTAAAAATAAAACAAATATTACATAATGATAGAGCGCAGTAAAGAAATAAGAAACATTTAAAAATTACCAACGATATTCTTCTATGGAAAAGGTGAAAGCTTTTAGTTATATTACAAATAAGTAATAGGTATTTTCATAGAAGCTAAAATTACCATTTGCAAAGTAATGGTAATTTTGAATGATGAATTTGCATAGGTACCAAAATTGAAGCAGTTGTTGAAACTTATCTAATTATTTAACTTTTTATTCTCGTACCAACTTGTCGTAGGTAACTTATTCAATTTCCCGTTTCACTTAAGTTTTTGGCTTCACGCTTCACCTTACGTATAGTAAGATGAGCAGATATATGTGTATGAGATATAATTCAGCAGAGTTCACTCGGATATATTATTATTTTTATTTAAATTATTTCATGCACCACTATATAGATAGGTAGGTGTACACGTAAACGGAAGTACTTCACACAAAGTAGTTCTCTAAGTACCTGCTGGACTGAAAAAAAAAAACAAAAAACAATATAATTAAAAACAAGTGTAACTTAAATAAAACAATTTAACCCGATTTATCGCGTATGTTAACATTATTTGGGAAACCCGACGTTTCGAACACTTTGCAGTAGTTCGTGGTCACGGGTAGACTATCCGGTTAAATTGTTTTATTTAAAATGTATAAAAATTGCGAAAATCAAAGAACTTATTAAGTGTAACTTAATTATAGCTCATTACATGGATGTATTTTAGTGTATTAAAATTTCTTGGATACAATCTGAGCGCTTTAGCCAATTCGCACATCGCTAGATGTGCTTTCATCCTGCTACGGTATAACTTTTATACATTATAAACAACTTTTACTGTTAGTTGGGTCGTTAGGGTAGCTTAGGTGAGAATTTTGCTAAACTGCTTAAAAATAAGGATCATGTGTATGTGCGTGTCTGTGTGTGTGTGTAAGTATAAATAATCCTCTAAAATAATCTGACTATAATAATAATGTTACCTGCCTGTTTCCTTTACTTGCTTCACGATAAAAAAGTAGATGGAATAGGGACAGGATACGTGTTGAGTGGTAGAACTGTGGTAGAACAAAAGTGGTAGAACTGAACCAACTCAACGAATGGAGAAAATGTAAATAAAAAAAATCATCTTCCCCGAGTGGGAATCGAACCTACAAATCAACGCGTTTACAGGCAGACGCTACGCCTCGGCGCCACGACGGTCCTCTTATCATATAATTTAAGTGGATAAAAAAATATTTATAATTGATATACATGTATTGTTGTACGAGTATTGATACTAAATTGTTGTAATCTAAAAATATTTTTAAATGATAAAAATCATACATACATTAACCACCTACAAATACTTATTTTAGAAATAAGCTTTAAAAATTCACGTCCGTATTTCTCAATACATTCCAGTATTCCAAATCCAACTGACATAACTGACCTTTCACGATCAATTGGCGATACCAAAGCGGTATAGAGCTTTCTAAATTCCGAAATGCCAGTATATTTCACGTTGGAATTTCAATATTAAAAGGTAAAAGATCAAGTGTGGCATGAAGTTGATAGATACAATTTGTAAGCGAACACCTTGCAGAGCAAAATAATAGTGTTTTTGTTTGGGACAACGCCAGGAGCGGGTACATCGCTATTTGACGTGAAACGAAATTCTTTTCAACCTAAATACAAAATAAAATGTTGTTTAGCTTTACTCTGTATCCTACTGTCGCAAGTAATCAGAGATTACGAGAAATTAACGTCAAGATAAGTGGGTTTCCATTTTAAAAAAAGCATTGCATGCTGTTTGGCGGAGCTCAACGCCGCGCTTTGTCCAGCCAGAGCAGAGAAACAAAACAGTTTATTCCCTACAGAAGGAATCACATCTACAACAAACGTATATTCAGACTCGAAATGTGTGACAATGGCCTCTTAAACAAGATTTAAATTATAATATTTCACATATGTACTATTAATACTTAAAATTGAGCTCAATATAAATATTTAAAATCTTTATATTAAGCTGTTGGAACGGACTTCCTACAAGTCAATATCGATTGTTTCTATGTGGGCGAAACGGAATTTCTGTTCAGACTCAATCATTGTAAAGTAAGATAAGATTGAAAATAATAATGCTCTCAATTAAATTTAATTATTATTACTTGTATTGGAATGTTTATTTTATTTTCATATTGATACATAATATATGATTGTATATAATATCATTTGTATTTATGTACGTACGAGTATATTTATTACATTATACAAACATGATACTGTAAATTTAAATAGACTGTTAATATTAATACTATAAATATGTCACGTACAAATAAATTATGGCAAACATGGTTTCTACGTGGAGTATATTTTTATATAAAATTTTATTTTGTATCGTTCTTATAATATACTATCATGTAGTAATAAGTAAGTAAAATTACGAGAAGAATAAAGAAAATAACAAAAAGGCAAAGGCAAAAACCGAAATATGTAATGTAAAATAACATTCATGTATAAAATAACACTAGGTTATCTTGGCATACCTATAAAAATAAGCTTTTTCTATCAGTTTTTGAACAATATTATATAACAATTTATTAAATTAAATATATGTTTAGAAATTTCAGTACACATGATGTATCTATAGTTATTTTAAAGTTTTAGCAACTAAAATCTATTGAACTTCTTCATCAGTAATTATTCCCATGTGTTTTTGTATATTGAGGTAACCTTATTATATGTAACTGGATTTTAAGAAAAGCCTTCAATATACATTTTTCAATTTAATGTACTTATAAAATTTTATTTTACAATAAAAATTATTAAAAGCCATATATAATTTACCTAATACAGATTTTGATTCTTCAAAAGCTTAAAATTAGTTTCTTTTCATAAATAATACTACCCTGTCCACCCAACGTAGAAGGTCGAAGCTTTTCATTTACATCACTTAGAGGATCTCTAAATTGTGCGGTTAGATAATAAGTTTAGTTTCAGACCTACTTGCGACAGAATAATAATTTTGCCAACACCGCTATTTTTGATATGGAATTTTCTTTTGTTTTCAGTTCCTCCGGGATTTTGCTTTACTTTTGCTTTTAAGCGACTCGACTGTTTTAAGAAAAGCTATGTTATTATACAGATTATTCTAAAGAAAAGCTTTTAAAATTGTTCTTGTAAGAATGATAAAAATGATATACGAAGGAAAATGAAGTGGTAGGAAAGGTAAGGGGAAACCTGGGTTAGCTTTCAAAAACTTAGTATCGAAGATACTGGAAGCTCACATAAAAAGCATGAAGATTCGTGCTTGTGCGTGTGTATTATTATTATTTTTAAGCAAAAGCATTCATTTAGAGATTATACAGTATACATTATATACATGTAGAAATGAGCATAACCTTACAAAAATTAATTCTTTTAACAGCTAATATTAGCTTTGTTCAAGTAAATAACAATACTATATAATATTCTCACTGCAAAAATAAACAAGCTCGTCTTAATTGCTTTTTGTTCATTGTAGTGGAGGTCGACATTGAAAGTTTTGTTTGTTATACGGACGTGGGTGTATCTTGGTATTCGGTTTCAGATAAACGTTCTTTTGTATACATTTGGATATAATCGTTTCATCTACAATCAATATAATTTTAATTATATTAAAAGTTAGAAGCATCTATTAGAAAGAGAATTGTCTTAGATGAAAATTATTACAAAAGCGATGAAATAATAATATCACATCAATCGGGCGGTTGCATCGTCGACGTCCCACATTGGAAGGGAACTACTCTGAAATATTGTTTTAAGGGATTTACGTAATTTAACTACAGTTGACTGCTACTTACTTACTACTATTCTACTAGTTGTTCTGCTATTTGACTACTCTGAATGGTATTAAAACGCGCGACTATTGATTTCAATTTTCAACTTTTCTTCTCGTTATAATTCAAATTATTTCTATAGCCGATATTATTAAAAAAGGAGCTAATATAAAAATGAAGTACAATTTATAAGTATATTCATGTGTATATACATATAATCCAAAGTCGCATATGTCTTATAAGGATACAAAACAAGCATAACGACATTACCCAGCTCTCGTCTTCACTTTCACTTTCAAGCCGGCTTAATCATAGCCGTTCGTACGGAATATAACAAAATCAGTCGAAAACGCCGTCTCAATATCTTATTCGATTTAGAATTACCAAATAGAAATAGTAATCGTGTTCCTTAGATCCTATTTCCCCAATTTCCTCTCTTGTGATTACTCTGATTTAGGTCTATTTTGGGGTCTTGTGTTGTATTTTATGTAAATGTGTATGTATGTGACATATATAATTGTTTTTTTAAATTTATATATGTAGAAGCAGCCGTAATACATCCGGCACAGCGTCTGTATATAATAGCAACGGGCGTAGAGTCTACTTATAAATATATATATTATTTTCATCTTTTTTGGTTCCAATATGAAACGCAGTGTTCAAGAATTAGTTTAGTTTCTTTATTTTTACCCAAGATAAAAAAGATAAAATAAATATATCTACATTAATTTATGGATCTATATAACTATATGACACTTGCATTTTTCAATCTTAAACGTTCGTAAAAATATGATATATTGAAATTAAAGTCAGCGTCGAGTTCATTCGACACACAATACTAAAAACTACTATTGTAAGACGAACTACCGGCTTTTTGATTGGACCACTTATTTTTTTCAAAAACTATACATGTCACAACAAGTTTGATACATTGCTAGGCAACAGTACCGATCCCCATACCTACCCACCAAACCTCTGTGCGCTCGCAAAGCGAGGTAAGCAGTGAGGTGTGTACTTGTGTTAGTGGTGACCGTGATGTAATAACCGAGTCATCAACAAACTTGTGTAAGTCACATTGTTTTAATTAATGTATAATGATTCTGTTAGATCTGAATAGCAAATTTATCTGCGCTCACAAATACGACTAAGCTTTTTAATTAATTTTGCGCGTTTTTTAAAAATTGCTTTCGTTCTGTTTATATGTCTAGTTACCATCAATGGACCTGATAGGTGACGCTATCATTGGACCGGTCCAATCAAAGAAACTAATATCAATGTTAATAAATAATGAGTTTTATATTGTAAATTGAATATTTTAGTACCGCATTTAGATAGATACCTACCTTTTAGTTACAATTGGTTTATTTTTATATATTCTTTCCCTATGCCGACAGCATAGGGAAAGAATATTAAATATTATTATTAAATTAGGAAACTGTTAAATTAGGAGTTACTAGTACGCAACTCACTATAGAATCTTTAAAAAATTGGATTATATGACGCAAGTCGAATGTATGGAGTTATAAAAGCCACATTTAAAAGACGATTAGATGAGAAAAATAAAAAAAAACTGTCAAAGAAATTCAAATAGTGGAATCAAAAGTAGAAGTTCCAGAGGCTTTGGAAACTGTATTTAGCAATCACATTGTTGAAATGGAGAATTCTTTTTTTTGCTATTACTCCTAAAGATGTCAGAGAGCTTGCCTTCGAGTAATTATTATTTAGTGCTTTATTTGAGTCACTTGTGATGGACACTTGTGATGGACACGTATGAGAAACAGTATAAAATTCGACCTAGGATCGTCGTGATTTAATTTCCCTGACTGTTTTCTGAGATACCAAGTTAAGCACAAAAACGTAGGTATTTATTTTATTAAAACATTAGGTAAATATTGTTCTATACCGTATTAAATTAAACAAAATTTATAAAAATATCTCTTTGTGTTACTTGTATGTGTTTAATGATGTAGTAGTAATTATTAGTTTCATCGACTATTATTGGTAACATATAAAGTTATACATATAAAGTTTATATATGATATATTATAGGCAAATAATCGAATATAAAGAAAAACATGAGTAAATTACAGTATCTTACATATATGTATATCGAAGTTATGATAAACATCCTGTACATTATTTTTACTAAATAAGTACAGTATATTAAAGAAAATCTAATATTTTCTATGAGAATATTATATTATTACAGTACTTTGGCAGAGTACATTCTACTTTGTCTTCAAGGGTTCCCCTTCGTTGTATTCGCTTATAATATAATATTGAAATATTTTTATTCAAGTATGTAATTTTTAAAACGGTATAACTAATAATAATAATAATTTTGATGACGGTCGTGCTGTCATATACAACCTGTATGTATATATTTTTTATCGTGTTATAGGTGAAGGATCTAAACTGGATCTCTTTTAATCATGTATTCTTCTATTGTGTAATGATTTTTCTCTTTTACCGTTTATATTCCTTTGTGTTCTTCATTTTAAGTGACATTGACGAAGCGAGTTGTGCTCAACTGGCCTGCTCGAAATACCTCTAATTAAAAGAAGAAGGAGTTGAGTCTTTTATGTTACTGTAACCACAACTATTAAGTAAGAGCGATGATGCTGAAATTTAAAACAGTTTCTTATAAATATCAGCATCAACGCACTTTCTTAGGCGAGAATCGAACAACTCTCTTATATACAGTCAGGCTTATTACGTCAAGTTAATTTCTTCCAATTGATCTACATAGCAACTCAATACAATGAACACCAAACAAATATATATGAATGGATTGTTCAGTTTCAAAATGTTCTATATCCAATTAGAGTTTTACAAGTGCTTTTGAAGTATCAATTTACAAAACGTCAGTCAAGTTAGTTTGTTGTTATGCTTCCGTTTTCTAACGTTTCATTCTCTTCAGGATTCTTTGAATAAAGTAGAGAGTGGAGTGTTACATTACTCAGGCAAATTTATCCCAAAAGTAGATAAAGTTATTTATATACACATATATATATATATATATATATATATATATATATATATATATATATATATATATATATATATATATATATATATATATATATATATATATATATATATATATATATATATATATATATATATATATATATATATATATATATATATATATATATATATATATATATATATATATATATATATATATATATATATATATATATATATATATATATATATATATATATATATATATATATATATATATATATATATAAAAAGGGACTTGCTTTTATCAGAATCGCAGATCAAAAATAAATGTAAAAGTTCTACTCTTATAGAATCTTACAGAACTATGATTCTTTCTTTTTTTATATTTATTAAGTTTCATAACTTTGGTTTTTCTAAGTATTACGTTAGTGAAGCATGTCATAATATTTATTTTACTAATATTAGCGGAACAGTTTGTTTGTTTCAATACACGCGCTTATCTCAAGAACTTGAAATTTCTATTAAGGAATATTTCGAAATAAATTTAAAATGAACATTTATATTATTTGTTTAAATTTTTGAAAATATATACGCTGTTTATTATTTTAATGTCGCTTTGTATCTTTATATATTTAACTATAAGTGTGCCAAATGTCATACTCCTGCCTCGTAAGAGTCCAAAGTTTCTGCTTCACGTACTAATGCTCAAGTATAGATAAGTAAGTACATATACTATGTGTTCAATTTAATATAAAGTTAATAGTGTCAAAAATAAAACTAAAACAAAATGGAGAACTAAAAAATAAGTAAAATTACTAGAAACTGTATAAGAATCATCAATCACTATAATAATTAAATATTAAAATCCCTTAAAAAACTTTAAATTAAATTTAAAATTACTTAAAAATGTTCAAAAAACATAGAGATCTACCAAGAACTTTAAACACTGAGCTTTCCACTAAACAGTACTGCATAAATATTGTATGAATGCTAGACACGACGTGGCCAGAGAATATTCTGTTTTATTTTAAGATGTTTCAATAGATAGTGATTTTATCATTATGGGAATAAAGGAACTGCGAAGTTTAAAGAAGGCTAATGGATAAAGTCCTTTTTGGATACATTTTTCACATAAATTTAAACCGAAACGTCTATGCCATAAAGCCGATGTTGGCATAATTGCTACTTCGCGTAAGGTACAAGAGGATAATCGCGGCCACTTAGACGCTTAATTTATTATTTGTTTCGTCTTTCAACGGATGTTTTCGGCGCTTCCTCAAGGCCCCTTTGAATTGTTACTTTGGATCACGCCAAACAGCTATAATTTTATGATATACGCAAAATGAAACATCAAAAGGTTCTTTTTTAATATGAATTTTTCAAGTTAAAGCATAAGTTAAATATGATTATTTTGTTTTGTATACCAATTTGTAATGATTAAATATTGAAGAATATTTTAAAACGTTTTTTCTCATACAGTTGAGATGATTTCATCTCTGTCCTTGGTAACAAAATCAAATTCTGCATACTACATATATTCTGTAATGAAATAAAATTTTTCATCGTTTTCTATTTACTGTTAATTTTGTAGATATTGTGTGTCAAGTCACGAAGATCAACGCTGTATCCTGTCAGATCAGAGGTAAGTAAGTAATTTTAATCTTAAATTATGAAGCTAATAGAATAAATTTACAAAACAATAATAAAAATTCTAATCAAGTATAAACATAAATATATGATTCATAAAATTGAAACAAACAAATTCGTGTTAGTTCCAGAAATCATGATATTGGGATAAATGAGGAGATACATAATGGTGCTTTACTCTTGATCGAAGATATGTGTTATGTGCGGTTATATGTGTTATGTGCCTCATGTGAGGTAATTTATTAATCAGGCTAGGAATGCCAGCGCCATATCGTGAAATGAATGACGCATTTAATCGAGAATTGGACCGGGAACCTGAATATGATACCTTTAGTAGTTCAAACGAATGTACCCCTGTTGAATTTCTAATAAAAGGAAGTTAGTGATATTTTAATGAAGGCAATCGATAAAAATAGTGAAAATGAGCGTATGAAAATCGTGTGGTTTATATTTCCTAGATGCTCCTGGTGGAAATGGCAAGACATTCCTCATGTCATTAGTTTTAGCAAGTGTTCGGGCGAGATCCAACATAGCGGTTGCAGTTGCTCCTTCTAGAATAGCAGCTGTATTGTTAGAAGGATACCGTACGGCTCATTCAGCGTTAAAATTACCGTTAAATCTTCAAACTATTGAAGAACCAATGTATAAAATTGCAAAACATATATATATATATATATATATATATATATATATATATATATATATATATATATATATATATATATATATATATATATATATATATATATATATATATATATATATATATATATATATATATATATATATATATATATATATATATATATATATATATATATATAAAAAGGGACTTGCTTTTATCAGAATCGCAGATCAAAAATAAATGTAAAAGTTCTACTCTTATAGAATCTTACAGAACTATGATTCTTTCTTTTTTTATATTTATTAAGTTTCATAACTTTGGTTTTTCTAAGTATTACGTTAGTGAAGCATGTCATAATATTTATTTTACTAATATTAGCGGAACAGTTTGTTTGTTTCAATACACGCGCTTATCTCAAGAACTTGAAATTTCTATTAAGGAATATTTCGAAATAAATTTAAAATGAACATTTATATTATTTGTTTAAATTTTTGAAAATATATACGCTGTTTATTATTTTAATGTCGCTTTGTATCTTTATATATTTAACTATAAGTGTGCCAAATGTCATACTCCTGCCTCGTAAGAGTCCAAAGTTTCTGCTTCACGTACTAATGCTCAAGTATAGATAAGTAAGTACATATACTATGTGTTCAATTTAATATAAAGTTAATAGTGTCAAAAATAAAACTAAAACAAAATGGAGAACTAAAAAATAAGTAAAATTACTAGAAACTGTATAAGAATCATCAATCACTATAATAATTAAATATTAAAATCCCTTAAAAAACTTTTAAATTAAATTTAAAATTACTTAAAAATGTTCAAAAAACATAGAGATCTACCAAGAACTTTAAACACTGAGCTTTCCACTAAACAGTACTGCATAAATATTGTATGAATGCTAGACACGACGTGGCCAGAGAATATTCTGTTTTATTTTAAGATGTTTCAATAGATAGTGATTTTATCATTATGGGAATAAAGGAACTGCGAAGTTTAAAGAAGGCTAATGGATAAAGTCCTTTTTGGATACATTTTTCACATAAATTTAAACCGAAACGTCTATGCCATAAAGCCGATGTTGGCATAATTGCTACTTCGCGTAAGGTACAAGAGGATAATCGCGGCCACTTAGACGCTTAATTTATTATTTGTTTCGTCTTTCAACGGATGTTTTCGGCGCTTCCTCAAGGCCCCTTTGAATTGTTACTTTGGATCACGCCAAACAGCTATAATTTTATGATATACGCAAAATGAAACATCAAAAGGTTCTTTTTTAATATGAATTTTTCAAGTTAAAGCATAAGTTAAATATGATTATTTTGTTTTGTATACCAATTTGTAATGATTAAATATTGAAGAATATTTTAAAACGTTTTTTCTCATACAGTTGAGATGATTTCATCTCTGTCCTTGGTAACAAAATCAAATTCTGCATACTACATATATTCTGTAATGAAATAAAATTTTTCATCGTTTTCTATTTACTGTTAATTTTGTAGATATTGTGTGTCAAGTCACGAAGATCAACGCTGTATCCTGTCAGATCAGAGGTAAGTAAGTAATTTTAATCTTAAATTATGAAGCTAATAGAATAAATTTACAAAACAATAATAAAAATTCTAATCAAGTATAAACATAAATATATGATTCATAAAATTGAAACAAACAAATTCGTGTTAGTTCCAGAAATCATGATATTGGGATAAATGAGGAGATACATAATGGTGCTTTACTCTTGATCGAAGATATGTGTTATGTGCGGTTATATGTGTTATGTGCCTCATGTGAGGTAATTTATTAATCAGGCTAGGAATGCCAGCGCCATATCGTGAAATGAATGACGCATTTAATCGAGAATTGGACCGGGAACCTGAATATGATACCTTTAGTAGTTCAAACGAATGTACCCCTGTTGAATTTCTAATAAAAGGAAGTTAGTGATATTTTAATGAAGGCAATCGATAAAAATAGTGAAAATGAGCGTATGAAAATCGTGTGGTTTATATTTCCTAGATGCTCCTGGTGGAAATGGCAAGACATTCCTCATGTCATTAGTTTTAGCAAGTGTTCGGGCGAGATCCAACATAGCGGTTGCAGTTGCTCCTTCTAGAATAGCAGCTGTATTGTTAGAAGGATACCGTACGGCTCATTCAGCGTTAAAATTACCGTTAAATCTTCAAACTATTGAAGAACCAATGTATAAAATTGCAAAACACTCAATGGCCAAAGTTTAAGCGGTATCGAAAATTAACATCTGGGACGAATGTACAATGGCGCATAAACGTGCATTAGAAGCACTTAACTAAACATTAAAAGATTTATGCAATGACTCGAGATGTTTTGGAGGAGCAATGATTTTACCGTCAGGCAATTTCCACCAAATACTGCCAGTAATTCTAAGATCTACGGTTGCCGAAGAAATAAACGCTTGCCTCAAATCGTCAAATCTTTAGCGCTATATGAAGAAACTGCAGCTGATAACAAACGTGCGAGTTACACAGGGTAATAATACATCTGCTGAAAATTTCTCGGAGCAATTGCTGACTATCGGTAATGGTAAAGTACCTGTCGATGAATTGAGCGGATTAAAAGAAAGAAAGAGAAGAAACAACTTAGCGTTCTACGGATTCACCGTGCGGGTGCCGAGCCCATCGTGTTGTAGGAAGAGGAGCTCCGAGCAGCGCTTGGGACTTGCGAACCAAGTATAGGTTTAAAGGGCCCCTTTAAAATGCATTAACGCTCACCAACGCTCCGTTTCGAAAGCACTCCTCTAACTGCCTCAGCCAATATCGGAATTCTTGGCGTCGACATATCGAGCGAAGTCCAGTTTTGTGATCATCTGGAGGGTAAGGCTAAATTAGCCTCGAAGAAGCTCGGGGTGCTCAATAGATCGAAACAGTATTTCACGCCGGCTCACCGCCTGCAACTTTACAAGGCTCAGGTTCGGCCTCACATGGAATACTGTTCACATCTTTGGGCAGGGGCTCCCCAGTACCAGCTTCTCCCTCTAGACCGCATTCAAAGGAGAGCGACTCGAATTGTCGATTGCGAAAAGATTTCTGATCGGCTCGACTCCTTGGCACTGCGTAGAGATGTAGCCTCGCTATGCATTCTCTACCGCATATATCATGGGGAGTGCTCTGAAGAACTGTTCGGACTGATCCCTGCCGCCTCTTTCCGTTATCGATCTATGCGACAACCCCACCACCCCCACCACCTTGACAGTTGGCAGAGTACAACTGTACGATTTAGCAGAAATTTTCTGCCCCGCACCACAAAATTGTGGAATGAGTTGCCGCATGCGGTATTTCCGGACAGATACGACCTGCAGACCTTCAAAAAAGAGCGTATTCCCATTTAAAAGGCCGGCAACGCATTTTGTAGCTCCTCTGGTGTTGCAAATGTCCATGGGCGGCAGTATTCACTTACCATCAGGTGATCTGTCAGCTCGTTTGCCACCTATATTATATAAAAAAAAAAAAAAAAAAAAAACCTTCACTGTCCGAGCTCCTCCCACTACCTAACCGAATTATGAATGATTGAAGATCATTTCCAAATAATTTCTGTAATTTTATCTTATCAAAGACGAACTTATCAACAATGTATTTCCAAACATTATTTCTAATTACAAAAATAATGTATGGTTGAGTGAATGACCAATTTTAGCGGCTATGAATAAAGATGTAGATGATGATACATAATTCAAAATAAGATCATTGGAACAATGCATTCATTCAAACCTATTGACTGCGTCACAAATGAAGATGGAGCCACCAACTATCCAATTGAATTTTAAAACTCGTTAGACGTAAAGGTTGGCTCCACAGTCATGCTTGATTACCACAATCATGCTTCGAAACATAAATCAACCAAAACTTTGCAACGGTACGCGTTTGGTGGTTAGAAAATTGATGAACAATGTAATTTACGCTACGATAATGATAGGAAAATTGGTGAGGAAGTTCTCTTTCCGTGGGTCCCGATGATCCCAACCGATATATCGTTTGAATTTAAAAGACTTCAATTTCCGATAAATCTTGCATTTGCCTTGACCATCAACAAATCACAAGGCCAATCCTTAAAAGTTTGTGGTTTAAATCTAGAACATTGTTGTTTTTCCCATGGTCAATTATATCATCTGCGTTGTTTGTTTTTGCGCCTGATAATAATACAAAAAATGTCATGTATCACAAGGTACCTCAATGAAGAGCAAAACTTTTATTATGTATATTACTATTATAAAATACCATCTTAAACTAATAATTAAGTAAAATTATAAGAAAAACGTAGAAAATACCAAAATTGCACCAAAAACTGAAGTGTGTATTGTAAAATAACATCCTTGTACAAAAAAATCTGTTTTTTATCAGAATTGTGTAATAATTTATTAAATTAAGTAGATATTTAGACATACACATTATGTATTCATGATTATATAATTTTTATAGTATCTACTAAATTTCTTGCTTAAATTCATTAGTAAACTTAAGCATTTCCACTTTTTTGTATTATTAAGGTATTTTATGTAACTGGATCGCAAGAAAAGATATTAATAAATACTTTTCTATCCAATGTACCTTATAAATTAACTTTTATTATAAAAAAAGCTACATATAACTTATCTAATATAAATACTGACTCTTCGAAAGTTTAAAATTAGTTTCTTTTTATAAATAATACTACCCTCTCCATCCAACGTAGAAGGTCGAAGCTATTCATTTACATCACTTAGATGATCTCTAAATTGTGCGGTTAGATAATAAGTTTAGTTACTGACCTACTTGTGACAGAATAATAATTTTGCCAACACCGCTATTTTTGATATGGAATTTTCTTTTGTTTTCTGTTCCTCCGGGATTTTGCTTTACTTTTGCTTTTAAGCGACTCGACTGTTTTAAGAAAAGCTATGTTATTATACAGATTATTCTAAAGAAAAGCTTTTAAAATTATTCTTGTAAGAATGATAAAAATGATATACGAAGGAAAATGAAGCACTAGGAAAGGTAAAGGAAGACCTGGGTTGGCTTTCAAAAACTTAGTATCGAAGATACTCGAAGCTCACGTAAAAAGCATGAAGATTCGTGCGTGTGCGTGTGCATTATTATTATTTTTAAGCAAAAGCATTCATTTAGAGATTATACAGTATACATTATATACATGTAGAAATGAGCATAACCTTACAAAAATTAATTCTTTTAACAGCTAATATTAGCTTAGTTCAAGTAAATAACAATACTATATAATATTCTCACTGCAAAAATAATCAAGCTCGTCTTAATTGCTTTTTGTTCATTGTAGTGGAGGTCGACATTGAAAGTTTTGTTTGTTAGACGGACGTGGGTGTATCTTGGTATTCGGTTTCAGATAAACGTTGTTTTGTATACTTTTGGATATAATCGTTTTATTTACAATCAATATAATTTTAATTATATTAAGAGTTAGAAGCATCTATTAGAAAGAGAGTTGTCTTAGATGAAAATTATTACAAAAGCGATGAAATAATAATATCACATCAATCGGGCGGTTGCATCGTCGACGTCCCACATTGGAAGGGAACTACTCTGAAATATTGTTTTAAGGGATTTACTTAATTTAACTACAGTTGACTGCTCTACTACTTACTTACTACTATTCTACTAGTTGTTCTCCTATTTGACTACTCTGAATGGTATTAAAACGCGCGACTATTGATTTCAATTTTCAACTTTTCTTCTCGTTATAATTCAAATTATTTCTATAGCCGATATTATTAAAAAAGGAGCTAATATAAAAATGGAGTACAATTTATAAGTATATTCATGTGTATATATATATAATCCAAAGTCGCATATGTCTTATAAGGATACAAAACAAGCATAACGACATTACCCAGTTCTCGCCTTCACTTTCACTTTCAAGCCGGCTTACTCATAGCCGTTCGTACGGAATATAACAAAATCAGTCGAAAACGCCGTCTCAATATCTTTATTCGATTTAGAATTACCAAATAGAATCCTACACGGATCGAGGTGCCGTAATCGTGTTCCTTAAATCCTATTTCCCCAATTTCCTCTCTTGTGATTACTCTGATTTAGGTCTATTTTGGGATCTTGTGTTGTATTTTATGTAAATGTGTATGTATGTGACATATATAATTGTTTTTTTAAATTTATATATGTAGAAGCAGCCGTAATACATCCGGCACAGCGTCTGTATATAATAGCAACGGGCGTAGAGTCTACTTATATATATATATATATATATATATATATATATATATATATATATATATATATATATATATATATATATATATATATATATATATATATATATATATATATATATATATATATATATATATATATATATATATATATATATATATATATATATATATATATATATATATATATATATATATATATATATATATATATATATATATATATACATATATATATATACATATATATATACATATATACATATATATATACATATATATATACATATATATATATATATATATATATATATATATATATATATATATATATATATATATATATATATATATATATATATATATATATATATATATATATACATATATATATATACATATATATATACATATATACATATATATACATATATATATACATATATATATATATATATATATATATATATATATATATATATATATATATATATATATATATATATATATATATTGTTATCATCTTTCTTGGTTCCAATATGAAACGCAGCGTTCAAGAAATAGTTTAGTTTCTTTATTTTTACCAAGATAAAAAAGATAAAATATCTACATTAATTTATGGATCTATAAAACTATATGACACTGTTGTAAAAATATGATATATTGAAATTAAATTCGGCGTCGAGTTCATTCGACACACAATTCTAAAAACTACTATTGTAAGATGAAGACGAAAAAAAATTGGTAAATTACATCAAATTTATCATAAAAAAGCTGTTAATAATTATGTATACTTATTAAACCAATGTTTATACATATTATTAAATATATGTATGACTGTTATATAAGTAAAAGCTAAAATTTAACTAATTTAATTGATGACCGTCGTGGCGCAGAGGTATAACGTCTGCCTGTAAACGCAACGGTTTGTGTGTTCGATTCCCACTCGAGGAAGATAGATTTTTCTATTTTCATTTTCTTTGCTCTGGAAACTAGGCAAAGCGCGGCGTTGAGTTCCGCTATTTAATATGCAATGCCTTGAAAACAGCGGAAAGCGGGGACGGAGAAAGCAGGGACTAAGCAACGGAGTGTCTTGACACTAGGTTCGTATAGTTCTTGCAGTTTCCTCTGCCTGCTATGCCTTGTGCGGGATGAAGCATAAAGCTAAAAAAACTAATTAAAATGTATAGCTTTTGAATTTTTCATCAACAATTCCATCGAAGTATTACACGCCTTGAGTAATGTAAGCTTAATTGTTCAGGTCATAAATGTAATCCACTTAAAGTTCAACCATCCATCTGTCATTTTGGGACTTAATATAAATCAGAAAGGGTAAAAATTTGATTAATGATCGTTTCGGGTCACTCCTACCATTCATATATTATGTAAATTAGTTTTAGCGTTTATATTATAATTTATACTTTAGTTATTATAGCTATACTGGAAAATATGGAAAATATCATATAATATAAAATAAAATATGGAATATATCATCGTGAGCTCAAGAGTATAATTTTAATATATCACAGATATTTATTATTCTAACAATTAAACTGCACTTTGCATTAATTATGTATGTCTAGTGGTGTAGTAATAATTATTAGTTTCATCAACTATTACTCGTAAAGTATATGTATATATAAACTTTATAAGTGATATTTAAAAGACAAATAATTGAGCAGGGACGATGAAAGCAGAGACTGAGTAACGGAGTGTCTTAACACTAGGTTCCTATAGTTCCTGCAGTTTCCTCTGCCTACCTTGCCTTATGCGGAATAAAAGCGTGAAGCTACAAATAATTTAATATAAAATAACATAAGTAAATGATAATATCTTACATATATGTAAATCTTATATATGATAAACATTCTGTATAAACGTTATTGTTGCTTAATAAGTACGATATATTGAAGAATTTAATATTTTCTATGAGTATCATATATTATAACAGTACTTTGGAATTAATAATTATTAATAAATATTTATACTAAGTTGACATACATATAACCATAATATATATAAGACAAAATCTTAATACGACACGATGCCTAAAAACTTTCTTAAAAAAACACAATAAAGTATATAGGACATTCATAATAAAAGAAAATATTTCATAAATGAAAACGCATACAAATTGAAAATATTTATCTTAAAGCTGCGTCTCATTATTTCAGTACATATAAGTATGACTTGTTTAAAAGTTACTATTTTCGACGAGTTTGACCCAAAATTAAAGTGCGCAAAGTTTACGTTTGAAAGCTTTTCATTTGAAATGTTGAAATAATGTGCTATTTGGTTTAGTTTCTGAATTATCCTAAAATTCATTTTAAAAGCTTGTGAAATATGAAAAATAAAAATAGTATATATTTAACTTTTTATGAAAATTTTGAAATAAAGTATAAACATTAGTTTACATGGGTATTAACTCATTTAAATTATTATTTGTTGCTAACCTTTAAAGTCGTGTATACATATTGTATATATTGTATATATGTATAGGATGTACTCACAAACTCAAACTAAAGCATGGTTATAACTAGTCTTTACAAAGTAAATAATAAAATTGTAGTTTCAAAATAAAACGCTATTTGTAAAGTATGATGTAAACGTACACACTATTTTGTTGAAATGACACAGAAATATATCTCTTTCCCATTCTCATTTTTTTTCATAAGACTTGGCAGATTGACAACATTTACGTATAATAATCTTGAAATGGGAAAAACGGTTCTGTGCCTAAATTATCGATAATTTTTGACTTGACTTTTTTAAGCAACCTTGAAACATTTTACTTTATCATCATCATCATCATCATCATCATCATCATCATTATGTATTTTTTATTATGTTATAGCTGAAGGATTTAAACTAGATCTCTTTTAACCATGCATTCTTCTATTGTGTAACGATATCTTTCTTTTACCGTTCATATTTCTTTATGTTCTTCATTCGACGTGACATTGACGAAGCGAATTGTGCTCAACTGGCACGCTCGAAACACCTTTAATTAAAAGAAGGAGTTGAGTTTTTTATGTTACTAAAACCACAACTATGAAGTAAGTGCGTTGATGGTGAAATTTATAACAGTTTCTTATAAATATCAGCATCAACGCACTTTCTTAAGCGAAAATCGAACCTACAACTCTCTTATATAGTCAGGTTTGTTACGTCAAGTTAGTTTTCCCTAATTGATTGATATTCAATACAATCAACTCCAAACAAATATATATGAATTGATTGTTCATTTATAAAATATTCTATATCCAATTAGAGTTTTACAAGTGCTTTTGAAGTATCAATTTACAAAACGTCAGTCAAGTTAGTTTATTATTATGCTTCCGCTCTCTAGCGTTTCATTCTCTAGGAAGGTAAATTATAATTCACTTGTTAATTGCTCAAAATTAAAAAAAAAATGATTTAATTTTAAATAAAAGTGGAGAGTGGAGAGTTTCATTACACAGGCAACTTTATTCTCAAAGTACTAAAATAATTTATATACTTTCTAATATATATGATGAAACAACAAGTAAACAGCATTACGTTATATACATATCTCATACTACATGTCATACACTTTGTCTCCTTTTTTACAAATAAAAAAGATCATGAGAACCGTTGTGGTGCAGAGGCGTAAGCGTCTGCCTGTAAACGCGACGGTTTGTAGGTTCGATTTCTACTCGGGGAAAATGGATTTTCCTATTTCCATTTTCTTCGCTCTGGAAACTAGGCAAAGCGCGGTGTTGAGTTCCGCGACTCAACACGCCCTGCCTCGAAAATGGTGGAAAACAGGGACCAAGCAACGGAGTGTCTTAACACTAGGTTCATATGATCCCTCTAATTCCCTCTGCCTACCCTGCCATGCTTAAAACAAAATACATAGAAAAAAGTTAAAATTTACACATATACACAGACAATGCTGTAAGAAAATTTATTAAAATACAAACTAGGTTTTATACGAATGTACAAGCTAGATTATATTTCCAAGAACTGAGATCAGAATGTAAGTAAACAAAGTTGATATAAAGTGTGCTTGACATGTGTTTGAGTTTAAAGGGACTGATTGTATTTCTCAGAATCGCAGATCAAAAAGAAATGTAAAAATTCTTCTTTTATACACAGAACTATGATTTTTTCTACTTTTCATGTTTATTGCGATTTTATTCTTTGGTTATTTATAAATATTACGTTAGTAATGCATATTATTATATTTACTTTACTAATATTAGGTGAACGATTTGTTTGTTTCATTGTACGCAATTTTCTTAGGAACTTGAAAGTTTCAATCGAAAAAGGCGGTAATCGGGGACGGAGAAAGCAGGGACTAAGAAAAGGAGTGTCTTGACACTAATTTTCTTTGATTCCTGAGAGGGAACTCCCTCTGCCTACCCTACAGTGAGATAAAGTGTATAGACATAAAAATATTTTATAAGATTTTTTATTCAAAAATTTCTACCTATACCACATTTTCACATAAACGAAAAGTGTACCAAATATTCCTTCATCATATACGTCCAAAATTTCTGCTTCACATACTAATTTACGAGTGTAAGGTATTTTAAGAATCGAACTCATAACTATTTATATACTTAAAACAATAAATTTACAATAATGGTGTCAAATAGAAAACGGAAAACTTTTTAAAAATTAAAATTACTACAAACTAGATAAGAACTAAGTCTGTAATAATTAAAAATTAAAATCCTTTAAAAAACTTTTAAAATAAATTAAAAAATATTTAAGAAAGCTCAAAAGAACTTAGAGGCTACAATCTACTAAGAACTTTATACACTAAGCTTTCCACTAACCAGTAATCGACATTCGATGTTCACGCATAAATATTGTATGAGCGCTAGACACGACGTGGCCAGAGAATATTCTGTTTTATTTTAAGATGTTTCAATAGATAGTGCTTTTAACATTATGGGAATAAAGGATCTGCGAAGTTTAAGGGAGGCTAATGGATAAAGTCCTTTTTGGATACATTTTCCATATCAATTTAAACCAAAACGTCTATGCCATAAAGCCGATGTTGGTATAATTGCTACTTCGCGTAAGGTACAAGAGGATAATCGCGGCCACTTAGACGCTTAATTTATTATTTGTTTCGCCTTAAACGGATGTTTTCGGCGCTTCCTCAAGGCCCCTTTGAATTGTTACTTTGGATCACGCGAAACAGCTATAATTTTATGATATACGCAAAATGAAACATCAAAAGGTTCTTTTTTAATATGAATTTTTCAAGTCTTCTGCGTGAGTTAGATAAAAAATAAGAAACATATTTTAAAATGTTTTTTCTCATATAGTTGAAACGACTTCATCTCTGTCTTTGGTGATAAAATCAAATTCTGCATGCTATATATACGTTTTCTACTTACTTTTCATTTTATAGACATTGTGTGTCACGGGCCGGAGGTATCTAAGTAATTCTATTTTAGGAAACTGGTAATTTCATAAATAATAAAGCAAACAGTAATTAAAAATTCTAATCAAGTATAAACATTGAAACACTTATAATAGACGTACGTACCGATTGAAAACCGAGCGGTATATTCAAAATATTGCTTATGCCCTTTCCCCATATAATCGTTATAAAAATATTTGTATACAGTGTTTTTCTGACCGAATTTATTGGCGTAACCCTTATCAACGAAATTATCTTATTTTTAGCTTTTCGTACTGTTATGAGATTTTATTATATTTATGTTAATCCTTCTGACCTTATTATAGACCGTTTCATGACCTTCATGTCCTTTTTGTCACGTACAACCGGAAGCATTAAGCTATAATTAGATACTATCAAATATCCGAAAAATCTAATTTATTTAATCATTATATATAACAAAAAAAATTACTTAAAAAAAATTCAATATAAGCAGAATGTATCGGAGAGAACAAAATATTTTATCACTATATTCTCTCTGGCTTTACAACAAATATGTTGAAAATCTATAATTTTATTCTTCCAATAATAAGTGTGTCTTAAAAAAACTATCAACTTACTCGCTGCTTCGCGTCCTCGATTTATAATTTCTTTAGTGAAAGGTGAAATGCTATAGTTTTTTTATATGATAAATTATATTCATTCCTTTCTAAGGCAACAACGCAGCGTTAATTTCCGGCCTCAATTTATAATTTCTCAAAAGGCGGAAGTGGGCAACTGTTTTACCTGTAGTTCCTTCTACCGATCCTGGTATGCGCATAATAATCTTATAAGTTTTCGATATTCTTAATTTTAATACAAAATGCGTATATCAGTCATATAAACTTTTATTTTTAATTTAAGAATGTTTCACATCATATATGTCAGTTTTAGATACTTGTAACAGCTATGGTTAAAATAATATGTTCGTTACACGTTAACTTGAGTGGAAATTAATATTTTTAAAATGGCACCAAGCAAGGTTTATAAATATTATAAATAGAAGTACTTTTTAAAAACAAAATAAATCTTAAGCTATTTAAAATAATGACGATTTTGAGCCAATTATATCCTTAAATTATTAAAAAAAATATATATACATATATTTCCGATATATCAACTAAAAACTTTAAATCGACTTTGCATAACTCAATTACGTATAAATATAATATGTATGATGTATAAAAATACGATTTTAATTGAAACTTTTTGTCTCAATAAACGTATATATGACCACACTTATCACTTTGTGATTAAATTTGAACGATTCGAAATATCAACTAATGATCAGGTAAAATGATTTCAATAAAATTGTAAAGTCAAACTGGTATTTATATTATAACATTAAAAAAAATAAATAAAGCCAAGGCCAAACAAATGAAGCCAAGAAAAAAGATCAGTTTGAAAAAAAAAACTTACTTGGATATTAGGATTCACCTTTGTGGTAAGATTTCATTTGGCAAATGGAATTGATTAAAGGGAATTCTGACCTAATTACTGACATCGGACGTGTCGCTAAGCTTTGTGATTAATGGGTGGAAGTCGGATCGTAATTTTTTGTTACTTCTTCTACGATCCACCTCACTGAGCATCGGAGCGTTTACCAAATTACAGTTATGTTAGGTTTTGCCTCTACTTGATTGGGGGTAGCTGAAATAGAATGATTAATTTATTGTTCACTGGGATCATCACAATTATAGTTTTTAATTCCATTTATTTCTTTTGCTTTTATAATAAGGTTCTGTAAATTCTATATATATTTTATCTGTAAATGAAAAAGGGAAATTTTGTCACAAAGCTCTATCTGCCTACTTTATGCAATATTTATTGTAATGATGAGAGAAAAAAACAAAAAATGTTTTTTTTATATATAATCTAGAACAAATATAACGTCATCATAGCTAATCGTCGTTTATTTTTCAGGTAACAGATACAATCATGATTAAATCCGCCAACTTGCAGTATTTACCGTTGCTGGTGTTTCAGCTATTTCTCATGGCCTTATATTTTGTGTTCACTAGATACGATGCATCTGTTCATTACGATATAAATTGTAAGTGTATATATATATATATATATATATATATATATATATATATATATATATATATATATATATATATATATATATATATATATATATATATATATATATATATATATATATATATATATATATATATACATATATATATATATATATATATATATATATATATATATATATATATATATATATATATATATATATATATATATATATATATATATATATATATATATATATATATATATATATATATATATATATATATATATATATATATATATATATATATATATATATATATATATATATATATATATATATATATATATATATATATATATATATATATATATATATATATATATATATATATATATATATATATATATATATATATATATATATATATATATATATATATATATATATATATATATATATATATATATATATATATATATATATATATATATATATATATATATATATATATATATATATATATATATATATATATATATATATATATATATATATATATATATATATATATATATATATATATATATATATATATATATATACATATATACATATATATATATATATATATATATATATATATATATATATATATATATATATATATATATATATATATATATATATATATATATATATATATATATATATATATATATATATATATATATATATATATATATATATATATATATATATATATATATATATATATATATATATATATATATATATATATATATATATATATCATATATATATATATATATATATATATATATATATATATATATATATATATATATATATATATATATACCTATGCCTTTTAAGTCGAAAAGCGTCTTAATACTATTCCTTCGACACCTTCAGTTCCTACGGTTCCCACTGCCAATCCTGCTATGTTTGGAATAAAGCGTGAAGCTATATAAATATAAGTATGTACATATATGAAATTGACGTACATAAAATTGGCGTAATACCTCGCCCCGAATTGTCGCTATCTAGTAGCGTTCCTTTATAAATAATTCAATGTAGAAATGTTTTTCGACACTTTTCTCATATTTTCCGTCTTAAGAATAATAATTCGAAATTGCATTAAAATTATTTGAAAGAATAACTGAAATAATTTTTGGTAAGTAAAATGCTTATTAAAACAATAAACCGTTTTATATGGAATGCATATAAATTAGGCTAAAATTTGTTTAAGTAATAACTCTGTCCCATTATTCCCTTAAATATCACATCGTATCGTTCACTTTATCGTAGATAAAGTAATTTACACTTTTACGCATACAGCAGAATGGAGAGAAGAAATCAAAGCTAGTGTTCATTGTTGAAACATTGTTCATTGATAGGCGCCGCAAGAGAATGGAGTGACAAATTTACATTCCAAAAAAATACAGTGAAATATCAAAATCTTACATTTTTTTTATTATTTATATTCATTTAGCCGGATCTAACATGATCTTAATGAAAATTCAAATGATCTTAATGAAAATTCAACACGTTGTTATAGTATTCTAATTACGACAACTAGCCTATAATAGGTTTCTTGATTTAATAAGTGTAGTACTAATATTGTATGCTATAATTTCATGATAGACATACACAAATACTCTCATCTCATTTTTATTTATATTTTCTTCTGCTATATTAGTATATTTTTAATCTTAAAAAGTTCTAATTTCGTGTACTAATTTCTGACTGTACTAATTTAAATGTAAACGTATTTTGACGAACGCTTAAGATTATATAATTTATTATTTTGTATATAATTGATTACGTTGATAATTTCAATGCGACACGTTATATATGCGATCAGAGTTACCTTGAGCTCTTCGAAATCTCAAGCACTAATTTCATAAATTTCCGTTCGGTAATGTAAGGTAAAAGGTAAGTTTTAATAAACTTGCTAATACTTTTATTACTATTGTTATGGTAAAATAAAGTACGATGTGGGATTTTTTTGACTTCGTTTTGATTTTACGACACTACAAAATTTATATAGAAGAATGTACACACATTCAAATAATCATAACGTTAAATTGCAATATTCATATAAATAAGTTAATATTGTAAAGTAAGCATGAAAATCAATAATTCTCTTTGATAATAAACTTTGTAGAAGGAATTGAGCAGTCAACTCTAATCTCGTTCCCACGGTCAATCTATACGCGGCGAAGATGAAACGCTTGATTAATTAGGATATAATTTAATACTAAGCGAGCTATAAATTGATGTTTCAATTATTACTCGTCTCTACAATATCTACATGTGGGTAGATCCAATTTTATAATGAACAAACGTTATTTTCGATTTAATCAAAGAAAAAATCGGAAGAATCTGTCTTATTGATGCGTTTGTATTTGTGTATAGTTTGGTTTTCATATATTTTCGTTACGATATGGTAAATTCTATATAGGTACCTGTAATTGTTTAGGTAACTAAAATTGATGATAATAACTACTCAATAAATTATTGGAAATTGGGAGATAGCCCAATGCAACAACTGCTATGGTTTATTTTTTATTTGATTTGTTTCTGAAGTAATATAATAAAATTAATTTTCTTTTGCTAGTTTTATTTATTTTCATTTTTTTAGATTCACGCTATATCCCGCATATTGCAGAATAGGCAGAGGAGTCTGCAGGAATTATATAAACCTAGTATTAAGACATTCCGTTGCTCAGTTCCTGCTTTCTCCGTCTCCACATTCTGCCTTTTTCGAGGCATTGGGTGTTGAGTGGCGGAATTCAACGCCGCGCTTTGCTTAGTTTCCAGAGCGAAGAAAATTAAAATAGAAAAATCCATCAAATCAGAGGGAATCGAACCCTCAAACCGCTGCGTTTACAGGTAGACGCTCGCGCCTCTGCGCCACGACGGTCCTCATTTATTTTCTTGCTTTATGTATTTTTTCATTAACAGGAGAGATCTGCCTGAATATAATTTATTCTATATATTATTTCCAATTTACCGTCAAAATATTTATTTATATATTAGGAAACGAATATAAACTCACTACAACCTCTCTTCATAAACATTATATACCATTAATACTAAAACGGCAGTGTATTAAATCTATAAGATTATACAAGGAACGGTTGGGGACACAATCGTACTGCGTAATGGAAACACAAATTACTCTCCAATATCTATTGTTGGCTGATACCTTTCAAAGACAGGCTTACCCTTAATCAGAACAATCGGCCCTTATTACTAGTTATATCTTCGTACGTACGGAGCAATTTCATCAGGTTAAAGATAGGTTATGTTGTCCATGGAATTTTGATATTTTATTTTATTATATAGTGAAAATTAATAATACTCTCACTCACTCACTCTCTTCTTTTGATGATTTCGACTTACGATGTTCGGTTGAAAAAACAAAAAAAAAATATTTTAAATATTTACATTTGTTAATTACCTATAGTATTACTATTTCTGATAAATATCCTACAATTTTAGGGTAAGAATGTTACTTTTTGCTTTAACGCTTTTAACGTATATGCTAAACGTTTACGTTAACGTTTGAGGACCGTCGTGGCGCAGAGGCGCAACGTAACGTAACGTAACGCGACGGTTTCCGGGTTCGATCCCCAGTCGGGGAAGATGGATTTTTCTATTTCCATTTTCTTCGCTCTGACAACTAAGGCAAAGAGCGGCGTTGAGTTCCGCCACTCAACACGCAATGCCTCAAAAACGGCAGGAAAGCGGGGACTGAGTAAGCAGGGACTAAGTAACGGACTGTCTTAACACTAGGTTCGTATGTTCCTGCAGTTCCCTCTGCCTACCCTGCCATGTGTGGGATAAAGCGTTTACGTTGTCGTTGTTTAATATTTCCTATTTAACGTATATTTTAAATATACGCTAGTGGTCTACAGGCTTTATCAGAATGAAATGAATGATCGGACTCTAGATAGTCCCAAATCAGGTGGAATCACATTAATCGAAGGAGATTTTGTATTAGTGATAGAAATAATTCTTAGATTGACAGCACTTTATCTTAATAAATTATTACCCTTTTAATTGTCTGACGATTTTGTTTTTATTTTTTTATTAATTTTATTAAAATTATGTTTAAAACTTTTGGCCGAGTTTGACGCAGTACAGTCAATCTATTACTGTATCACGATTTACCATACGTAAAGGTTTAAAAATAAATAACAAACATTTACCATAAACTTAATGTCTTTAGATAAGAAAAATAAGAATCAACCATTTCACTTAACCCTATAAACATTATCGTACTGCCCAAAAATTACCATCGCATCGTTTTGGTATAATAATTTAAAAATAAAGCTTCAAAAGCTACAGTATATATAGCAATAAAGGAAAACGGTGCTATCTCAATACTACGATTTCTATGTGCAACCGTTTTTTGTCCAATTGCCCCCTGGAGGCCTATTAACGGCTACTGTGTGATTTTGTAGGCAATTTTTCATTTAACATGTTTTTTTTTCTTTTTTAGATGCTATAGCTTTGTATAGTTTAAGTTTATATTATATTAAGAAAAGGTATAGTGAATACAATTTTTAATGAAAAAAATAATAATATAACACTATTAATATAAACAGAATAATATATAACACTAATAATAAAATAACACTATTAATATAGACTACTCATCTATTAAATGAGAATAAAATCATTAAATAATGTTCATAGATTATAATATTTTCAGGTAGACGGAAAGTTTTGTAGGCCTTGCTTTGAACAAGTTATTAAATTGTTTCGTTGTTAAATATTTGGGAAATGAAATCAGAAATAAACAAGATTTCAATTTATAAATTGCTAGTTATTTGTTTTCGGTAAATACGAAGTTGTTGATTAATAAAATTTAACATTATTTTAATTATATTTTATTTTCTCGTGGGTTGCTAGGAAGGTATATATACGTATTATATATACTTTACAGTTACGGTTATGGTTTTATGTATGATGTACGTAATACATGTATTGTTCTAGTGTATATATGAATTATTGTTACGTGGACATCTCAAAATTCATCAGTATTAATCTTTACGTTGTTAGTTAGTTTTGTCCAATAAAAAAAATATAAAATAAATATCCAGTATAATTTTTGTGAGCTGTTAGCGTAGTTTATGTTGGCTGTATGTCGTCTATCAATATTTTACTCAAAATCATATAGTGGAAATTACTAGCAATCGTTTTAGGATAATAGATAAAACTAAAAACATATTAATAAGACTCCTAAATCAACGCAATTAAAAGATATGAGCGTTTATATTTTTTTTTTTGCCAAATTCGTCGTGTGATTTCTAATTAATGTAGAACTATAAAAATAAGAATAAGTAAATAAAGGAAAGATTGTAAAATAAATGAAAATTTATAATTGAGTAAAAATTTAAAATGAAATAAATCAATACAAAGTTATATCTGTAGTTCATTTCATACAAAATTTGGGCATTCACCTGGAAAAAATTAAGTTGTACTTTTTTAAAAGAATGTTTTGGTACTTATATATCTATATTTACCATATAAATAAGTCAAATTCAGGGTTGGTATCAACTGAAGCAATAATTAATTTAAGAGAATTTTAATTATTATTTCTCGATGTATTTAGTAGATATTATATAGTATTCCGTAGGAACTTTTTCTCACGTACCACACTACTGTGAAATAACCTACCTGCGGCAGTGTTTCCAGATCGATACGACATGGGTACCTTCAAAAAGCGCGTCTACCTCCAACTTAAAGGCTGGCAACGCTCTTGTAACACCTCTGTTGATACACAGGGCCGTGGGGTTCGGTGATCACTAACTATCAGGTGACCGGATCGATCGTTTGCCTTGCCCTTCCCGTAAAAAAAATGGTATCTAGCAAGTTGAATTTTGCTGTGACTGGCACTGATTCTAAAGACAAGATTAAGATCGTTCCAGTCACATTCCTAATCGTTGTCGGTTCTCCCATTTTTAGCACTTTAGCAATGTTATCAGATTAATAATATATTATTATTATCATGACTATGCGAAGCAATTTTATGATTATTGACAAAAACATGTAACACGTAACCGTGCCTATATATTTGAGGTTTCCTTTGTGTTTAATTGGGATTCCATCAACAGATCTTAAAATACTTTTACATGTACAAATTTTAGCAATAATATTTACTAAGTTAGCAAGTACTTATAGAGTACTTACTAACGTAGTAAATATTATATACATTAACTTGATTTTAAAAGTCAAATTGTCAATGTGTAAAGCAAATCACGCTGAACAATTTTTAGTTAGATGTTATTTTTTTATTTTACTCTCTAAAGCTGAGCCTTATCGTATCTTATTATTATTAGGCTTTTGTTGACATTTTCTTGATCTTGAATTCATATGTTAACGACAAACACCTAAAAACTTTAACTAAAACGTCATTTTTTACAGTTTAGCTGTTTTATTGTAATTCTAAGTCCGGCGTTCCAGATCCTTCAAATTTATATGCTACCTTAAAATGTTTATCGTGATCCATAATTTTTCCTATGCCTACTATTTTATTAAGATAACATATTGGTGTAAAAGCAAATGAGTAATGTAAAATAATGAGTTTTATATACAAAATGTGCGTGCGTAGCTTCAGTGTATAATTTGGAAAAAAAAACTCAACTCTGCGCTCTTTTGGAAATATATCGTACACAAATATGAGTAAAATGAACATTAGCCCATATCCAAAAATGAACTGTACGTTTTACAAAGAATCTTAATTAGTTCAAATTAACTATATAAAATTATATCAACTGTAAGAATGCTAAAGTATTTGACCCACACAAACTTAGTCGTTGTTTTACAATAATTTTACAATAACATAATAACTGCTTTGAAGAATTTAACCGTATTTAATGAACTTAAAGTGATTTTTTTAAAGATTTCATAAATTATATAATTTTCATGTACTTTATGTTTCCAATAGTAATAAAACAAATTTACCTTAAAATGCACATTAATCATAATATTGAAAGACGAACACCACGCTCCTTTCCCCAACGCGCCTTAGTAACAAAGAATTTTATTAATATTTTTTTGATTATAATAACTGCTAAAGGCCAGTTTTATCACTTGCTGAAGTTCTAGACACAAATTTTATTATTTGTCTGCTAGATAAATAACAAATTTAGGTTTCTTAGATCTCAGATAGCATTATCTCCCAGATAAATATTGTACTCATTTTCTGTATCCATAATCATAGAAATTAACACCAACTCTTTTATTTATTAATTAATTTAACTATTTATTTTAATTTCAGGTTTTGAGGGTACGGTCCCGTACCGTACCCTATGATTTTCGTACCTGTAAATAAAAAAAATAAGGGAAAGTTTTTCATTTGTAAATATTTAAATATTTAGAGAAGAAGCATTAAGTATTCTATAGATTCCCCGTGTGGATTTTAGGCCCATCGCATTGTTGGAAGTTGTGACCCAAATATAGATTTAAAGGGGCCCCTTTAAAATGCATAAACGCTCACCTTCACAATCCATGCTCCACCCTCTAACTAATCAAATTCAAAACGACTTCGCTAATTCTGCCCTTGAAATACGATCTAGAAATGTATTAGTACTAGTTCTAGGCCAAGATTTACAAACTATAGAGAGATTTCACGAAAATTCTTTTTAGCCTTCTTTTTTCTTCTTCATTTTTGATTTTAACGCGTTATTTTTGTTTTTATGAGCGTAATGATACGGAGGTTGAAATGATAGTTCATTAAAAGAGTCATAAATAGTTTATACCTTATTCTACGTAGCGTAATTTTTTATTAAATTTTACTTTTTTATATGAGGAATTAATATATAAACGATCTTATTAATTAAAACAGAAGTTTCGAGTATTCATCAATAAATAATCTAAAATAATTTTAAATATAATCGAATCATATTTACTTAAGCCACGTCAGTGGTGTACATAAAATATAACAACTTCTTGCTGGTTTCATATGTATGCCTACCATGGTATATGGTAGGCATAGTTAACCTATAAAAGCCAAGGATAATTTTTTCCCCGACTTTATCTTCTTACTATATCTAGGATATACAAATAATTAAATTCCTTAAAGAAGAATGAGAATTGAACCCAGGACTGTTGTCGCAACAATCAAATTCTAAGCCGCTCGGCAACGACGGCTTTCTTATGATTGTCTTTTCATTAAACATCTTTACAAGTAGATTTTGAAATTGAACCTAACCCAAAAAAGTTATGTAACTCAACATTTTCGCCGCGAACATTATCATAATATATCTCCATAAGAGATATGTATGAAGAACGTATAAAACCTCCTCTCGAGTAAATATTCTTCTTTGGAAGTGTTATAATAAAGCTCTTGGCAATTTTAGTAGCAATTTTTCATGACGAACCCACAGTAAGGTAATGTGCTCGTGTGGAGGGATCAAGATTACTGAAGATTGGCTTTCTTTCAGCTGTTCTTAGGATTTGGACACTATTATTTATTAAAGGGCGGCATAATAAAATCGATTAAATTAGCATGACGGTTCCTAGGTTAATGTATAATAGTTTTATAACATCGAAAAATTATTTTAAGTTGCATTTTATTCTAACGAAATGAATAAAATAAATTAAATATACCTCAATTTCGTTTTTTCCTTAATAAACAAATATATTTTTCTATTTATATGTGAGAAAACATAAAGTTTTTCCACAACATCGACCTCTTTATAATTTATAAAATACAAAAAATAAGTTAACAATTTAAAAGAGTTGTTCAACTGCCATTTATCGTTGTTTTTAACAGTTCAGTAAACAAGTATGTTTTATACAATTTCAGCATTTTACTTGCGAATTTTAAAGTAAGGTAACTTATGAGTAAAGTTAAATAAGAGCTTATACGATTATATAAATACTCATTGCTCAGTAGTGGACTTGTTTTGCTGTAAGTTCAGAATGTATAGTTATACTAAAGTTGTTAAGCCCGTTAAACGAGCTTAACCCCAGAACTGCTAAATTCATTAAATTTTCATTATATTACATTATGTTTAATAAAATATTATTAATTGACCCTGTTGAAACCACAAGTAAAAACTAGTCTTACATATAATATATACAATTATAGGGACCGTCGTTATTAAGGACCGTCGTGGCGCAGAGGGGTAAGCGTCTGCCTGTAAACGCGACGGTTTGTGGGTTCGATTCCCACTCGGAGACGATGGATTTTTCTATTTCCATTTTCTTCGCTCTGGAAACTAGGGAAAGCGCGGCGTTGAGTTCCGCCACTCAACACGCAATGCCTTGAATAAGGCGGAAAGCGGAGACGGAGAAAGCAGGGACTAAGCAACGGAGTGTCTAAACACTAGGTTCCTATGGTTCCTGCAGTTCCCTCTGCCTACCCTGCAATATGCGGGATAAAAGCGTGAAGCTATAAAAAAAAAGAAAAAAATATAAAATTATATCGTCGCGGCGCAGATGCGCAACGTCTGCCTGTAACGCGACGATTTTTGGGTTCGATTTTCACTCGAGGAAGATGGATTGTTCTATTTCCATTTTATTCGCTTTGGCAACTAGGGAAAGCGTGGCGTTGAGTTCCGCCACTCAACACGCTTTGCCTTGAAAAAGGCGGAAAGCCGGGACGTAGAAAGCAGGGACTAAGCAACGGAGTGTCTTAACACTAGATTAGACCATAGGAATACACATAGCAGGGTAGGTGCCCTGCTATGTGTATTCCGCACAAAAAGCGTGAAGCTAATAAAAAATATTTCATTACTTTTTAAATAAAACAATTTAAATGGATTTATCGCGTATATTAGCATTTTTTGTGAAACCCGACGTTTCGTGACCACGTGACCACCCATGACCACGTACTACTGCAAAGTGTTCGAAACGTCGGGTTTCACAAAAAATGCTAATATCCGTTTAAATTATTTTATTTAAAGTGTATAAAAATCACGAAAATCAATTATATTTTATTACTATTGAGTGTCTTACTTATGATGCTCAGCTAAAGTTACTGAAACTTGGTATGAGTAGGTTGCTTGATAAATATGGGAGAGCATTTAGAAGGAATTTTAGGACTTAGTAATCCGCATAAATAAAATTAAATGCTGTTTCTGTAAACAATCGTAACATTTTACTATTTAAACTAAAAAACACCATAATTAAATTAGCCCAACAAACTAGTTGACAATAAAATTTATACTTTATCACACTTAAACTGTTACGGTACATAAATAAAGTGAATTCACTGGACCGTTTCCTAGACTACAACGTTCTTGAAGTATCTTAAGCTAGAGATTATTTCTACTATCTAAGAGGAACAAACATTTACTCATTTTAATTTACTAAAAATACAAGGCAAGGTTTAAAAATCTTAAAGCTCCCTGAGATCTACAGCTGTTTATCTTCGTTAGGCTTTTAGTAATCGCTTGCTTAATACTTTATTTAAGAAATTAATATTTTTTTTTATCTCAAAACACGGTGTTAGATTTAACCATTCGATACAAAAAGTTCTACATTTTTATAAATATTATGAAGAAAAATGAAGAAGGAAATTACTTGTAGGATCAATCTCCTGATATTTCTAATAATATGGTATAAATAAATAAATACTTTGTCTCTCCATGGCTTTGGAAGACTGCAATGATTGAAGGGCTAGGGAAAATATGTTCTCCCAATAGATTTACGTTAGTCTAAACTAGCTGCTAGTGTGATAACAGACCTATTTAATGATAATAGAGGTCGGATTTTGTATTCCCAGAATAATTATACTATTGTGAAAATACGTAAGATAGGAAGAAAATTACAAAAGACACCAATTTTAAATATTTTTATATATAAATCAAAATCACTATTAGATACCACAGATAATATTTAACAGAGGCTGATATAATATCTGCGACGGTCCTTATAACTTTTGGTGCGGTATTCGGGATGGCCAGCGGATTACAGTTACTCTTCATAGCAATCGTCGAAGTTGCTATCGCCTGCTTCAATTTATGGATTGTGGAACGTATTATCAAGGTACTTTCGGTAATTATATTTTTCTATTTCAAAACTAGATATTATATTTTATTTATTGTCACTTCTATTTGTTGATTTCAATATCTGTTTTTTTTGTCGTTACATATTTATATTTTTGCCCTGGGAAAGCCATCAAGTTTCGAAAATGAACAACCTATGTCTCGTATGTGGGTGAAAAGTCGATTAAGGTTTTCTCTACCTATGAAGATAAATACAGAATAAAAATGATGTGCAAAACACTTATAATTGTTTTTGTATATATTCTTTAATTTTTCATAAAGACATGTGACTTAAATAGAAAATACATATACATATACAAACATATTCAGCTAATTATTTACTCAGTACTAAGTGCAATATTTATATTAAAATTTACTGTACTATACAGTTTTGTTAATTAAAAATGTATGTAGTACAACAACATACATACTATAATAAATTTCCATTTTCTAAAAAAATTCAAACATGCAACGTTCTGCTCTTATACCCGTATCGTGAATTATTTGTGACCACTCCGTTATATTACACTAGTCTGTGTTGCATAAAAAATCCTCGGTATATTGAACTATATTGGACTTTTCAGAGAGTGGATTAACTAAACTAACAAACACAATTTAATAATTCTTTTAACATTGCATGGATATGTTCTAAAATATAGAGATTTTTACCTGCAAAAGCGAAATACCGTGTTCATAACATAATCTCGATAGTTTTTATTTTTACTAATAACATTGTTAGTGTTGATATGAATACAGAGAAAGGATCGTGGATAAATGATATATTAATAGTTATTTTTCTTTTACTCTTATAATCAATATTTGGGACCAATTAATCAATTTTGCGTTTTTTTAGCAAAAAAATATTGTAAGCCAGATCTACCTTTGACTTTATACTTATTAGGTAGAAGAATTTAATTTGAATTTAACGCTCAGATTCATCACCAATATTAAAAAAAACTGGCTACATATGAATAAGACATGTGTGAATAATTTTTACTCAAACCAACCTCAATGTTATCAAGTGGCCAAGACACTTACATGATAGCTATAGAACAAAAACTATACTTATAATATATAATATCATACCATAGTACAATTAATCATATACTAGTAATTGCATATACCTTCTACGTAATTTCAGCAATTATTAACTGACTTGAATGTCTGGAATATATTCAGATTCAGACTGGAAGAGTATGGTAATACTTATATATTGATAATGCAGTAAGTAATTTATAATATGCTAAATAAATAAAAATTAGCTTAAAATAATTTAGTGGTCTTTTTAAAACCCTACATTAGCACGTGCAGAAACAAACAAACGGAAATGTAGAAGATTAAGCTAAATCGATTTACTTGTAATTTTTTTTAATATGCAAGTTCATTACAAGCTTTAACTGAATAGGATTTTAAATAAACATTTTTATAACCCTGATTACTTTAGACACTTCTTAAGTAAGAAATAGGTAATTGTTTGGATGTTTTTCTATTTCCTCCTCCTTATTTACCTCCCTATTACCCCCTAGAATTGTATGTACATTTAAAAACATTACTTTGCATATATTTTACAAATTTTTTAAGAACATTTCAGTTGTATGCTGTGCTCGTAACCTTTGTTGTATCTATTGTTGGTGGCATAATAACTGGTAAGTTTAGCAAGTTAGTTCTTATCGTAGACGATGGTTGTAGGTTCAATACCCATTCGAAAAACTGAACTATTTTCTTTAACTCATTTTGGTCTGATTTGAATACGATATAGTACCACTACTCTACGTTTAGACATGGTGGACTAGCGAATAGAGTCTTAACACCCTTTGCCTTTTTTGAAAAGAAAATACATAGATTTTCTAACCTCACGCACGCTGTACAATACAATATTTAATATATATATTTTTTAACTTCACGCTTTATCCCGCACATGGCAGGGTAGGCAGAGGAAATTGCAGGGACTGTGGAAACCTAGTGTTAAGATACTCCGTTGCTTAGTCCCTGCCCTCTCCGTCTCCGCCTTCCGCCGTTTTCGAGGCATTGCGTGTTGAGTGGCGGAACTCAACGCCGCGCTTTGCTTAGTTTGCCAGAGCGAAGAAAATGGAAATAGAAAAATCCATCTTCTCCGATAGGAGATCGAACCCAGAAACCGTCGCGTTACAGGCACACCTTGCACCTCCGCGCCACGACGGTCCTCGAATTTAATATTAATTGATAAAAAGAAACATTAACCTAAAATATTCTAAAGAATTTCTTCAATATATGGCCCACGTAATAGTGAAGCCAAGTTCTTCGCAGTATTATCTCGCTGAATCACTTAACTAATACACTGAGTGAGAAAATAAAATATAATAAATATATTTATATGTAACTATATATTAAAGTTTCTAAAAAAATCAGCATTTTAACATACTTTGCAAATATAGAAATAATAAAATATTGTGATGGAACACTCATTCTATTTACCAATTATTCTTTTATATTTTTAAATTCACTTCATCAATTTTTTTTCCGCTTCATCCAACCTTTTTTAACGTTATAAAAATAATAAGTGAAGCAATTAATCACCTGGTTAAGTTTTTTGGACAGAGTTTGAAGTTATTAATATCATATTTTTTAAAATTTAGATATTTTTTAACTTCAACGTATTATAGAGAAATAATTTAGTTAATGTTATTTTTAATTTTATATTAATAAAATATTTTTTTCATATTTTTATTATTTTGATTTTTAAAATCTTTTAAAGAATTGCTTAAAGATCACTATAATATTGTCTTTTTATCGAAGAACATAATTTTAAAATGCCCGTTATCAAAATATGTTCAGAAATTATATATATTTAGTAGATGTTAAAATGATCGTAGCTCACCCACAGGCACTATCTATTCAATTGTTTTCAGATAACTCGTAGTAATGTCTTATTATTGACGAGTTTCTTTCTGTTTTTGTGTTTAAATACTACAGTTTCCGATAGAATTGTAATAAGCTTTATGTGTACTTGTACGGATATATTTCTGATAATAGTTTTTTTTATAATTTCACTCTATTCCTATACATAGAAAGAGCAGAAAGCATAGAGTAAACTCTAAAATTGGGCAAAGGAGTCTAAACACTAGGATTTTTCTGCCTACCTTGCTTAATCTATTATATATACTGCTTATAAAAGCTATGTATTTTTGTTTTATGGGTATTACGTTTATATAAAAGAGGTGCAATGCTGAAATTTATAAATAATAATGTTAGATTTATGTAGTTTTTTTATTCACATAATATCGGTGCGCATCGTAGCGCTGAGGCATAGCGTCTACCTGAAAACGCGACGGTTTGTAAGTCGATTTTCTTCGCTGTGGCAACAAGCGCGGTGTTGAGTTCCGCCACTCAACATGCAATACCTCAAAAAATCCGAAAAGTAGGGACGAAGTTAAGGAGTGTCTTAATATTAGCTTCCTATGGTTCCTGCAGGTCCCTCTGCCTACCCTGCCATGTACGGGATAAAACGTGAAGACATAAAAAATAATATAAATATTTAAGACCACTTTCAACTAGCACTGTTTATGCATCATCTGAGGATGTTTTAATTTTTATAAATATTATCGTTATTAAAGTATTTAAAAAATTTGCTTATTATTAAGTTATTAAAATATGACAATGATTTTCGACGATAAAAATGACACTTTTTTTAATAATTCTGTCTTTTATTTTTTAAATTAATATATACTTCTACATTTATATTATAAAGTCGTAGAGTTTGTTTGGTTGAACACACTTGTCTTAAGAACTACTAGTTTAATTTAAAAAAAAATGTGACAGATAGTCTGCTTATTGTGGAAACAAAATGTTATATTAAATTAAGTTAATCGTTTTAATATCCTTAAAAGTAGTTATTTAAATAGCATTTCCACAGTCAACCAAACTTCTAAATTACTTTTTAACTTTACTTTTTTTTATTTCTAATTTAACTAGATAAGTAATTATGTATGACGGTCTCCAAGTGAACGAGATTTAAGTTTTGGTATACTAAAATTTTAAAATGTACTTTTTTAAAAGATTTTTATATGCTTATTACATTTATGTAATTAGTCATATGATTATGATTAAATTTAATTTTTTTGGACTTGCAACATCAAATGTCGAACAAATCTTAAATTCTTACAAAATCATTTCATTCGATTATACTCACAAACCATAGCATTACCAAATCACAACCGCATATGGCGTCCAAAAATGTACGGAAATTCTCGGAAAACCCGCAATATTACACAGTGCCACCTGTTTATTTGCAACGACTCTATTGTCATAGAAATATAGTTGAAATTCCTCTAACAATTTCAACAATTCATAGCAACTGAAACGACTAAAAATAATGTAAGCCCAGGATAATATATTGACAACATTGTATGTAAATAAGATTATAGAAATAACAGGCTTTAACACCAACGCTGAAATTGTTGCACTTTATAGTGACTTTTTGTATTGCGGAGTTTTATATGCGCTTTTTATTTGCAATGTTCTTTTTGTTAGAATGTTTATTTCATTTTCAACATTGTTACCAAATTATTAATATATTATGATTGATAAAGCTGGAAGTACCTCCGTATCGATATATTAAAGTTAAAACTTTTAAATTTCAGCTCATTACATATTATACTCAGTCTTTTGCAGTATTTTGTACCAATTTTGTGATGCAGGTACAGGTGAATGAGAAGTACAACTTAAATTTTTTAATAATGTAATAATATTAAATTAGTTAATATTTTTAAAATTACGGGGTAATACATTCATTTTTAACAATATTATAAATTGACTATCGCCGTTTCCTCATAAGTATCCCTACATGGACTGGTTCTTGATCGCTTAAATCCCACAGCCTCGCATTGGAGATAGTATGTGGGCAGTGAAAACCCAGTGTGTGGTAGGAATTTATTAATAACAAATGTGGCCTAGTGGTTACTTTTTTTGACGAGCCACATCTCGTATCCCTATGAGTAGTACTTCCCGACTTGTAGTTGGAGTACAAATTCTGCAATTAAAGACTGAAGATGCCGCTGCTAAAGAAAGCCTTCGTATAAATTCTACAAAGGCGAAGGATAAGCGTCTCAATATCTTTGATACTGTGTCCATATTCGTGGATTGAGATGCCTTTAAACAAGTAAAACAGTTCACTCATCAGGCTGGCGTGGTTGGCATGCGGCGCACGAAAATTAGAATTTTAAAGGCCTCAATTGCAAGCGCACATAAACCAGCAAGTGAACGCACAAGAAGACCTGGCTGTCCCTGCTATACTTGAAAGCGTTCAGGTTACGATACATAGAGCTAACTGGCCACAGTTGGAGGGAACTGGATGTAACTGTACAAGATCGTCTGAAATGGAAATCCGTTCCTCGAGCCCTATGTCCCTGATGAGGGATAATAGAATCATATCATGATCATAATTTGACAAACATAAGCTGTTTTTCATATGTAGATAGTAAGATCTGACTTTTTATTAATTTTTATGTTTCTATAACTTCTTTTCTTTAGCTATAGTGCTTCGAGCATCCCAGTTGAGCTCTGTTGACTTGAATAAATTTCTTCTTCAAATTGTTTGTTTGTTTGTTTACAAAGAAAAATTTATGATAAAAAAGAAATAAAGTAACATGACAGACGATTCATTGATAAATTATAAAAAAGTTTATGATTAAACTATGGATTCCAAGTAAAATAATTTCACTTCAAAAGAAACATTTTATGACTTATTTTATTTTCATGAAGGAAGAAGAATTTTTGAAATTCCATTTTGGTTTCATGCTTTCATTATTTCAATATAGTAGCAGTTACTGCTACAATCTAGTTTGAAATAAAATCAGTAATTTAAATAAAATAAAAAGCAATCTCAGTGTAAAATTAACACGTCACAATTCTTGACAACTTTCCTCATTGGTTCAGTGGAGCTCGCGGAGCGCAATCAATCACCTATCACTCAAGGACACGTGTCAATCTTGCCACGACCACTGATCGTCACTTATTTTAAATTATGTTTAATATTTTATAAAAGTTTTACATATATTGAATGTATGTCTAGTTGTTTATAGTATTTAAGTAGTATGATTTAAGTCATATAGACTTCAAATAATATTTTCTTTATCATAAACATTTTTAAGGTTCGTGGTTTATTCTTAATATAGCAGAGGAATAAGAGAGAGAGAGAGAGAGAGAGAGAGCTCTTTGCTTTCACTTGGAACTTATTGTTATTCGAAATTTTTAAATAGTTACAAATACATAAATTAAAATACGTTCATTTAAAACAGGATTATATATACTCTTATATACTATCTCATTTTTAATTATTGTAAAGAAATAGTAAATTTCAATAGTTATTAACTTTGTGTCAATGATCTATTGTTAGCGAAACCCCAATACCTCCGGTACTATGTTATTGATCCTATAATACTCAGTGATTCCCATTATGGTCACTTAATTATTATTAGACCTCAGCTTTGTACTCAAATGGAATATGCGATAGTAACAAATGATATTAGTCCTAGCTTAGTACCTATTATATAAGAAGGTCTCATTTAATATAGTGTAATCTATGGAAATATTTAAAAATAATTTCACTATTAAAGACTGTCGTGGCGCAGACGCGTAACGTTTACCTGTTAAACGCGCCTTTTGTTGGTTTGATTTCTACTCAGGAAAAATGGATTATGGCAACAGGCAATGCATCGAAAGGCAGAAAGCAGGAATCGGTGAGTGTGTAATAACACTAGGTCCCTATCCTTCCTCCGGAAGCTGTTGGGCGTGACTACTTGTAATACAGAGTTCGAGACCAGATCGCAGATACTTTATACGTTAGAATTTATTTATAATAAATTTTAATTTTCATGTAAATTATAATTGAAACATATTTCTTAACGTACTGTGAGAACAAATACAAGATCCAATTTGTCAGCCTTATGTACAATTGGAATATATGATGGTTATATCAAATGTAAATGTACAGTAAATTCATCTACTTGTAAATACAAGAAAAATAGATGGTTAAACTGAATTAGTTCTAATGTAAACGTATTTTTTATTTATTTTATTAATAATAAGTATAAATAAATATTTATGGTATTACTTGGATTCGTTTAGTAGTTGAAAGTGAATAAATGCAGATTTTATAAGTTAATAATAAATAAAAAACGAAATGAAAATTTTAAAATACTAACCTTGCTTGCCCTTAAATATTTCTACTAAAATTTTGGAAAATTTACTACTGGTGCAGTTGAGGTCGAAACAGCCCAAACGTAAACACGTTTGAGGTCTACTCGGCGTCATGTTCGAATAGAAGGTGAATTCGTGAATGTGAGGTAACTTGACAAAAAATGGTGCTAGTTGCTGCTTCAACTACTTAGGTAATTTTGTTTAAATTACACCTAACTTTACTTCGTTTTGTTTATTTATTAAATTTTAGAAATAATATCTTAAATGTTCTTGAGGTTATTGGAAACCCAAGCGGGGAGAGTTAGTGAAAAAATATAATATTTGTGTGTGAAGATTATTTTAGTTAAATTGATTTGAAAAACAATTTACGATCACATAACTTCTATCTATCTACTTATATCAAACTATAATTTACACTAAGTCTAGTACAAAATTACTCCTTGATTTGGAGATTATGTACTAAATTGGAATAATAATTACATTACAAATTTAATGTTCAGTAAAACTAATAATATTTTAAAAACAATGCATACAGCACATATTCGTAGTATACATATCAGTACAACATATAGATATGAGTATTTAGAAATTCCAAGATGCAAATCTACTTGCACTTCCACTAAGCTATCTACATATCATATGTTTGTATAGAATATATTGTGAACAAACCTTGTAGTTCTTGAAATTTATATTATTATTAACCAAAAAATTATTAACCAAACAAGGCAATTTCATTTGTTAATTTAGTTTATTGCTTGAGTTTATATATTAATTATTTGTATATTTTTAAAAATATGTTTTATTCTTTTGTATTTTAGTAGGTACATATTGTAGTCGTTAAACGTAATGTATTATATTATGTTTTATTTATTTTCTTTTTAAATGTTTATGTTTATAAGGTTTAAAATAATTTGTTTGTGTGTAGTATATCCTGTTTATATTTATTTATGCATGTATATAGTTATGTATATAGGTATGTATCTAAGCATATATGTATTTTTTTATTTAGTTTTACACTCATATGTCTTCGAAAGTGTTTTTTATTATTATTATTTTTTTTTTTTTTTAATTTATGTTGTCAATTTTTTTTTGTACACCTCCACATTTATTTCCCACATACCCAGGTTGGCTGGTAGAAAATGCTTTTTAGCATTAAGCCCGCCTGTTGTGCATTTAATTTTGTTTTTATGTACAATAAAGAATAAATAAATAAATAAATAAATAGTAAGGTAGAATAATAACAGAATTAATGACATAGTATGCGCTAAAGCCGTCATAGCAAAACGACATATTGTGTTTTTGTAAACAAGGCAAAGTGTGGTGTTTAGTTCCGATACTTAATAGAACCCAGTGTTTCAACAAATTTTAAATCTCAACATGTAATTGTATATATAGAATCGTTCACAAAACAATATGTTTAAAATTTTTGGACATTACAAGTTTATTTTATAGGTTATAAATATCTGAAGCATATATAAATAACAATAGCTACTTAACATTATTGTATTCGTTTTACACAATGATTTAGTATTATTCCAGAAAATTGCAAATATTTAATTCCACATTTCGATACATTATTAATTCTAAGCAATAATTTTATTATTTTATACATATATTTATACATACATATTTACACTTTATCCCTGGCGGGAAATAATGGAGCGACTAGAGAGAATGAAATGCCGTAACGCTGCGGTCCTTACATATCTACCCTACCCTATTTGCCTTGTCCACTGTCATTAGCCTCTTTAAACTCCTCTAAAACTAACTCTAAAACCTCCAGCAATTACGATATTGGTTTTTCGAAACATAACCGAGGTCTCTCTTTACCTTTCTTACCACTTTTCCTTCGTATCTTTTATCTTTTTTACCATTCTTTCATCACGCATTCTTTCGACCGGACCAAATCACCTATATAATTATTATAAAATATATTTCTGTAATAAGCAAACAATAACAAAAACAATTAAATCAACAATACAAAATAAACATCACACAAATCTCTTGATATCTATTTAGTGAGCAAAACAAATGGAAAATTAATTGAAGTACCTTTCGACCGACAAAGCTAAAGGTGCAAGGGTCCGTATAAAAAGCCAATTTACTTGAACGGATACCTGTGTGGGGCGATTATTAGAGATACGTAGGGCTATTGATAATTGATTATTAATTGATTATAATACAATAAGTGGTTTCATTATTTTAAATTTTTAATAGTATTAATAATTATGATATAATTTTGATGTAGACTTGTAATGTTTGTTTAATTTTTGTGCCTTGTAAACTTCCCTATATAGCAGATGAAGCTTAGAACCTAGTGTTAATTCATTCAATTCTTCGATTTTCGCCATTCAAGGTGCTTCCGTATGTACTGGTAGAACTTAACACGTTATCTAGACTGAGAAAATTTTCTCGAATGGAAATCGAGACCACAAATGCTGCTATAACATATATAGTCTATATCATAGAAATAAATAATTATTTCTTTTCTTTTATTATATTACTAGAATTAATATTAGCAAATTAATAAATTTAAGTTGGTTGATAAATTTAAGTTAATAAATTTATGTTGGTTGATTAAAAAAGTGGATCCATTTCGCATCGTCTCGTTATTGAAAAAAAGTAGAACGTGATAGTAAAACAAATAGAATGAATAATAACTTTTTAAATCACTATTATTAAAATAAAAATATCTTTCATTGTAAATTTACCTTCAGTTAGTTCCTTAATTATGGCTTTAAATTGAATTTGATACTTATATAATGAAGTTTTTTAGTATTGCATCAAAGTTTCTATAATCAAAGTGTTAGTATGCAAAGAAAAAATTGCTTTAAGCTTAAAATTTTGAATATATACGCACTTGAAATCGCGTGCTTGCAATTCAATATATGCAAATTTAAAAGCCATTATGTTTTGTATTAAAGTCTTGTATATACATATATATATATATATATATATATATATATATATATATATATATATATATATATATATATATATATATATATATATATATATATATATATATATATATATATATATATATATATATTATATATATATATATATATATATATATATATATATATATATATATATATATATATATATATATATATATATATATATATATATATATATATATATATATATATATATATATATATATATATATATATATATATATACATATACATATTTATATACTTTTACATATATTTATAGGACCGTCGAGGACCGTCGTGGCGCAGAGGCGCAACGTCTGCCTGTAACGCGACGGTTTCTGGGTTCGATCCCCAGTCGGAGAAGATGGATTTTTCTATTTCCATTTTCTTCGCTCTGGCATCTAAGGCAAACCGCGGCGTTGAGTTCCGCCACTCAACACGCAATGCCTCGAAAACGGCGGAAAGTGGGGACGGAGTAAGCAGGGACTAAGTAACGGAGTGTCTTAACACTAGGTAAAAAAAAAAAAAAATAATATATATATATATATATATATATATTTATACTTTTTATGAAGGTTAACCCTCCTTAAGGTTTTCAAGCTTACATTTTAGAAGAATGTCTAATTTTTATACTGTAACTAGATATGGGCAATATTATGGTTGTTGAAAATCCTTTACTTACAAGGTAGTAAACAAAAAGTTAAAAGCATTTTCCTATACGGAACCCTTATGTTACAAAGCAGCTTGCACACAATATTCTCTTGTAGCCAATACAATAACATGAAATATTCATAGAAGAATGTTACCAACGTGTTCGTTTTATTAGCATTTAGAACTTTTATAATGCGAGCATTCTTTAGTACTCAGCATCATGTTAGTTTATTTATTCTCGTACGTTAGCACGTTATTAAAAAATGTATTATTTACAGAAAAATGCTTTTTTATGAAGAGCTTTTAAGTTTAATGTTCTTTTAATTTGACATTGTGTAATATAGTCTTTATTTGCTTCAATTATATAAAAGCAGCTTTTTTTAAATTAAAGTTACTAAAAATTGGACTTAATTTTTCTTAGTGGGAATCAAATTCACTACTGTCGGACACTTTGCTACTGTTCTGCGAAGGCCTCAATTATTTTTTCTTCATATTGTTATTTCAATTAGAGCTTTAACTTTTAGAAAAAAAAATCAGAAAATTATATTTATAACGATAATAGTTAAATTTATTACCTTCATAATAGCTTTATGAAGTAGGAAGCAAAATCATATATAAATTATAAGTAAATGATTTAAATCATTGGCTGTTAGAAAGAAAGAAAGAAAGAAAGAAAGAAGTTAGTTTGTGTTCCCAGATATATATTTTTTGACGAAAAAGACACGGGTTTCTTGTTATGTAGAGGATTATTGAGGCGAAAAAGGAGACCACTAAAATAGCTCGTAAATAAGATTTTTTCTGTTTAGCATATTAACTTATATTTGGTTAAAAGCCTTACAATATTAAAAAGAAAACACATGTAAATAAATATGTCATATCTAAAAGACAGGCCTTTTGAAGATTTGTAACGAGCAAGTAGTGATATCACGTTCTTATTTAACAATATCAATATGAAAGTTGCCTAAATTATCTAGTAATATAAGAAATATTTTTTATCTATAATTACTATTTTAGGATTTGATACGTCAAAAAGAGAGTTATATTTATACGATTACTTTTGTTAAATACAATATTAAAACATTCAACCAGTTTTCACATAAAATTATTTTGTGTGAAAACTGGTCTTATATTTTATTATTTTATTAGCTTAACACTTGTTAGAGTCATTATAGTATAATTTTTAAATATACACTCCAATTTAAAGTTGTGCAGCGTTTGCAGTTGCAATGTCTCAAAATTTACCGTAAAAAGTGTTAATGCTACATTGACTATATACGGAAAACAAAACAAAACCGATTTATTCAAATATTAGATTTTTTAAAGAAAGCCAACAATATCAATTGCCTAAAACTAAAGTGTTACAAAAGATGTCGTAAAAAAAAGGCTTTAACATCATTCAAAGACTAACAAAGCCCTTTGTAACAAGCAACACAGTACAGAATGATTCTGAACAGTTTCCATTGAAAAGTAGAACGCGTCCCATATCGACGTATCTATAGAGCTATTATGCAAATATTGGATTGCCTACTCTAGATCGAGGTGACCAGGGTACAACACTGAGTATTAAGACACTCTGTTCTCTTGTTTAGCTCTTTTTATAGGTGAATTTTCATGTGAGGTCGCGAAAGCTGCCTCCTTTTTATTGTGTCAAATTTTTAAAATAACATTTATTTAGTTAATATATGTTTTGTTGAGTTAAATTCTAACATACAATGTCATTTAGCCGTCGTGGCGTAGAGGCGCAACGTCTGCCTGTAACGCGACTAACACGACGGTTTCTGGGTTCGATCCCCAGTCGGGGAAGATGGATTTTTCTATTTCCATTTTCTTCGCTCTGGCAACTAAGGCATAGCGCGGCGTTGAGTTCCGCCACTCAACACGCAATGCCTCGAAAACGGCGGAAAGTGGGGACGGAGTAAGCAGGGACTAAGTAACGGAGTGTCTTGACACTAGGTTCGTATGGTTCATGCAGTTCCCTCTGCCTACCCTGCCATGTGCGGGATAAAAGCGTGAAGCTAAAAAAAAAAAAAAAAATATTCGTATAATTTTGTTAAAATTAGAGCTGTCGTTGCGCAGCGGTGTAAGTTCAGTTATTATAGGCAGTTTTAGTTACTTTTATTTTCTCGGCCTGGTAATTAGGCAAATAGGCACAGATTGATCTAACAGTAATTTTCCGGTGCCTACCCATACGTTATATAAGTATTTGTAAACAAAGAAAACTGGGTCAAAAGCATAAAAAATATTCTTAAAATCATATATTATGTACATGTTGAATTAAACATATATTATACTAAGTATCGTTTCACCCACATTAGGGCCATATGGAGAGAGGAGCACAAAAATTATGACACTCGGCGGTATTATCCTGACTTAATAACTTTGGGCTTATCGAGCCCTTAATTAAAGCTAGCCATACATTAGAGTATATTATATAATTTTAAAATATTATTCGTATAAATATATTTGAATATTATTAAAAATATATATTTTTTCACAGATCTGAGGCATTAATTTTAATGGTTATGACATTCAAGAAATGAATCACCATATTTTGAGCAATTTTTTATATACGCTATATAACTTGTAACTTTAAGGCCTATGTTATTCTTTCACTATCCATGCATATATACTTTGTTTTTTAAATAAAATAAGTTTTTGCTATGATTACCAGATTCAACCAGGTTCTCCAACATTGTAAATGCACTACATAACAAGATATATAGCAACACTCCGCCAAATGACGTAATGACGTTACGTTTATTTTTATTTAAACAATTATTTTTTAATCATTTTCTTTTGTTACTACTTATTTTGTTTTATTTATAATGAAAGAAATAAAAATGAATTTAAATTTTATTTGTGTTTGGCCAAAGAAATGTCACACAATTTTTGTTTTGTTACTAAAATTTTCATTTCATTCTCAGGTCTTACGAAATTACTTTAATCAAATTATGTTTAAACATATGTTATACTAAGTATCGTGTGTATATATATATATATATATATATATATATATTATATATATATATATATATATATATATATATATATATATATATATATATATATATATATATATATATATATATATATATATATATATATATATATATATATATATATATATATATATATATATATATATATATATATATATATATATATATATACATATACATACGTGTATACATATATACATATGTAGCATATTTTGCTCATGCATTGTGCATATTATGGCGTAACTATTGTCCTCATGTGGTCTCCACATTGTTTGGTGGTAACCGCCAGCGGGAGCGATGGTTAGACGCAAACTACTAATGCGGATATGATAGGTAATTGGAAGTAATATTGAATTGTTATTTTAATTCATATTATTCATTGTCATTATTATTAACTGTTACATTATATTTATTTAGGGTTAGTAAATAATTCGTGTTTTAATTTATATAATATTATAATGATGCAGTAAAATTATTAAAAAATATTTTGTTTGTGCTATCCAGCATAGGATAGGAAAATTTGGTTAGGTTAGGTTTAACTCTATGTTTCCAACGTATAAGACAGTGATTCTACGTCATTGCTTTTAACACGTAAATCACGCAACAATATTTCAAACTAGTTCCTTTCACAATACAGAACCGTTGCCCGCATGCAACATCCCCAATTGACATAATTTCCTACCTTTTATAGGCTTTTTCATATGGGACTACCTTCTTTCTCGAGAACATTCTCTACTTTACATTCGAGCTTCTGGCATATTGGCCTAGTTACCTAGCTCAAAGCTGTAATTTGCCTACTAGATCATGGAAAGGTGAATTCATTTCTCTGAAGGGGAACTGAATCTACTGCCATCAAATTTACAACTAGATACTGCCTTGCCGTGACGAGATGACGGTACAAAGCTACAATAAAATATATACGAGAATTTACTTTTATTTTATATTTAAACATTATTTTGTAAACAAATTTTTATATATATTTTTTTATATAACCACTGCGAGAAAAATGTTTTTTTAATCATTCATACCTTTATTGCATCTAAATCCGCTTTCATATTGACTTTATAAACAGCTATCATAAAACTGTTTCAACATATTTTATTAAAAATGTTTATTTATTTTTGCTTAGTAACTTACATTAAGCATAAACTATTTATTACGTACCTACACGATAATGTATGTTGAGTTCTATGACAAAATGTTCATATTATGTTAAATTATGAACACAAAAGTATAAATTTTTTTTTTAAAGTCACTTTATCTATGAAAAATAATTTAGCTTATGTTGATGAAAACTATTATTTTCTGTGGCTTGTTTGTGTGTATCCTAATCTCATGAGAATTCTGGGATAAAAACATATATCATGCTTCATAAACTCCTCTACATTCCGGTGAACAGAAATTCACCCTATCACATCTATCAATTAAGCTGAATGCGGAGAAGAAAGTGACTTCACTCTATGTCTTCTTTAAAATCATTATATACTCTATGATATCTTTACATTAACATACTGTGTCTTTTATGGGTAAACAAAAAATAAATTATATAACAAATCAAATACTACTATTACTGATACTGACAGAGGAACTTTCCTTTTTTCTATTCCATTTGCAACGCTTTTCTTTGTCGCTGTGGCGCCGCTCTGCTCTTGACAAGTTTTTCCTTTCAAGAGAATAATTAATGCACTTTTTTCTATCTAATAACGCTTTTTCCTTTATATATCGTATAAATGACTACTTATGTACGATTCAAATTATTTTTTAAAGAAATCAATTTAAGCTAAGAATCTTATGTTGTGTTGTGTTGTGTATTGCATGCGGTTATTATTAGTTATTTTTCAATTGCAAGTTACAAGTTACAAGTTATATATATATATATATATATATATATATATATATATATATATATATATATATATATATATATATATATATATATATATATATATATATATATATATATATATATATATATATATTATATATATATATATATATATATATATATATATATATATATATATATATATATATATATATATATATATATATATATATATATATATATATATATATATATATATATATATACTTGGCCCATATCAGAATTATTTCTTTGCTCCATGGTGGCGTGGATTAACGGGCGAGGAGAAATAATTAACACTTAATGTAATAATCGACGTTATAATTGAAATAGTTGATTTAACACACTTTACAATTTAATTAACACACTAGAATTATACAGTTCACACTTGATATTAACTGAAATCACTATACGTTCCGCGGATAACGTGGCGCATGCGCCGAATACGACCGGACTGTTCCACTGACTCGAACACAATGCCGAGGACCGTCGTGGCGCAGAGGCGCAACGTCTGACTGTAACGCGACGGTTACTGGGTTCGATCCCCAGTCGGAGAAGATGGATTTTTCTATTTCCATTTTCTTCGCTCTGGCATCTAAGGCAAAGCGCGGCGTTGAGTTCCGCCACTCAACACGCAATGCCTCGAAAACGGCGGAAAGTGGGGACGGAGTAAGCAGGGACTAAGTAACGGAGTGTCTTAACACTAGGTTCATATGGTTCCTGCAGTTCCCTCTGCCTACCCTGCCATGTGCGGGATAAAGCGTGAAGCTAAAAAAGCGTTGGCCCTACTAGCCCCTGTCGCGATAAGGTGAAGGTCTATGCCATGTGTTTTACAGAATTCTTTAAAGTCAGAGCTTACGTAGCACCTTCCCTGATCTGATACAATTCGCTTGGGAGCGCCAAAAAGGGAGACGGCTTTTCTTAATGCTTTAATAGCACAACTGGCATCGAGAGATGGAGTGTGCTCCAGAAGGACATACTTGGTGAAAGAATCAATTATTACTGAAGCGTATTCTTTTCTGTCACTCTTGCCACTTAATTTCCCAGTTATATCTATGTGAATAGTATGCCAGGGACGGGGTACTTTAGGTATCGGGTGGAGGACGAATTTGTTGAGCCCCCGAAGGACCTTTTGACGCTTTGCATACGATGCAAGAATCAACGAAAAGACGTACTTGCTTAGCCATTTGAGGAAACCAGTACTGCTCGTACAGCTTATCAAGCGTCTTATCAGCACCCAGGTGTTTGATTTCAGTATGGATATGGTTGATTAATGTCCAAACAAGCGACTGAGGTATAATAGGTAACCAACGACTAATTTTGTTCCGTTCAACTTTGCGGTATAGGACTTCGTTTCTAACATTGTAAGTATGACTAATTGAATCGGGAAATTCATTGCTCAAGTGCTTGGCAACTAGATCTTGAATATATGCATCACGCTTTTGTTCTACCGCTAACCACCCTTGGTGTAACTCTACAAACTGTACAGGTTTACTAGACACTTGAGTCGTGCTGATCTCACATATGGAAGTACCCTGCTCAGGGTCCGGAAGGGGATTGCGAGAAAGGTAGTCAGCATGTTCCATGCTGCTGCCTTGCTTATGGACAATGTCGAAGTCATATGCTTGTAGGAAAGCCCACCATCTATGTACTCTTGGGGTTAAGTCTGTTTTTGACTTAGAAGCTTTTAAAGAATTGCAGTCCGTGAAAACAGTAAAATGTTGGCCATACAGATAATGCCTGAAGTATTCCACAGCTCGAACGACTGCCAGGGTCTCGAGTTCATAGGAATGATACCTCGATTCCGTGTCAGTCGTCCGGCGACTGAAATACGAAATGACATGAGGAATGTTGTTCTTTCTTTGAATTAAAATGGCACCGTAACCATCAGCGCTGGCATCCGTGTGCAATTCTATAGGAAGTTCGCGATCAAATATAGTTAGAACGGGTTCTGTGGTAAGGATTTTAACTATTCGTTTGTGAATGTTATCGTGGACGTCTGACCATTTAATTGGACCCTTTAACTTAGTGAGCGGGTATAATGGTCCGACTAGGCGGGTATAGTTGGGTATAAACTTTCTAAAATAGGAGGCTAACCCTAAGAATTGGCGTACTTGGGAAGCAGTTTTGGGCGCTGGTGCATTAGCAAGTGCTTGCACTTTCCTAGGATTAGGAGTAATTTTACCAGATCTTATAACATAGCCTAAGTAGTCAATTTCCTTTTTCATAAATTTACATTTGCGTATATTAAAAGAGAAGCCAGCTTCTGACAGGGCTTTAAGTGTTAAATCAAGACGTTTTAAGCCATCAGGAATGTTTTGGGCAAAACACAAAACATCATCCATGTACGCAAGCGCTACTTCATCTTTGAGGGAACCAAGAGCTTTATTTATACAACGTTGATACACGGAAGCAGCGTTTCTCAAGCCAAAGGGCATGGTCAAATATTCATATTGACCCTCTGGAGTGACAAAAGCCGTGCGTGCAATACTATCACCTTCGGGGTCTATTGGAATTTGGTGGTAACCTGATGCCATATCTAATAAAGAAAAAGTGTAGGCACCATTCAATCTGTCAATTTGTTCATCAATTATTGGTAATGGATAATGTTCCGGTTTGGTATTCGCATTTATCTCTCTATAGTCTACGCACATTCTGTCAGTGCTGTCCTTCTTTTTAACAAGCAGAATGGGACTTGAAAAAGGAGAATTGCTCTTTCTGATAACGCCTGCTTCAAGGAGAGCATTTACCTTTTCGCGGACAATGTCTTTTTCGACCGGGGATAATCTATAGGGTCTTCTCTGTACTATTTTATTAGGGTCTATAGGATCAATGCGCAAAGAACCTGTTTTTACTCTACGTTTAGGGATGCCGTCAATAAAAAAAGAGCTATACTTCTTTAAAATATCGATAAGTCCTTTCTTCTCATCGCCTTCTAAATCAGTGTCGATAGAAGAAAAGTCAAAATCGTCTATGGTTGGACACATATCCGCTTGACACGTTTCAGGCTTTGAGAAAATAATGCAATCACTGTTAATCTCTACTTTTACCCCCTTCTCTACAAGGTCCCGTCCAATAATTACAGGTTCGGAGACAATATTGTCGGGGATAATATGAAACAAAAGAGATACTGAAACATTTTGAATTCTAACTTGACTCAAAATTTGTTTGTTACAATAAGCTACCGATGAACCAATGCCTTTTAAAGAAACTACTTCGTTATGTACTTTACCCAGAAACTTATCCGAAAAATTTTCAGATACAAGCGAGCAGGCAGACCCACTGTCAAAAGAAAAGAAACAGTCTCACCAGATGATGTGGTCAACTCGCCTCGAACCGGTCTGTGGTCGCAAAGGTACACCTCCTTCACTATTGAGCTCGAACCACCGGGATTTTGTCGGTCGGTACACGATGAGGCCAAGTGTCCCGGCTGACTGCAGACGTAACATTTGACAGACTGGTTCCTCTCATTCGTCGGTACTCGTGGTTTGTCGTTTGGCTTCGGCGTAACAGTAATTTCTTGTTTTCTTTTACGGCAATCTACCGCCCTGTGGCCCAATATGCCACAATGATGACAGGCACCCGTGAACTTGTGCTCGGAGTAGCGTGGTCTTTTTGCTTCAACGTCATAGCTTTCAACACTTTCTGATCGCCTTTTCAGAGACACTCCGTTTAAAATTCGAAGCAGTTGAGATCGTGTCGATATAACATGGGAGTTCAGCTCGCGACGTAAACAATTGTCTTTTTGGCACAGCACCGAAGTAACAAGACCTACTTTCATATCTTCGGCCATTTCTACTCGAGGAATCCGCTCAATTAAGCCCCATAGACGCATGGCTGCTTCGCATGCACTTTCTTTGTTACTGATTTGAAATCTTATGACATTATCAAAATAATCTTGAGGTAACATTTGCCTTGCAAACTTAGCCAGCAACATTTCTTTTATTTGAGGCCATTGTAACTGCGTTACATCTAATTTGGTTAAGCATGTTGCTGCTCTGCCCTTTAATGCATGCGTCAAAACTAGTAACAATTCCGGTCCTTGTAACTTTTTACTGTTCACAATAATTTCAGTTACTTTGCACCAACCTTCTATATCTGCATCTGTACTATCCGGATCGAACTGGATCAACTGCGTAATCGAAGTTGGTTGAGAGGCTGACATTATTTTCGTCAACAAGGCTTCCATTGTTTGCAGAAAATTTGACGATGACGGACGATCACTATTCTCCTCATTTGAATGCCCTTCGCATCCCACTTCTGATATAGGAACTTGGCCCATATCAGAATTATTTCTTTGCTCCATGGTGGCGTGGATTAACGGGCGAGGAGAAAATAATTAACACTTAATGTAATAATCGACGTTATAATTGAAATAGTTGATTTAACACACTTTACAATTTAATTAACACACTAGAATTATACAGTTCACACTTGATATTAACTGAAATCACTATACGTTCCGCTGATAACGTGGCGCATGCGCCGAATACGACCGGACTGTTCCACTGACTCGAACACAATGCCGCCAGTCACCCGAGTTACGTAAAGCGAGATGTCACCCCACCTAGCTGTCAGTAACATTCGCTTCGCTAAGGCGCTAAAACTACCTTCAATTTATTATAAAATAATCAACTAGGCTTCCGGTATTACGAATGCGCCGTCATATATATATATATATATATATATATATATATATATATATATATATATATATATATATATATATATATATTATATATATATATATATATATATATATATATATATATATATATATATATATATATATATATATATATATATATATATATATATATATATATATATTATATATATATATATATATAGATATATATATATATATATATATATATATATATATATATATATATATATATATAGTATATATATATATATATATATATATATATTATATATATAGGCCGTAAAATGTTAGTGCGAAACGCCATTAATATAGACAAAAGTAAGAAGTAGAAGGTAGAAGATATCTGCTAAGTGTTTTTATTACAACAGAAATCCTAAGTCCTAGCGACTTGTCACTTCTCTTTCTACGTTCTGCTTAAATCATAGATATTGCAGGTTGTTTAACCAACATACATATATAAATATTTTATTAATACGTTATTTATTGCTACGAAATTCAAATAAAATTTACATAAATAAACGATTCGCCTTAAAATGATTACAGATTTAGATTAAAAAGTAATAAAGCGGGTGGAAGCTACATTTCAATTTAATTTAGTATTCATTTTCGTTATTATGTCACCACAGTATAAATACTTGTAATATATTGCCCATAAACTGTATGAGCCTTATTACCGTCCAGAGGAATGTTATGGCGCAGAGATGGTTTGTGGGTTTGAGGAAAATTAATGATTTTCATTTGCTGCACTCTACTACACTCAATATGAGATGAACATATATGTAATAGGAGAGTGGAATGTGTCAACGTTAGGTTCATTCTATGTACGATTCTCTTCCACCACTTAAGGAAAATTCTAAAAAATATTAATTTCTTACTTTTTCTTCAAATTTAAGCTAGCTAGAAAATTAAAACTTATAACAAATAATCAATACTCCTAAAAGAGAATCAAGTCCTCATATGTATTACAAATTTTAATAAATATTACCTCACATAGACAATCACATTTTACATAATTGCGCTACAAATGCATTATTATTAAAAGCAATAAAGTTCAATGATTGAAATAAGTTCGACTTTGGTTTCATCTAATTGGAATGGAATATGTTATTATAATATTAATGTAATATGAAATTTCCATTGAATATTTCATAATATTGAAAGCGAAGTATATTAATATCGACATAACTGGTTTTAGAAATACAAATATAGAGTTACAATTATACTATGTTCAACTCAGCGTCAAATCACTATTCTCTCCGCTTTTATTGTAGTTGATAAGCCTTATTGCAGAGCTTAACGCTACAATTCATCTTTTTTTAATGTCTTCGTGCTTTATCCCGCACATGGCAGGGTAGATAGCAAAAACTGCAGGAACCATAGGAACCCATTCATCATGTTAAAACAAAAAATCATAGTAAATCGTTTCTATAAATAGAAGTAATTGTTTATGTATACTGTAAAATTATCTCATATCATAAACACTTTTGCACACAATCTTGAAATTAAGTAATAGAATTATAATAACGATTCGTTCTATTATTTTATACATACATATATACCTAAATAAATACAAATTCAATTAATTTTAATTTATAAACTATTGAAGTTAACAAAGTGATATCAAAAATATTTTTCAATCTCCACAAGCTGTTTACAGATAAAACAATCAAAAGAGAAAGCTTTCAACATAGAAATTGGTTTTTTAATAATCTTGCAAGTCCTTGGAAATAACTAAGTGTCAATATTTTTTATTTGTTTTTTATATAGGTTTAATATTTTTTACATAACAAGCAAAGAATGTACGATGTTAATGTAAATTTTCTTTAGAAAAGCTTTGATATATATTTTGTTTAAATATTTCTTATTTCGTATATATCATTTTTATACATAACCTATATTTGAAGGCATAATTTAATATACAATTTTTTTAATGAAAGTTACAATACAAAGGCTTACAAGTAGTGATTTTTAGATGATAATCAATAACTACCTGAAAGAGAGAGAGATAGAGTTTTTTTAATATACATTCCTAGAGATCCTATTTGGTTTACATATATTTTTTAAAGCAAATATATATATATATATATATATATATATATATTATATATATATATATATATATATATATATATATATATATATATATATATATATATATATATATATATTATATATATATATATATATATATATATATATATATATATATATATATATATATATATATATATATATATATATATATATATATATATATATATATATATATTTCCATACTATATGTTTCTGAATCATTAGACCAGAAATTCTACGTAATTGCATTATGAAGTAATAAATGACATAAATCACTTCTTCCAATTAGTGCAACTACTCGGATTGACATAAGTTTGCTTTTTAGGTTTAAGATAAAACTCTCTTTTTACAAGTGTTTATATAGCACATAAAAAATATGCAATATATTAAGAAAACAAAAATTAAGAAAATGCTGACTTAATTTTTTTAAAAACTACAACAAACATCAAAATTTTACAGCAAAAATTCAAAATTTTATTTGGAATCGACGTTTGAATACTGACAATTTGTTTGTAAAATTTCAATGACGAATTGAAATTTGTAGAAATAACCGAGTTCATTGGACTCTCAAATTCCAGTTGAATACTCCCTTTGATGTGCAGTATGCATCAATTTAGCTTGTTATTAAAGTCAGGTGTTATTTGAATAGGACAAACTAAATATTGGGCGAAATTAATTTGTGTATTTCTTTGAATTTGTGAGTTAGTGGTACTTTGTGGAATCCAAATTTGTCACTTTTAGACTTAGTTCATATTTGGATTACATATGACATTATATGCCGATAGTAGAAGCTTGTATAAAGCATCAAATTAAGTTGGAAAAATTGGAGTAAATGTTTAAAATTTAAATAAGATATTTTATTACCTATAAATACTCTACACGAGGGGAAAAATATATATTATTATACGCGTAGAAAGTTTTAATAATAAATTTTAACAAACATTTAATATTCACTGTCCAATAACTTAACTTAAAACTACACAAAATAAATAAAGGTATAAAATTTCGTATGACCAACGTCGTGTTTTGTCACTTTTTTTACCATATGGCAGAGTAAGCAGGGATAATGTAAATGATTTAAAATAATATAGAAGTCAATTAAAATTAGTAAGAAATTTCTGTATCAATAATCAGTAAATAGAGGTAGGTTGACAAGTATCATAAAATCTATGGTAACTAAATCGTATCCATTATTGGTCCATAAAATATAAAACGTTAATATTTTGTTTATAGACTACCATAAAAGAGACGGAAGTTGCTTGTATATTAAAAGATTTAATCATTATATCAAAGAAATATCTACGCAAGGTTCATTTACAGAGAAATGTAAGGACTTTTAATCCTTTGATCTTGAACCTTAATAATTTTGTCAAAGCACCCTTAAGTTTAAGAGGAATATTAAAGAATTCGTATGAACAAAATTTTGTTTGGAAGTTTATTATTTTGTCACAATGTGCGAGCATAAATGAACATCACAGATAATATATACAAGAGAAAGACAACAAGTATTGAAATAAATATTTTTAATTTTATTATTGCTTCAGGCGATTAGATGAGAATGAGCCGAGTTGAGTTGACTTCAGAATATACTTAAAATTACTTAAATCTAAAAAAATATAAATATTACGTACTGTTTATATATTTTCGGTATTTGGCTGGCTCGAATATTTTGCAATATGCGGGATAGAGCGTGAAGCTAAAAAAATGTACGTAATATGACATCAGAGTATTATCATATTCTTCAAAGTCATAGTAGATGTGACAAGCAATTGTAACTTCGAACTTTTTTGTAACAAGGAGTTGTAACTGTAATTTCCAAATCCATTTATGTCATTTGATGTCACAAAAGTATAAAATAGTATCGAAATACAACCGAAAATGACTGAATTCAATCTGAAGATATATACTTATGTAAAATCGTAAATCAAGAAATTAATCAGTTATTTTACTAACTACTTGGCCTTTAATAGAAAATGTCTGTTCTATACAAAAAAAAATCTGTCAATAAAAAGTACATAATATTTCATAATACCAAACTGAGTCTCAACATCAACTAACATCAAATATGAGAATATTAAAACAGTTAAAATATTACAATACAAAGCGACAATTTCTTTTCAAATAAAGGAAATACAGAAGCACAAAATTAAAATTTAATTTTAATCTGAGTGGAGGACTTACTCATCCTTGAAATTTCAATTTTCATCCTTGTCTTTCCAGATCGTCTCAACCTGCATGAGTTTCATCTACATTGTTTTATTGCAAATCCCTAAAATTAATTAAGATTTATATCTTTACTAGGCTTTTCCTGAGAAATGAAGGCAATTTGAGTAAAATACTTACACGTACAAGGGTAAATATAAATCGAGCTACATTTTACGCCGTATATACGGGTTCAATTTCCGTTTGAAAGAATAATTTTGTTTCCATTTTCATATAATAAGAGAAACGTCACTTCACTTTTTAATCCTCAAAATTCAGAAGAGAGAGAATCTTGTGATAAGATACTTTCTTATTAAGATTCTTTACTTTAGATAGAGCATTGCATGTTGGGTGGCGGATCTCAACGCCGTAATGCTACTTTTAATGCATACATTGAAAATCAGTGAACTGTGCAAAACGATATATCTTATTACTAGGTTCCTCTTTGCCTCCTCTAATAAAACATGGGTAAAATAAGCAAAGTGTCATTATTTCTTAACAATACTAACGGGATTTTTTTTAATTTTTTTATGTATACTACTTTTTTACCTTACCTTTGTTGAAATATCACATGTATATTAATTTGAAATAATTTGCAAAATTTGTTTTATTTTTACTAAGATGTTTATTTTTGAAACACAAATTAATAATTTCAATAAATATGGACTTTCAAAAACAAAAGGAAATAGCATTACAGTTACAAATGAGCATAATAAATAATAGAAAAAATTTAGTACGAAATATATCGTCCATTACAAATTCTTAAAGTTCAACCGATTGTATATTTATCGTACAAAGTTTAAATTTCTAGACGTTACGAGCATTAATCAAGAATCTTTCACAAGAATTCTACTCCCACGACTGCTCTCTTTCAAGACAATTACTCAAGGCATACCAAGGCTACAAGTGCAATTTACCCTCATTTCTAATACTGTCTCATCTTAAATTTCATAAAATAACTTAAATAAATTATTTTGTAAAACAGTTGGGCTAGATCCAACTAAACACGATGGTTTTAGGTTCGATTTTTTGTTAAACTATTTGAAAAATAATGAAAAATAAAAATATTTTTAGTTTTACCATGTAAATAGTAAAGTTAAATGCGGCGTTATAATAATAATAATAATAATAGTAGCCTTTATTGACAATCAAAATTACACAGCACTTATTTCTAAAACAAATATTAAAATATAGATACAAAATAAAACTGAGTATTATGCTATATATGGTTCCTGACACCGGTATTATTTTACTTAAGATTGTCTTGCTTTCTAGCAAAGGCCTCTCCAAGAGCTTTCCATACCTTTCGATCATTTGCTTTTCTCTTCCAAGTTATACCAGCAATTCTTCTGATATCATCATCCCATCTTAAACATTGCCTCCCTTTCCTTCTTTTATTTTCTCTAGGACACCACTCGGCTACGTCTCTAGTCCATTTATCTATATTGCATCGTATCATGTGACCCGCCCATTGCCATTTCATTTTTTTTATAAAATAAGTTACATCTATTACTTTGGTCTGTCTGCGTATTGTTTCTAATGTTATTTTATCTCTTCTTTTGATATTAAGCATACTTCTTTCCATGTTGTGCTGGCATGTCTGTAACCTCTGCATGTTCTTCTTTGTCAAGCTCCACGCTTGACACCCGTAAGTCATACTTGATAGAATACAGGAATTAAATATTTTGCTCTTCGCTTGAATTGGCAATTCGGGATTTTTCATAATATCTTTATAAAACCAATATTTCTTCCATGCAATATTTATCCTGTTTTCTATTTCTTTTGTGGTTGAATTTTTTGGAGAAATAATCTGTCCAAGGTAAATATATTCATCTACGTATTCCAAACAAGTATCATTAAGTTTGACAGAGAGCTTACTGTGGTTAGTCATTAATTTTGTCTTACTTAAGTTAATTTTTAACCCAACTTTTCCACTTTCCAAAGCTAGTTGTTCAACCATCAATTGTAAATTGAATGGTTCTTTGGCAATTAGAATAACATCATCAGCAAATCTTAGGTTGTTTATCATTGATCCGTTTATTTTTAAACCATATTCATCCCACTCAAATTCCTAAATACATTTAGGAGAACTGCGCAAAAAAGTTTGGGCGACAATGGGTCGCCTGGCCTCACCCCTCTCTTTATACTAAAATAATTACCCACATTTTCTGTACGAATTCGGGCTTACATACATTTATAAACATTGATTATTAAGCGGATGTATTTGGAATTAACTCCCTGTGCAATTAGTGTTTCCCATATTTTTTCATGATTTAAGGAGTCAAATGCTTTGTTGAAGTCAATAAATGCCAAATAAAATGTTATACCATACTCATTACATTTTTCAATAATTTGTTTAATAGTAAAAATGTGATCAATTGTAGAAAATCCTTTTCGAAACCCTGCCTGTTCTCTTGGTTGATTTTCTTCTAAAATTTTGGTTATACGATCTAGTAATATTTTGGATAATATTTTGTATACATTTGACATTATACTTATAGGTCTATAGTTAGAAATATCGTCAGTTTTTCCTTTTTTGTGGGGTAAGGTTATAGTTGATTTAGTCCATTGAGGCGGTATATATTGTGTCTTTAGCATTTCGTTGAAAAGCTCTGTAACTGCGGTTACAATAGATTGAGATGTTCCTATTAAAATTTCATTGTGATGCCGTCCTCTCCAGACGCTTTTCCCTCTTTTTTGTGATTGTATAGCTTTAATTACCTCTTCTTTCATAATGATTGGGACTTCTTCTTCATTGTTACTGTTAAATATTAATTCAGATGTTGGTTCTTTATCGCCATACAGGTTTCGATAGAAGTCGGTCGCGACCTTTAGTATTTCCATTCTTTTAGTCATATTTTTATTATTTTTGTAGTTGGTCATATTTTTAATTTAGAAGATAATAAACGCCTTAGAGCTGAAGTAGATACATTAAAGGAAAAAGTTAAGAAGTTAGACGACATGTACAGAAAAAATAATTTAATTATTCACGGAGTAAAAGAGACAGAGAAAAACTTCAACGATCTATATGACATTATAAAAGAAAAAATGATGACTATAAATGTTAACATCGAAGATTACGAAATAAACAAATATCACAGATTAGGAAAAAAACAAAACTCAAAAAAGTAAGACCCATTTTAGTATCATTTACATCATATCAGAAGAAAATTGAAGTAATGAAAAACAAGAATAAAATGCCACATAATTTTTATATTACCGAAGACTTCTCAAAGGAAATGCTGGAAATACGCAAAGATCTCCAAGAAAAACTAAAATTGGAAAAAGAAAAAGGAAACGAAGCATTTATAAGGAACAATAAACTTATCATAAAGGAAAAGACAGAAGTCGAAAAACGAAAAAGGGAGTCATCAGCATCGCCAAAAGATTTAAATGTCGCAACTTCGGGAGAAAAGAACATTATTGCTCCTTCAAAAATGCACAAAACTGACATATTTACATATATGCGAGCAAGATCCTCCTCCCTGTCAGAAAAGAATACACAACAACATAAAGCATAGGAAAATGCAGACACCGGTAACGAAACGAAAACGAATATCAATAGCAATAACATATTAAACACAAATAATTATAAAGTCCCCAACACGGCTGGTCACCGCGGGGTTACTGACCAACACCTCCAAGAGCTGTATAAAAATAAAATATTGAATAAGACAGTACCCATGGCGCCAAATATGGTACGTCACCGAAATTTGTTAGAACCATTGTATAGCCCCATCGAAATTAAAACTGGAAAATTAAAACATCGAAGTAAACTACACATAGCAACTTTTAATGTACGATCATTAAGAACTGAGGAATCATTAATAGAATTAGAATACGCGCTACAGTCAATCAACTGGGATATAATAGGTTTAAGTGAAGTCAGAAGATCGGACGAAAAAATAGTTGAATATGATGACTATATACTATATTACAAAAATGAAATACCAGGACTATACGGGGTAGGATTTTTGGTCAAAAAGCATCTAAAGAAGAAAATATTAGAGTTCAAGGGAGTATCAGACAGAATAGCTATTTTGAACATCGCCCTACCCAACTACAACTACCCTTTTTCAATAGTACAATTGTATGCTCCTACTGATAATGCCAAGGAAGAAATAAAAGAGGTCTTTTACGAAGAACTCAAGACAGCTATGGGAAATTTATACAAAAACATCATTATAATGGGAGACTTTAATGGCCAAATTGGTCAGAGAAGAAAAAATGAAGATAAAATACTAGGACCTTACACTACAGGAAGAAGAAATAATAATGGTCAAAGACTAATCAATCATGCATTGGAACATAACTTAAAAATAATGAATACTTTTTTTAAATGCAAATCGAACAGAAAGTGGACGTGGGTATCACCCAACGGTGTCGTTAAAAATGAAATCGATTATATTATTACAAACAAACCAAAACTATTTTCGAATGTTGAAGTAATTAATCAATTAAATTATAATACCGATCACAGAATGCTTCGAGCACAATTATATACATCGGAACCAAAAAAATCAAGGAAAATTATGGACAACATACGACGAACATACACTTACCACTTCCCAATACTATTATTGAAAACTAGAAACCGATTTGAAAGGGATAAATAATTTTCGAGGACTGCAAGAAAAGTACGATGCATTAATAAAGGAATTAAGGGAAATTGAAGATAAATGTAAAACTACAAAAACCCTAAAAGATAAAGTAGGACCAGAAGCCAAAGAATTAATTAAACAAAGATTACAATTATTTCAAGATAGAAAACACAACAAGCAAGCCATAACAAATTTAAGCAAGAAGATAAATTTAACTATAAGAAAATATAGACAAAAAACAAGAAACAACACAATAAAAATACATATAGAAAAGTCTGGAGGAGTAAACAAAGCCTTGAAAAAACTTCAAATATCCTCGAAATGGATTAAAAATATGACCAACTACAAAAATGCGGCGTTAAATTCCGCCTATTAACACAAAATATCCCTAAAACAAGAATTCTGTGGCTTTCGCTTTAGTTAATATTATATTGTTATAACTACCCAATATAAAGAGGACACATAAAAAAGTCTAAAATAGCCTGAAAAATTCGATCAGAATATATTATCAGATTAAACTTCCAGAGTACTGAGCAAATGGAGCCTTGAAGTTAGTTATTCCAATAGCTTCTTCATATTCAAACTTCGCTTATGATATCGAAAACTTTTACCGCGAAGAATTACTTTGCTGACGTATCATTGATTTTTAAAGAAATTTTGTAAGAAACTGAATATTACGCTGAGACGGCGTTCCGCGTCTTGGTTTCGGTAAGGAATGTATAGCTCGCAAAATTGAGCACGTTTTATGGAATTATTATCTTCTTTTAGTCCAGTTTAACTGACATTTAATTAATTTAAGCATTGTTTAACTTCGGTGAAGTATGGATTCGTTCACTCGGTAATGGTTATATTTTATATCAGTTTCACACTTTGGCTATGTAAATTTGGATGGACTGAAATCCTGTACCCAATTTGAAAATTGAAATAGAACAGAATTCGTCATTTAAAGAAAGAACAACAATTCGCCACTTCTAAATATCAATATTTTCTGTATATTCCATAATTTTTTGAATAGGATATAGATATATTTTACTTAAAGATACATTTAATCTACATCTTAATACATTAGGTACCTATAACTAAATATACAAGCCTCATAGTTAATCACTTGACGTGTTCGAACAATATTGGGTCAACCTAGTAAAATAGGGTTTCAATATAATAATGTAATGATGGTTTCTATATCAGATCTACTCATAACATTATAATAGCCGTGATATATGAAATATACGTTACTATATTTTATCTTTAACCTTTATTCAAGAAACACAACGAAGCATTTTTTCTCAATTTTCTTAGCATTATGTCTAACTTAATTAATCGTCCTTCCTTTTTAGGATTACGTGCCTTAAAAGAAAAACCGTCCGTCGTGGCGAGGATCGTCGTGGCGCAGAGGCGTAAGCGTCTGCCAGTAAACGCGACAGTTTGAGGGTTCGATTTCCACTCGGAGGAGATGGATTTTTCTAATTGTTCCATTTTCTTCGTTTTGGAAACTAGGCAAAGCCCTACGTTGAATTCCGCCACTCAACACGCAATGCCTCGAAAAAATGGCGGAAAAGGGGGGATGGAGAAAGCAGGGACTAAGCAACGGAGTGTCTTAACATTAGATTCATATGGTCCCTGCAGTTCCCTCTGCCTACCCTGCAATATTCGGGATAAAGCGTGAAGCATTAAAAAACTAATACATCCCACATTAGTTCTTTTTTTCTTTGTTGTTCCCAAGTAATCAAGCTGAAATTATATAATAGGACAAGATTAGATTGGGACTTATGGTTTAAAGGTGTCCCTTTAACGCTCATCTGTTCTGTTCGAGCTCTTCTCACTATGTAACTAAATTCAAAACGATGCCACTCGTGTCGCCATAGAATAAGAAGGAATAGTTAAAGACACGTCGAGTTCTTTCAGCAAACTATAAAGATTTCGTTGTTGTAGCTCTCGCCCTTACTAAACCTCATATAAACTGGTCACTTCATCAAATACTTGTAAAGTTTGACGTTATAATATTTATTTGTAATGGAACTTTGAGAATTAAGAAAAACGTCCGGTCTGGATGATGGAACACTAACATCTTCAGAAATTCTGTACTGCTTCTCATACCTGTCCATCAAAAAAAAATCAATCAGAAGCTAGATCTAAAATTGAAAAAGGTTTTTTATAAGAACCTTCTTTCCAAACTTTATTGATCGTTTGGAAATACTTATCAATATATACACATATGTACATTCATATATATATATATATATAATAATAAATATATATATTATATATATATATATATATATATATATATATATATATATATATATATATATTACAGTGTATGGAAGTTAAATAATTGATTAAGTGGCGATGGAACGAACCGGAAAATCACAACGTAATAATAATAAATTCACTATATTTTAATTATAAATAACTGGCAAACTCCCATAGAAGTTTACATTCAGTGAAGCGTCGACCTGACAATAGAGTGATTTAAAATGTAAAAAGTATATTTACATACAATAAAGCTGTGAACGATCTACATATTTCTGAAGCTTTCAACTGTTTTTATAATGTAACTTGTATTTCACAAACTGAATGTTTTACAAATAATATAAATATTTTTTATTTAATTTTCTTACAATATATTGGATGGCAATATCTAATAATTTAGTATCACCAGTCTTAAATTATTCCTTTGAAATCAATATTGTATCATCGCCCGCCAAGGTATGGTATCCTGTAACTAGAGTACCCTATGACATTCTGAAGTAACGACGGTTGCATTGAGTCAACGGTTACACTGGTAAGGTCCACGGATCCATAAACACTTGTTTGTCGTGTGCATCCAAATTCTGCATAAAAAATAATTTCTGAAGTCAAAAACACTTCTCGCCCAACTACAATGTTATGTTTTTTAAAACTCATTATTTTTTTCTACTTCTCTCATACTAAAAACAAACAGTACAATAAATCGATTCCATTTTCTTAGCTCTGGCAACTAGGCAAAGCGCGGCGTTGAGTTTCGTCACTCAATACGCAATGCCTCGAAAAAGGTGGAAAGCTGGGACGGACAAAGCAAGGGCTAAGCAACATAGTGTCTTAACACTAGGTCCCTATTGTTCCTACAGTTCCCTCTGCCTACCCTGCCATGCGCAGGTACAGCATGAAGATAAAAAAATAGACCTGATAAATCTTGTTTACGTATAGATACGATTTCAGTAGAAATTGAACTCGCTTTCATCTTCGCCGTCACGTCTATGCCGGAACTTCTTCTTTGCATAAACTTCATATTTTAACCCGGTATTTGTTTCTTACGTCCGGTCATACTAAAGATTTATTAGTAAAGAGGTCATTCCACTGTTTATTTCGTTATTAATATTTTTCTTCACACATTTCAATACAAAATTCCAACTAGATTTCTTATATAAGAGAATAAATAAATAACATTCACTCAAATTCGTTTGCAATACACCTGACAAGAGTACACAGTAGCATCTAAAGTAATCTTAGGTTTGACCTAGGTGTGACCCCAGAAGTTCTAACCTAGATTTTAGGTCGCACTAGATATGTCGTCTTTGTTAATGCTCAAGACTTTAGGAACTTTATGCTATACATATTACATCAAATGGAAAGCAAGAAAGATTTACAAGTAGTCTTTTATATGGAGGTTACTTTCATGATTAAGATATTTTAAATAGTATATATTTTTGAATTATTTTTATTGTAATAAGGAAAAGCTCAGATTTAATCCGTAGTATAAAAGGTATATACAACGGCTTACTATAAACGAAAAGAACAAAAGAAAGTTATTTTGTGACATTTGTATACGCTTTAAAAGTATTTTATATACTATATTTTACCTACATTAATATTCTTTTTAACATAATATATTTTTGTAAAGTTTTTTTTTTTAATTTAGTTTTACGCAATTTTCCGTGTATGCAGCCTTGCTCACGGGTAGAGGGAACTTTTTTTCTTAAGTTTTGAGATATTGCAGTTTGAGAGCTCATAACTATACTCAAACAAACTATTGTTGTAAGTAGGTGTTAGTTATGTAGATATTCATTAAAAATATTACTAATGTACACTATGTACACAACACACACCATATATATTTCTTTCATTTCATTTAGTTGCCGATTTCAGTTCAGTATAAATTAAAGAATATATATATATATATATATATATATATATATATATATATATATATATATATATATATATATATATATATATATATATATATATATATATATATATATATATATATATATATATATATATATATATATATATATATATATATATATATATATATATATATATATATATATATATATATATATATATATATATATATATATATATATATATATATATATATATATATATATATATATATATATATATATATATATATATATATATATATATATATATATATATATATTCTGTAATTTATACTGAACTGAAATCGGCAACTAAATGAAATGAAAGAAATATGTATAGTGTGTAGTGTATACATATTATTGAAGATAAACTTAAACCAATATATTTAACCAACCTCTTTTTTCTTTGTTATAAAATTTAAATGAAAGACTAATAAATACTTAATAAATTAAATTAAATTCAATAAAGGAATATTTACTGCCCAGTTGGCGAACTTCAGTAGAGACCAAGAAACCACAACAAGGTACCATAAAGAGTTACTACGAAGCTGCATTGGCAACATCTTGCAAGTTACTGTCAGTTAAAGCCTAAAATGTTCTAGTTAGGTTTCTTGTAATACTAGTGTACCAGTTGTGATATAAATTCCATGTTCACTTTATTTAAAATGACTTTACAACATTTTTATTTTATTTTGCAAAGTGAAAAGTCACTGTGATCTTTACATTTACAGACAATATATACAAAAAGCTACCTTCGCTTAACATTCAGTGAATCAGCCTATATCAACTGGATTCAGAGTAAAAAATCCCATACAAATATTCTTTGTAAGAAAAAGAAATAGAATTAGTCAGAGGCAACGTAGTGTTAAGACACTTCATATCCCACTTTTTTCCCGAGTGGCATTCGAACTCATAACTATATTACTGTACCGCTGTATCACGACATTTGCTACCTTTTGACACCTATCACCTTCAGTCACATAGTCTATAGAATCAATTAAATGAAAGTAGACGGCAATTATATACTGAATTATATAATACCTATTATACTACTACATGCATATTATAATACTAAGTTATTTACGAAAATTGTTGCAAGTATATAAAAATATATGTTTTTATACAAAATAAACCAAAACAAATTGTTATCGGAATTTATTTAAATAGAAAAAGGATTGATTTATAAATAAACCAGCGCGGCGAATCAAATTACGAAACTTATTATCGAACTGGAAAAAGTAAAAAGAGCTTAGATTAATAAAACTTTTCTAATATAAATAGGGATCTAGATAGAAATTAGAGATTTGAATACCAGGTGAGGAGCTTTAAGCTTGGTAATTAAAGTTTCGTGTAGGTATTACGTTACCTGGTCAACTTGTTTAGCGTTTGTACAGTTGGCTCAGATACAACTGCTTTATACGTTTATTTTGTATATAGTTTCGATTCAACTTTTAAATTAAATAACTAAGTTTATTTATACGGGTTAAATGGAACAGTGTCGATTTATAAGCGCAATTGTTGTGTGTTCGATGCTTACTTGGTGGAATTAATTGTAAAGAAGCTCATTGTTCTGTTGGATTTGGGTAAAAAACGTAGAATAGAGTGTCTTAATACTATGCTTCCTATACGCACCCTGATCTATAATATACAATTATTAGAGACTAAAAGATTTTTAAATTCGATTTTCGTATACAATTATTATATATTATTACAAAAAACAAAGAATTTTTTTAGAAGATATAAACTTTATTGTAGAAGAAAAACTTACACATATCAACTATCTTACCTTTTAACCTTAATAAATATATTCAAAGTAACAAACAAATGTTATTACGGATCAACACTGACATTTATCCAGGACCGGATTCTCCAGTCCGAAATCTCGGGGGATGCAATCCATTATTGATTTCAATACCTGGAGCAAGATTTTTTTGTATACAAATTGTTTTTGACGCCAGAGCTTGCCTCTGGGACGAGTATAACCAGGTCACCCATATAATTTACCACCGAATACGTAGCAATGTAGGGTTAAATTGAAGCTATTTTTAACTCTCAACCGCTGCTTCAAATTGTTTAGAAGTATAAAACATGATTTTTTATTACAATTTATATTACAATAGCTAAAACGTTAATATTATCTTATAATGAAAACAAACTTTAATTGTAATTACAAACAAAAGATTCTTTAAAAAATATCTCGACTTTCCTATAATAGATGTATTAAAAAGATAAATATTACTTTTGAAAAGACTTTCTTTTTAGCTTAACCTTTATCCCGCTTATGGCAGAGATTGCCCAGGAAACCGTAGAACCGGGAACCTGGGAACCTAGAGTAAAGACACAACGTTCCCCGCTGTCCATATTTTAAGTTTTGCGCTTTTCAAGCTTTACTACGTGTCAACTCAACGCTACGCTTGTCTAGTGGCCAGAGCAAAGGAATAGGAAATAAAAACATTCATCTTCCCCGATTTTTATTACAGAGACTTTAATTACATTAAATCTGACAACATTGTTATTGATTTTTTTCTCTTAATATTATGTTCTGCGTATGATAGAAAGATAAGATTAAACATAGTGTTAAGGTTCTCCATTCCTTCCTTTTTCTTTATTATTAATTTATTTATTTTTTATTTTATTTTAACTATTACTTATTTTTTGTTATTATTTAACCCACAAAGACTCTACTGCTTATATCAGAGAGTGTTCTGGAGGACTGTTTGATCTGTTGCCTGCCGCTGAATTCTCCAACTGTATAGCACGACACAAATTAAAGTATCATCCCCACCATCTGGACACGTAGAACTCCACTACTGTGCGGTTCCGTAGGAACTTTTTTCCACGTACCAAACTACTGTGGAATAGCCTACCTGCGGCAGTGTTTCCAGATCGATACGACATGGGTATCTTCAAAAAGCGCATCTACCTCCATCTTAAAGGCCGGCAATGCTCTTGTAACACCTCTGCTGTTACACAGGGCCGTGGGCTTCGGTGATCACTTACCATCAGGTGACCCGACCGCTCGTTCGCCTTGTCCTTCCCTTAAAAAAAAGGACGTTCTCAATTTCTCTCAAATTAATTATATAAAATGTGTAGTAGATCTATTTTTTTCTTTTATAGCTTAAAGATATAAATAAAAAAATAAAAACGACAATATATTCATAGGTTCATTTGTATAACACCTAATATACTCGAATCCATGTCAAATATATCGACAAGCATTTTTATGACAGCAAAGCCTCTATGAAAATTTAATAACCTCTCAGCAACATTTTCTGTTATTATTTTAATGTAAAATAATACAAAAACATTAATCACAAAAATGCTAGTAATATTTGGTGATACACGATCTTTAGAACAAGATGAGTTAGAAATTAGAAGAAAAACTTTACGAGGTTCAGTTCTTCTTCTTGGATGGTGGTATTTAGTATGTTTTTATTTTAAAATACTTAAAATATTTTACAGCATTGAGTATTATGTCAGCAGTTTTAAATTAATTAGTTTTTCTGCTTATTTGAATTTCCCTTCAACTGTATTTTTTATGTTGGATAGTATTATAAAACGTTATTTTTTTGAAAGATATGTTTGATATCAAAATTATAATTTTATTTATATCTATGTTTCCTAAAAACCACAATTTAAATATTATAAGTTATTAATTAAATATTATTTATTATATTTTGTAATAAATTAGCTTCAAATAAAATAACAATACGCATTTCAACATTCTCACATGAAGTTTGGCAGTGTCAAACATAAGCCAAACATGAAAAAAATAGTATCCAACCCTTTAACCTCCAATGATGAATATTAGGTTTTACCTTGCCTTACCTTACTATACCTTATCTTACCTTAACTTACCTTACTTTACATTACCTTATCTTACCTTACCTGACCTCTAATTTCAGATAACAGCTAATTGCTATATTATCTTGTACTTTCTGGTGCACGCAAATAGTAAAGGCCATGAGGCGCAAGTAATACAAATCATGACACTATCAGTAATTCCTTTGGCAATTGCAAAGGGTATAGCACTGATTAAGGGTGCTTCAGAAGTTAATATGTTTTTTATTTTATTTTTTTTCTTGATTATACTCTATTGCAATAATTTTGGATTTAGTTCTCACTTAAAGGAAAGTATAAATATTTTTCAGGTTTAATTAGAGTATTTGAATCGATGCTACTTCACGTGCTTTGTCCCTTTACAATGAGATCTTCTTTTTCTGTTCTTAGAGCTATCTCAGAGGCAATTTGTAACATAAAATGTTTAAAAAATTAAATAAAATAACGTCTTGCTATCATAATATCTCTCATCTGCTATGTTTTTTAATTTTAAATATTTATAAATATTTTATATTATATGGAACATGTAGAACAAAGTCTGACTTCACTTTTAATGTTTATGTTTTTAGCCTCAGGAAAATGCTTTTGCTAAGAAAAATAAAGTATGTAGAGAGTATGCAGCGTATACGCTACAGCTTGAGAGTTTACTTCACACTGGAGGAAGATTTTTGATTTCCATTTTCTTCGCTCTAGCAATTAAGCAAGCGTAGCGTTTAGTTCCGTCACTCAACACGAATACCTAGAAACGACGGAAAGCGAGGAACGGAGTGTCTGACACTAGGTTCCTACGGTTCTCTGCTTAACCTGCTATGAGCGGTATAAAACGTGAAGTTAAAAATAATAATATTAATAAAATCTTCAAACAATTTAAACATTATTTGTCACATATTCTCGTTGATATATCAAGACAGTGCGTGACATTGCCTTCCGCCACTGCTACTCCTGCCGTAGGCCATATCGTGTAGTTATTCATTTCAGTAATTTCTAGTTGCAATTAAGGAAGAAATTCGAGAATAGAGTGTTTTTATACAACGGTACACTGCCCTTATACTACTGCCACCACGAGCTTACTTATAAATTAAAAAAATCCCTTATTAAATTATTTTGTGAATCACAAAAAGCCAAGTTGTACAAAACATAGTCATTAGATTCTCGTATAAAGAAAGCATTTAATTAACAATCGTTGTACCATTATGACGAAACAAAATGTAGAACAAAAAATGTTTAGAATTTTTCCTGTTCAGTTTGTTATATTTTTAATTAAGCTAATAATTACATATAATGTGTCCTTTGGACTTTTGTTTTTATAGAAACGTTTACCTTTAAGGCAATTTGTTGCTCTTTATAATTTTTTGTTCTTGTATAATTATTTTTTCATCTCATCATATCATAACAAATATAAGGGCGCTGAATCGACATTTGGCTAAAACATTACATTAAATATATGATAAATAACAAATTATATGCTTAGGGTATCGCAGATTGTATTTATGTAAAAAATTTAAATACTTTTTATAAAAACTTCGTTTAGGCAATTCTAGTTAAGTGTTATTTTAGAATAAACATTGAATATATATAGAATAGCTAGATTTAAAAAATAGAAAAATCAACTGATTAATCCATCAAAAATATACAATTTAAATTGAACTTCCTAAGATGAGTGAGATATCATTAAGCTGATATATACGAGTACAGATCCAATTTATTTTAGCTTCACGTTTTAATCCTTTCATAGCAGGGTAAACAGAAGGAACAAGAAACGTGTGAAATAACACCTAATATTAAGACACTCCGTTACACTTCGGTTTTGAGTGGTAGGAACTTAGTGCTGCGCTTTTCCCTTGTTACCTGAACCGAAGAAAATGGAAATGTAATAATCCATTTTCCATGAACTGGGAATCGAACTAACAAGCCATCGCGTATGCAGACTGACGCTGCGTCTCTGAACTCAAAAATATAACAAGCAAAAGTAAAATATATACATTTATTATAAAGTTCAATTATAAACCACAATTCGAATTACCTATTTATTCTTAATTAAAACCTTTTAGGTATTATTATCAACATAATATATGTATTGTTATTATTAATAAACACAATTACATTTTCAGCAAAGGTTGTGCGCTCTAGAAATAGGTCTGTGGCTGTGTGTTTTAGTAGCGGTGTACAACACGGTATTGGGGATCATGGGTGCATCGTATTTCTTACGTTCAAGACATTTGACAGTACATTTTGTGCTCTTTATCTTATACATTAATCTGTCACTATCACTTTTATGTAAGCTGGTATTATATTTTTACTTAGTATATTCTTTTATAGTTTACAAATTTATTTTTGTAGACAGCGTATAGCTGCTGTAGAAAACAGTTGTAGGTCATTTTTCCGCTCTGAAAAATCAAGGTCCAGCGTTTAAGCTCCGCTTCTAGTGTTGTTACACTCCGCCAATCTTGAATTTGTCTTGATACCGTGACTACGACGATAGCCTCTACATATTGAAAAGCAGAGACCAAGTTTATAGTAGTTTTCAATTTTTATCACCCGATTTATTTTTATAGTTCCTACTTTATAAAAAAATAGTTAATAAATACGCCATCTGATACGCTCTGGTACATATGTGAAAACAGAGGGATAATAGAATAGGTTCCGCATGCTCACCTTCCTACGTGGGAAAAAGGGTGAAGCCATTTTTTAATAATAATATAATAAGTAAAATAATATTTATTTCTGATTTCAGTCATTTTGTGCTACGATTTGCTTTTAATAGTTGCTTACAAGAAAGTGCTTAGATCAATAAGGACATAATATTTATACAAATTTTGTTAAATTTTATTATGTATTACAAAGTTTTTAATAAATTGTATTTTTATTACTAATGCTCGTTGTCATTTTATTTGAATTTTAGTTTGGATTGTACCAAACATCTTACTTGTATTATAGCATTCGTCGGTTTCATCAATACAGTTATTTGGTTATGTTATGTTATTTTTTATTTTACTGGAGATTCTACTGGGAGCAAAATCTGAAATAACCAAGACTAAGTCTAAAGGAAGTCTTAGGAAGAAAATTCTCAACAGCACTGGTACTGGTAAAACTACTTGGAATCACTTTGTAACTTTGTTGAGTTCTTGTCCAATATCGAACATCGTTGAATACTGGAATTAAGTAGAACACATTATTTTATTTAATAAGGAAAAAAAAACTATTTTAAATGTAGGAATAGATCTTTGTAACTATCCATAATGGATATTTCACATATGCGATGACATTTTACAAAAATATCAGTTGCCTCACATAACTGTCAGTTATTTATGTTCGACAGTCATATCTATTCAAGCTATGTGAGTCATGATGACTGATAATACAATAAATAGTCGACGTTTTCGACGAGTCATCCGGAACTATAGAGCTATAGATTTACTATTATTTTCTATTGTAATAGCTAATAAATTTCTTAGGGATAGTTCTCAATGAAAATGTATTGAAATATTTTTATTTTAAGAGAGAAATTTTACTTTAGAAATTAAAAATAAGGATTCAAGCCAGTAGTAAATCGGACTACAGAGTGAAAAAACGTTGCTCAAATACACGCTTTTTCACGCAATACAGAATGCATCTGTATATGTTTCTTATTTCAATATCTAAAAACAGCCTCTTAAGATGAAAATTTTTATAATTAAAACAGAAACAGATATAGATTTTTCGTGTGAGTATTTTGATTACTTGATTCTGTCTATATAACTACACTACTACCACTACTAGCTAGATGAAGCAGATATATTTTTTAAGTGGATCCTGAATATGATAACACATCCGTCAGATGTCAACAGTTGAGACTGTTTATAATACCTCATTTTATTGATAATTTCATCTATATAAATATACATTAATATAATATTTATGAAATAAATAATAATAAATAATAATTTTGTTGTTCAGGTTTCATTTTTCATAATAATAGATTGATTTCAATCATTGATTGCATAAAGAAATAAGAAAAAAGTAAGTAAGTAAGCCTGCTTCTTCTCCGTCTTTGCCTCACGATAGAGGACTTCTACCACCACCTCCTTGTACTAATCTTTATACATCTTTCTTTATTAAGGCCTAACAGCTTAAGGCCGATCATCGTAAAACTAGCCTAAGCGTATCAGATGTGCCTTCAATTGCACCCGAAGATCGTCCGCTAACGATGTATTTCTACACACTTTATACAGTACAGTTGGAGTACATACTCCACATTATTCCTTTACGCATTATACGATATCTTATGAACATGCGATTGCTTTATATTTTTGTAGTATAATATTTAATTTTGTTGTCAAATATTGTTTAAAAATTTTTCATTTTTTATAATTTTGTCTCTAACGAATTTTATAATTTTTATCGATAATAACGTTGATGGTTGGTTTTGATGCTATCGGCTATTATTTTTTATATGCATATTCGAAATAAATTAAATGTTATTAAAGTCGTCTATGAATAAACTTTCACTTTTAAGGTATATAATATAAAGTAAATATGTATAGAAATAAGAAGAAAAAAATAATTATAAAAATTAACCTGGTAAAAATTAACCTGGTACAATTAACCTGGTACAATTAAATAAAAAATGAATTGCTTATTTAATTATTTACCATCATATTTTAACTATTTTCTTAACACTATAAACAGTTAATATTTTTTTAAAAATGATGTGGATTGGATTCTCATTCGATGGGAATAATATTATTCGACACATTGTCCTGCTTTATGTATATATATATATATATATATATATATATATATATATATATATATATATATATATATATATATATATATATATATATATATATATATATATATATATATATATATATATATATATATATATATATATATATATATATATATATATATATATATATATATATATATATATATATATATATATATATATATATATATATATATATATATATATATATATATATATATATATATATATATATATATATATATATATATATATATATATATATATATATATATATATATATATATATATATATATATATATATATATATATATATATATATATATATATATATATATATATATATATATATATATATATATATATATATATATATTTCATTTGAGAGGCCACAAAATAGTCACTATACCTCCATAGCAGTGTAGGTAAGTCTTGTGTTAAAATTGCAGCAAGTAGAGGGACCAAAGCATGATCGAATGAAAATTATTAAATACAAAATAGAACTTTAAGTAAAACTAATTAGGGTAAACTTGCTTAATTCGTACCTGCGCTTAAATCGTACCTTCTCTATATCTCAGCTTGGATAATAGTTATTAGTGCCTTTAGTATCATAAAATATTAATAACTGGCGGTCATATTGCCATATGACAAATACAAATCTGCTACGTTGTTCCCGACTAAAATATAAAGCAGGTAAGTTTATTCTTACTTTTTGAACAGTTTTTTCGCATATTTCACAAGAACTGTCTTATAAGTATATCGTTCTTAAGCTGTTTACCTTATTATAATATAATTATGCGTATATTTATGAATGTATTTCACAAAATAAAACTCCCTTGTTTGTTGACATTTTTTTTTTGTAGCAGATTTGAAATTCAGTTGACACTTGTGCCTATTTCGTACTCGCAGCAACTTCTTAAATCGTACCGGTACGATTTTGGAAAACTATTTATAATTTCATTCTAATTTTTAGTTATTTTTTGTATTTTATTTGTATCCAATTAATTTGTTAATATTTTAGGGCTACATGTCAAAAAAAAACAGCAAGATCAATGTTTAAAAGGTAATATAGAAGAAAAATAACTACATTCTTTCTTCAAAGCTAATTCTAGAGACACTTGGAGTATTGTTGTCAATAAATTCACTTCTGGGACATTAAAACCAGTTAAAAGAAAAGCCAAAGGCACTCTTGTTATTACAGGAAGTCCATATAAACAAAAGCCAGAAGTTAAAGTAGAAGAAACCAAGAAGAAGACCATACCAAAGAAGCTAAATGTAAAGAAAACGAAAATACCTAAAAAAAACAAGAAATAGAAACATGAACAAGATGAAAATGACAGTTGGATGATGATTACAACATTATTCAACAGAAACAAAGAAAACATGATTAAATGCAGTAATTGTGAATTATGGATACATATGTGCAGGAACAACAAAAAATATTAAATGTTATTACTGTGATGACGGACAGGAATTGGCCGAAACCATTGGCTGTATTACTAAATACTAATGTACTAGCATTCAATACATTAGCTACTAAGATTTTTAATTTTAATATTGTAAACCAATGATAGGATCTCAAAGTACGATTTAAGAATATACTAGTACGATTTAAGACGAATGTTCTTAAATCGTACTTTTTTTAAATAATACTTTAAAATATTTTATGAATGGCACTCTCTCTTAAGAAAATAATTGGACTGTGGTAACACAGCCTGAATTACGAAATCTAAAGTCATGAGATCGTAGCCACATTAGGAACACATTTACACCAAAAAAATATATAATTGTACGCTTTCATTTTAAAACACGTAAGTAAAATAAATATACGCGACCGTAATGTTTATTTAATATCTCGTTTGTGTGTGTTGTAATATACATTTTTCGAACATGAGTTGAACATGAGCTCAGCAAGCTTGAATTTCTTTTTACTTTCGTCAGGTTAGACAGAGAATAAGCCACTCCACTCTCTTCTCTCTGCCTTTTGAACTCAACGAAAATATTTATTATCTTTGAACGACAAATGAACCCACAACTGCTGCGTTCCGTTCGTCGTCAAGTGCTGCACCGATGCGATACGACAGACTGAATATGTGATCTATATTTGAATTATTGCAACAAAAACAAAAGAAAAATTAAATGCGTTCCGAATATACTCGAATTCGTGTCAAGTATACTGACAAGCATTTTTGTGACAGTGAAGGTTTTTGTGAACATTTAATAACCTCTCAATTTTTTTGTAACTAAATTAATTTAAAATATCATAAATATCGCAAATCATAAAACATGTGGCCATTTAGTAAATCACAAGCTTCAGGACAAGATGATGTGGAAGTAAGAAAAAAAAAGTTACGAAGATTAATTTACAAAGTTGGATGGGCTTATATAGTAAGTACTCAATTTAAAATACTGAACAGAACTGAACATTACACGAGCAAATAATTCGGTCGGAGTTTAAAGAAAACAGCAGCCATGCAGGTTTTTACAATCTTTCTTTTAAGAACACTATTTCTAATTGATATCAGAAACGTCACGGGTTGTATTTGCCAATTTTGTGTCATCGTCACGTCAACGCTTCTCTTATCTTTGCAAACTTCAACCTATCATTATATATAAAAATTGTAAATGGAGGTTTGAATGATGTATATTTAACTTTATCATTCGTTAAATTTAAGTTGTATTTTTATGTAATAACCTCTATTTCAGGTGACAAGTACTTTTAATTTTCCCTTGTTGTTCCTGATGCGCAATTACTGTGAAGGGCATATGTCAAATGTCTTACAAATCATGATTTTGGTAATAACGCCTTTATCTTTTGGAAGAGGTATAGCATTGATCCATGGTGCCACAGAAGTAAATATTTTGTTTAATTTTATATACACATTATGTAGATTATACAATGTCGTGAAATATGGGAACAATATTTGGTTTGTCGTAGAAAAGTTTGTATGCTATTTATATTATGGAAGTTTCCCAAGACTACTGATCTTATACTTATGCTTATGATACTAATTAACTTGGTTACTTGCTACACTTATGTTTGTTGCATTGTATAGCATAATAAAGAAACATTGAATATAAATAATTTCTTGTCTTTGAAATCCTTGACCCAGATTAAAGACAGAAATTGATTAAGATCAAAAGAAAAACTTAGCTGCATGTTTTATATCTAAAATTTTAGGTAAATAAGAATTAGACCTAAATATTATATGACTGGATTTGATTATAGCCACAATAATTGAGAGTCCGATCTTCACTCAGAGTAATTAAGTTGATTACATTGAATCATTATGGTTAAATTAAACTACATGCCTCTGCTACATTGCCATTTCTCTGCTATGCATAATTAAAAAAACATCTATTTCCCACAAAAAACTGAAGTTATTGATTATAAATTATATCGTTATATTAAAACAAAATAAACTTTTTCCTGGTTAGTTTGTTCTAGATTTGTATGGCTTTTTTTAATACATAAGACCTTCAAAGGTTTGTGTGCACAAAATGCAAAATAGAAATAATTAAGAATTAAGTATGACATATGCATATTTAAGATACTTCTAACCAAAAAAATTCATATGCATGATTTTTATAAAAATAATGAATTATAATATGATTTTCATAAAAATGTTACAGATGAACATATTTCGATACAATACAAATTAACATACGAGTACATAATAAATTTAACGTAATTGAATTTAACATATACATTTTTACAATTTTTGTCTATCTGTCTATATTTGTCGGGTCTCCGGAACGGCTGAATAGATTTTTATGAAAATTCCACTGGAAAACAAAATTGCCGCGACATCAGAATATTTTACAGAAAAGCGCCCTGACCACGTGACATATATTTGTAAATAAATGGATATAACAAAGCGAACAAAGTTTACTATAAAATAAAGTTATATTTTCAGGAAAGGTTGTTCGTTCTAAATCTGGCTATGTGGCTATGCATATTAGTAGCGGTCTATAACTTGGTATTGGGAATCATGGGTTTATGCTATTTCGAAACCCTAAAATATGAAAAGACAGTACATATTGTGACTAGGATGTTTTTTGTTCATCTGCTTGTATACATTATCTGTAAGCTGATATTACTTATCTTCTATTTTGAATAACTTTTGAATTTACCTTTGCATTAAGTACGACAAGAAAACGCAATTATAGCGCAGTGAACTGTTTACAGCTGTACCTCGATTATCATACAAAATTGATCCTCGTGGTACGCAATTATTTATTATTTTTTGCCAGTCTTTCAAGACAATGCACATTACTACTACATTTTATAATTTTTGATACTAGTTTTCCTGCTTATCATGATACATGTGGGACATAAGTTGAAGTTAAAAAAAAGAAATACTATTAAAGTAATTGAATTATAATAAATATTTTATAAATCAATTTCAAAATACTAACTTACAGATAAGACTGTTCAGCGTAAAAAAAGACTATTAGGGGGCCTTACATCGTCCCTAAGATTGTAAAATATTGATAATTCTCGTATATATTTTTTTATTTTAATCTTTTACATTCAATTAGAAGTAATCGATCATAGAAATGGTAGTGCAAAATACTAACGGTCTTCTAACACTGGTGGTTACGGCTTCGATTCCCATTCAGAAGTAGTTAGAAAATGTTTTCATTTTCCCACTTTGGATTATATAAGACGCAACGTTTAAATACATCGAAAAACTAAGTTTATGTGGCCTCTACCGAGTTTAAGTAGCCTCTACTGACCGGTGGTAAAATTTCATAGGTAAAAAAAATAAGAATATAAAGAAAGAAATAAAAAGTAAAAAATCAATCTTATTTTGAATCAACTTATATGTATATAAGTTTATCTTACTATGTAGGAAATAGCGTGAAACTAATAACTACTTTTTTTTTAGCTTCACGTTTTATCCCGCACACGACAGGGTGGGCAGAGGGAACTGCAGGAACCATACAAACCTAGTGTTGAGATACTCCGTTGCTTTCTCCGCCTCCGCTTAGCGAAGACTAACTTTTTTAATTTATGATAAAAAAACATTTTTTTTTTCAGGGATGTTTCACAATGTATATAAAATAACTATCTACAAAAAATTGCTTAAAACATCAAAATAATATTTATAAAATCAAATGCACAATTAATATGTTTAAAGCTAATATTATATATATATATATATATATATATATATATATATATATATATATATATATATATATATATATATATATATATATATATATATATATATATATATATATATATATATATATATATATATATATATATATATATATATATATATATATATATATATATATATATATATATATATATATATATATATATATATATATATATATATATATATATATATATATATATATATATATATATATATATATATATATATATATATATATATATATATATATATATATATATATATATATATATATATATATATATATATATATATATATATATATATATATATATATTATATTTTATTAACTAATGAAGTTTTTGTTTTATTGGTGCATAAGTGCACCGTCTGCTTATGAACGCTACGATTGATTGTGAGTTCAATTCCCACTTGGAGAGGATAATTTATTTAAATTTCACATTTTTCGCTCTGACAACTAGAAAACTTGAATTCCGGCACTTAATCACACAAAAGGCGAAAAGCGCGTAATAGATTGGCTTAACACTATTTTCCGATGGTTCCTGCGGTTTCCCCTGCCTACGCTGCGCCTATAAAGCGTAAAGTTAAAAAAAAATAAATATAAAATTCACGTACATACTAAATTACTGCGACACAGTATCGAAATATAATTATAAACATATTTTTTTAATTTTAAATTTTATTTTAAACCAAATTTTCCATAAAATATAATTTCACAATACAATATAGTAATATGTAATGAAAATATATAATTTAAGGTTTCGTACTCACAAAAGTGCGTAAAAAATAAATTATAAGATAATCACAAGACCACTTTGTTGTCCGCCTGTCTTTGCTGTCTGTCCGTCTACCATTTTCTCGTAATGCTATCAAGCCCAAAGAAATAAATAATATCTAGACCGGCGCTACCTTAGAGTACAGAAATTATTCTTCTAAGTCACCGAAAAGAAAAAATATGAGTGTTAATGATTTTTTAAACGTTGCATCAAAATTTTCGTGTAATTATAACCTACTGGGTTCTTCTTGTTAAATTGAAGCTATGAAATATGACAAATATTTAGAAATTGTAAAAAAAAAAATACAAATTTATAGGTTTATCCCACTAAAACACTATTACATATCTCGTTTCCATACAAAATAAATGCATACGACCATGAATTTAACTTTATAAATTTTTAGCAATTACTCAACGGAAATGAAATTTGTACGGAACCCTCAATGTACGAGTAATGTGCGTCTGATTGATATTTTTTTTAAAACATATCAGCAGCTTTACGTAACTGTCAGTTACTTATCTATATTAACTCTATGTCAGTAATTTTACTGGATATTTAAAAAATAGTTGACGCTTTTGTCTTTTGCTAATTGATTTATTTTGATAATTCTATAGGCTCATATATTTAATAATTGCAAAATTTAATAACTATAAAAAAGAAAAAGCCCCACTGAATTTCTTGCGCCGGTTCTTCTCAGGTCTGAGGCGTTAAGTTTAGTGAACCGATGCTAATGCTTTTGACGTTCAAAAAATGAATGTTGAATTCTTATTTTGAATAAAATTACTTTAATTTGAATATTTATGGTTGCGTTTTTTAGACGAATTAAATGTGTAATATAATTATTTATCATCTAAGAATAACTTTTACCAAAGTAAGAAAATATTTATTCTAGTCACAATATATAAACAAGTTAAGAAAGCTATTAATTGTTTTTTGGGCTATAAATAAAATAAATCGTAAGTATGATGATTGTAAGTGCGATTCTACCCATTTTCTCGCTTTAGTAGACATAATTTGGCATTAAGTCCCGTATATTAGCCGAAATACATCGGCAGTATATCGGGATTTCTCTGTACTAGGTTCCATACGCCTACATAGCTCCATGCGGAGCATATTAAATAAAATATTAATATTTTTTAAATATTTTAGACACTTCAACTATTTTTTTACTATCAACTAATGAAATCGATACACAATATCTAGCTACATATCAGTAAAACAAGTAATTTTAAAGAATATTTTTAATTTTTCACACTATACAAATATGACTTACATTTCCATTCTATAACTGTTTACTACCATTACGAAGTAACTCCATAGCACTGTATACAAGATCGCCAAAAGAACCAAACCCACGACAACATCGGCTATTGCGTTCCTAAAACAGCCTTGTACCACTATGCAATAAGAGCACATACATAAAGTAATAATCCAATCTATAGCTATATGCAGTATAATGCTCCACAAGTAAAACTTTATCAAGCTTTCATGAGTCCTTAAAATACCAATTAAAAGCACAAAACTTGTAAATAAAAGCTCCGCTATCATAATAAATATCGACACTAAGAAAATAAGCTCATCTGTTTTCTTGTCATACAATTCTCTCCATACATCATAGTTGATTAGAAAGGAAAGGATAAGCAAAAGTCCTATAAAGCCATAGAATATTCCTATTACTGATATAAATATAGATCCTTCTCTTAGTTCTATACAAAGCATTTCTTCCACAGTCACTATGTCGTCCCAATCAATCATTATTCTTAATTTCCTTTTAAACTTGTCCAAAGATGTTGCAGTTTATCAATTTAAACTTATATAATTTGTTTCTAAACAAATAATCCATGCTATTAAAAATATATTTTCATTTTCGTAAAATTTGAGTAGATAATTAATTATGTATGTCAATGTATAAGCTGTCAGATTAGACATAAACAATTAAGATCTTTGTGATGCTATCCTTTTTTTTAAATAAAATATTGTACAGATTATAAAAAGAGATCTAAGCTTGTTCTAACTACATGCCAGAATAATTTAAATAAACAATCTATAAGCTTGTATAAAAAAGGTGGATATAATTATTCTTTAAGATTATTTAATATTTATTATGTAGTCGATGTTTGAGATTAAGAGAGAAGATTGTTATAATATTTTGTTTAATTTTTTATTATCTTAAACGGTACTTTATTTATTTTATTTTTTGATACTTGCTACGTCGTGGCGCAGAGGCGCAACGCCTTCCTGTAACGCGACGGTTACTGGGTTCGATCCCCAGTCGGAGAAGATGGATTTTTCTAATTCCATTTTCTTCGCTCTGGCATCTAAGGCAAAGCGCGGCGTTGAGTTCCGCCACTCAATATTTGCTAACTTTATATATTTATAACAAAAAAATATTTAATAGTGTAGTATTAATATAAAATAATACGTTAAAACATTTTACTTTTACATTTTATCTTATTCCAATTGAAAATCATTTTAAATGAAACCGTAGGATACTCAGTGTAAATGAAAAAAATGTGAAACTGCACTATACTTTACTTAAAACTAAGATTTAAAAGTTAGTAACCATATTGTAATTATGTAGCATCAGTGTAATTATAATCTTCTACGCCATTGTAAGCTTTAACAAAGCTCCTTTTAACACGCATGTACGGAATCCCGTCGAATGCATTACAGTATTACGTTAAAGCTCTCGTTTTTATTATTCCACAGTTTTGTTAAATGAATGAGTTTTTAATTACATATATATGTATAAATGCTTAAGCGACTAAAAAAATATTATTTATTTGTACAATAAAAAATGTAATTACATTAGATTATTGTATATAGTCATATAATTTCTAATATTATTATCTAAAGATTATAATAATAATTATTTTTGTTTATGGTAGTTAAAAAACTAAGTTTAACTAATCAATTCTATGACGAATGGATATTTAAATAACTATTGCTTCATTGTTGCTTGTTTCAGTAGTCAGCATTTTCGATATTCTAGGACTAACATAACTTGCATAAATTGTATATATAGTTAGAAATTCTTTTAAAATGTAGTAATAAAAACGATAAAATAATGTCAATTGGGGCTGTCATGCAGGTAACAATCTGTATTGGATAGAAACTACTCTGAAATATTGTTCCTAAGTGATTTACGTCATTTAATGTAATTACGAAAAATCTCCGAAGAGACTGGAATCATAAGGTTTGTATGTATTAAAGATATTATTTAAATAAATCTTAAACACTTATGTTTGTAACAATATAATATTTTCTTGACACGATATCTATCAGTTAATTCTGAACTTAAATTGGTAGTTTCCGAATATTGATGGTAATTTATTTTATATTTAATTTGGAGTTAAGAAATTTATGATTTTTCAGTGTTATAAAATACTGTCGAGTCATAACTCAACTTTTTTAAAGTGCTTCCAATCCAAGTACCTCGCTCTCCTTAGCTTCCGAAACGTCAATGTGGAAACTACACAACAAGAATGAAAGAAACATGAATGTTGTAGAGATACGATCTCATCTCGTAAATTTCATATGCAAAGGAAGTTTAACTGTTAGATACAAGAAATTTGTAAATACTAGCGAGGATTTACTAGGTTATTTTTTTTTTTTTTTTTTTTTTAGCTTCACGCTTTATCCCGCACAAGGCAGGGTAGGCAGAGGGAACTGCAGGGACCGTGGGAACCTAGTGTTAAGACACTCCGTTGCTTAGTCCCTGCTTTCTCCGTCCCCGCTCTCCGCCGTTTTCAAGGCAGTGCGTGTTGACTGGCGAACTCAACGCCGCGCTTTGAACTAGGTTATTTTTGAGCAATTAACAATGCTTCTTCACTATCAAAAGTGAGTAGTGAAAAAGATAAGGTTATATCTCGGCTGCCTTTCAAAAACCGTTCGTCACACAGTATCTATGTTATTGGAGAAAGTTCACATAACAATCACGAGGACTCCCAGAGAGCATGTATGAAGAAATTGACAATAGACAAGGCGAAAGACACTGTACATAGATCTCGAATTATTCATTTATGTAAAACTGTTTCTTATACGTATCTATTTTATTACGAAGTAAACAAATAATAACTAAAGCTTACAAATATGTCACAGATCGGGTTCTTCCAATCAATATTTTACTCTGTGGTTATTTTGAAACCGAAATCTCTTTAGATATTCATTGGAGTTGAATAATACAAAATTCAATTTTGTTTAAAAATATATTCTGAAAAATAATGATTTGCAATTGTATAAAAATATATTTTAGTTACTTTCAAACAATATTAAGTAGGTTTTGGTTATAAAAAAGGTTTTAATAATTTCAAATCAACATGAATCTCTTGAAAAAATCTTATTGACTATTATTACGATTGAAAAATTTTAATTCTTATTCTAATTACTTTATTCAAAATAAGATTACATCATTATTTTTTTTTCTCAAATTTTGCTAATTTTACTTTAAAATAAAATATTATAATACATAAATACTTTGCTTAAAGTAAACATATGAAAATTAAACTCATACAAACATTCTTATGATAATTTGAGTACATTGCAATTTAAAACTATAATACTACATTCAATTGTTCATAATTTTGCGTAACTATAATTGTAGTTTACATAGAACTTTACAAAAGCTTTAAGCGTTGATAAAAGTCAAAACTTTTTAAATTTTTGCTATTTTTTTCACAAATGCTTTAATCTTATTGATTGTAGCTTAAATTTGTGCCGTCTGTGACTCGTTGATAACATTTTTTTTTTCACTGATTCCGCCTTTTCCAGGACATAGTGTACCAAGTGGCGGAATATAACGCCACGCTTTGACTAGTTGCCAGAGCGAAGAAAATGGAAATAGAAAAATCCATCTCCTCCAAGTGGGGATCGAACCCACAAACCGTCGATCATCAAGAATAACGTTGTATACAGACAAATTGTTAATATCATACATATGCATAAATACGCTGTTCCCTCGTGTTAGCTTGGCGAGTAAATGAAAGACGACTTCCTGGAGACTTAATACTTTTATGTCTTTAGTCCTCGGCGTTCGATACAAAAGTGAGTCTTTTACCATTACACCGGTGATAACGTCACTTGCCAAAACGAATATTATTTATGTAGGTAGTTGAATAATTAAATATGAAGGTATAAAATAAGTTACCCACGAGCTTCAATATATTTATAATTAATATATAGCTATCACTCGTTTAGGTTAAAAAAAAATTTAGGTCCGCTATTATCTAGAAAACTTCTATAATATGGTAGAAAATGTAATAAAATGTAACGAAATTGTTTATAACAAGAGAAACAATCCCGGTAATTGAACCCTAACCATTCCGGTCTTTAATAATAAATTTCAGTTATAACAAATCAATCTAACGTTTGTTTATTGTACATCACAATCTAACACGAAAATTTCGAATAGCACTAAATACAAGGCTAATTAAATCTCATTTCGATGCCGATTGCATGATGAATGCAAGTCAGAAACGTGTACAATGCTGCCGAATCACGCAGAAAGTAATTGAAACATTCCATTCACTCGTTGCTTTGATATGCGCCTGATTCCGGTCAACGTTTTAATATTGGAACAGTGGTGGTTTTGTTTTGTATGTCACATACATATTTATGTATATGTCGCGTTTTATTACGAATATAGTACGGTAGGTGGATAGCCAAATTTTAAGATATTTTTACTTACTACACGAAATTGACACGTCATATTAAATAGTACGTTTTGCTGGAATAGAAAAATGAAAAGAAAACATTCAGAGGATGGCAGAAGTAATATTTTAATATTTAATAATTATTTAGATGTGATTTAGTAACAATAAAAAGAAATTACAAAAAGAAAGAGATAAAAGTTATGCATTATGATTAATGTTAATGTATTTACTATGTATTAATTAAATTAATATTTTTACAGAGGGCCGTTGTGGCCGCAGAGGACGTAAGCGTCTGCTGGTGTTTCGAGGGTTCAATTTCCACTCGGGGAAGATCACAGAGAAATCAGGAACTAAGCAACGGAGTGTCTTAACACTAGGTTCATATGGTTTCTGCAGTTCCCTCTGCCTACCCTACCTCCTATCCTACCCTACCTCCTACCCTATCCTACCTCTGCAATGTGCGGGATAAAGCGTGAAGCTAAAAAAAATATATTAAATCAAACAATAGGCTAGTTTCCAAAATTTTAAAATCGAGTTCACAGTTTACCTTACCATCTATTTAATCCTAAAAAAAATATTTTGAAAAAATAATAATATTTTCTTTATTTATTTTGCATTCAAAAAATTGTATTTAAATTTGTCTCGAAAACGCACATAACTGTCATGGCGTGTTGTGTGACGTCACGCCGTGCAATCGCATCATAACAGTGTTGAGTGCAGTGCCCCACTGTAAAAGCACAGTCATAAAAACGCCAAAAAAATATTTTTTTACGTTCCAAATGATAAAAAAATAAGAAAACAGTGGTTAAAACTTGAATAAATTCTGATGAACAAAAGTCACTGTTCACCGCAAAGAATCTTCCAATCATAACGGCGTCAATTTTGGGCAAATTACTGCTGTTTGCCTTAATGAATCCTGTTTCCATGATTAAATATTATTGTCTTCTACGAATTTACTAAAAACTGCTGTATCAATTTGAAGAAAATTACTAGAAAACGAAATATATAAAAAATAGCGCGTTGTATTACAAACAAACGTCAACAACAACAATGTAGGGGTGAACGACATAAATCGATATATCATAAAATATCGATACATGCACGTGATATATCACTTCAACCCAATATTATCAAATCAAGTAATATCGATATGTACAATCGATATATTTCATTCGATATACCAAATGTCGTGAGAAATTAAAATCACATGCCATTCCTTTTTATATTGATGCTTTATTTACGCAGTGTTACCGCCAGTGTGAAATTGACTAGTAAGTTAGTATTGGTAGAAAATGGGTGAGCCTATAATACTGACAACGATATAAAGGCAAATATTCTCCGTGAGGACAGTGCGCAGTGATCAGATGCCAGGTCTACCTACATTTTGGTAGATCTACCAATTTTTACTTCAGTCTGCCTATCTACTACCGTAGATCTAAAATTTACCTATTTTTTTTACTTAGTTTAATTGCTAAAAAAAGTATGTAGTTAAGTATAAAGTTTTATTTTTAATAAATTAAGTTAATTCGTTTCTTCGTCCTAGCTGTTTTTACTTGCATTAATCTGAAACGTTAATGTAATATTCTAAGAATAGTTAAATACAAACAAATTTCTTACAATATATCAAAAATATCGATATATTTGTACAATATATCGCAAAGTTCAAATCTTACAATATATCAAAAATATCGATATATTTGTACAATATATCTATCGATAGATAGAACACTACGACATATTATATCGGAAAAAATATCGATATTTTTTTATACGAACATCTCTACAACAATGGCGTCTCGCACGGCGTGACGTCACGCTTTTTTATTGGCGTTCATTGTCACGTGACATAGAGCCTAATTTCTTTCGATTCATTTCATTAAAATAAAATTAATCAATGGATATTTTAATAGAAAACAGTATTTTTTGATAAGTAAACATTATGCTCATATTATAGAAATAAAAATCTATCAAGTATGTTCTCAGTGGAAACAAGCCTATTGTTAAGTAGCAGTACAAGTGAAAACATACAATTTCAAATTGCTTCTTAATTATACAACAGAACTTGTTTGAATTTATGTTCCTGGAAAGGAAATCAAAACGTTAGATAATTATATATGTATATGTATTGGTTTTAATTGCTTCATAATGTCTAAGAAATTTGCTGAAATACCATTTTATAATAAGCAATTTAGATCTAAATGATATAAGATATGAGAAATTTGATTAATAAAAAAATTTGGATTCAAGTGCGAATAATACTCACACATCGAGGGTTACGTACCTAAGTCATGGTTGTGGTGTACTCCATTAAGAGAAATACTACTAGTAAAAATTGGCATAATAACCTCACCCTGTACATAGCCAAATTGAAGTTCCGCCAAATTTTAACGCGTTATTTGTAGCTTTGCCTTCTTCCCAGAGTTCTGAGAAGAAAGTGAATACCTTTCATTTCAAATGGGAAAAAAAATTGTAACAGCTGTCTAACACGCTATGTTTATGTTATATAGATAAACAGACATACAACCTGATAAAAACTTAAAAAAATAAATATATAAAAATATGTTCTGTTTAAAAGAAGTATATATATAGATTATATCAAAACTCAAAACAACATTTTTTTCAGAGTTAAAGTGTTATTAAGTTTTTAAAAATTTCACTAAATAATAATTATAATGGAAATGTTACAAAATATTTACTGTAGAAAAATATAAAATAATAATATACGTTTAATTGAGAAGTCTCCATACAAGCACTTCATTATCTGGAACCAATACCAATTAGAGCTTCATATTAAAAAACTGAACGTTAATATTAATTCATTGTTTGAAATTATTAATCTTACTCGAAGACAGGAAGTAGCATTTAAGTTATATTGAAATAGTAAAAATTCTGATTTAATATTATTTAAATATTAATTGACTTCACTCAGTGTATAAAAATTATAAATTATTTAAAGTCAATTGTTGTACATATTTATGTTTATCTACATATATATTTTGTATTATATATTTTTCTACGCTCATGGTCTCTTATTGTCCCCGTATATTTTAACAGGACCTCTTATTTCTTAGCAAAATAATCGTAATCTTAGTTACCCTAAAACACAAAGAAACAATTTAAATTTGTTGTTTCCTTTCTTATATTTCATTTCCGGAATAGTAAAGCCGTTTTTTGATAATTACTTTGGAAAATTAAAGGAAAACGTAGCACACAAACAGCTACTCCTTTTCTGAAATTGTCACAGAATCGAGTTTTTACTAGACAACATACCGTTTATAGCCATATAACATTTTACTTATAAAATTCTTATTTGAATCCAGGTTAATAAAAATAAAGAAATATTAGAGACCATCTCTCCGCATTATTCTCAAACACTTAGTAAAACTTATCTAGAAAATAGCAAAGTAGACGAAGATGCTCCATAGTAAGTAACCTTTTTAGTCCAAAACTCGCTTGAGTTCAGTGGAAAATGATATCGTGATATTTAATAATATGTAAAGGTATTTATCGAAATTGCTTCTCTTGATAAAAGAAACATATCTATTACCTATTACATTCTTATCGTAATTATAGAATAACAAAATAAACTGAGTTATGAGAAAGCAATTTTCAAATATCAATTATATCAATTATATAAAAGTTGTTTACTGAAATCTTGAATTGTATCTACATAATAAATCTATACTAATAAAAATAGTAAAAAATAGCTCTGTACATGAAATATTTTAAGGTAAAAATAAAATAGAATAGAACAAAATACCTGAGAAAACATAAAAAAATAGCTCGCAGCAGGACTTCAAGCGGTGCCTCTTGGAACCAATCCTAACACGCTTTATGCAACATATTGCGTCATATTATTATTTTAATTTTAAGTTTCAGGATTAAGTACGTTTGACTCTTGTTAAGAATAATATTTATATTTAAATCATTTCTATTTCTTCAATTTGGTAAGTATCGGAGTGTCTAAACTTGTTGTTGTGCCTCCCTTGTGACTAGCGGCCTCAGCGAAAAGTAGTCGAGAGGAAATGCTTATTAAGTTTTAGTGGATTTTTATAAAAAAAAGTGTGATGATCATGATTTTGTATTATTAAAATTAAAAAAATAATAATTTTAATACAAGTTTATATAAAATTAGTCCATTTTCAACTAGCATACAAACTATTAATAAACAGTCTAAGGAGCAAAAACTTTAAATTACTGTTTCGTATCATACAATTCCAACACATTCCTTGTTTCTGTCTAACACAAGTTTACAAAGGAAAATAAAAGGTTAAGATTAAGCTTTGGTGTATATCAGAAGTTATACAAATCTAATATAGAGTTTTTATTCCTTCTTAGGTCTTAAGTTTTATCTTGCTTTCTGTAAAACTTGTTCAATTATTGTTAAGACAATGAGTATTAAATTTGTTTAGGTTTTTTTTTCATATATTTAAATTAATGTATATAGTATAATATATACTGATGGTTATCAATTCTAATTTAGTAGTCTACTTACATGAATATTACATTTGAAAGATTAAATATATATTGCAAGTATACAATAATTAAATATTGTATATTAATTTATTTGAAATAAATATATTACATAAAGAATAACAATAACCAGTTGTATATCGACATAGAAAAAAATTGTCCTTAATAACTGATTGACTGATCAAGACAAAGCCTCGATTACTAATAATTAGACGCAAAGAGGTGAGTTTAATATGAAATAGTAATGTGATACGATCCTAGCTTACGAAACCAAACTCGTTGGTGAACCAAAACGTGGCATTAAGATTCGAAATTCAACAATAGACATCTCCATTGGGACAGAAAGTCGTAATATGTTGATACTAAGTTCTTTCTATCTACATTGTTTTTTTTTAGCTTCGCGCCTTTCTCACACACGGCAGGATAAGCAGAGAGAACCGCAGGAACTATAAGATCCTATTGTTAAAACACTCCGTTCCCTCTCTTTCCCTTTTTCGAAGCAACATATTATGTTGTTACAAATAATTACGAAATACAAATCAGCAGCCTCAAATGTTTATATATATTTTCTTCAAGTTATTTTTTATACTCAGTGTGCAAAAATACTTTAAAAATATTTTATTAAAAAGACCGCCATGGCACAGGAGATGTTATACATCTACCTGTAAATATGACAATAAGTAAGCTTGATTCTACACGAGAGGTATGAAAAATTTTCGTTTTTCTCGATATACTCGTAGCAATAAGCAAGCGCGGCGTTGTGTTCCCACACACATCACACAATGCCTCAAAATACGAAAAATGAGTGGGACGCGAACAGAATGAGTTAATATAATGAATCTTTTACTTATAGTTTTCTCTACTTACTTTGCTATGTGCGGTATACAGCGTGAAGTTATATAAAATAAAATAATAATATTACAATGAACAATATACATGGATTAATAAGGTTACATTGTATTTCCAAGTCACAAAGACACTTTGAGTTCTAGACAAAGGCTTAAGATATTCAGCTTTGTTTGAGCATCGAAATCTTATATAAGTGGAATGGGTATAATAAAGCGAAACATTCACAGCTGTTTAAAGAGAAAGAATCTTAACAGGCCTTTCTTCTTTGCTCGATTCGTTTGAGCATGTCCTAATAATACATGAATTATATATGTTTGTTTTTCATTAATTTCTGATATATTTATTATATTTCTTCTAATTTTGTTTCATGTATTTGCTGATTATATAATCGAATTTGTACAAGATTAAATTTATAATTAAAAAAATAAATATATTTCAACACAACTTTTAACTTTAACATACTCTACATTTTTTTCTTTTTTTTTTCATATATTATCAATTAAACAATTTGCCTGTATATGTATACGTTTGCAGGTATTGTATGAATAATAATCGAATTTACTATCGAATACCAATTAATTTTTCCGAAGTAAATTTGCTTTAATAACTCACAACTCTGAGAAAAACCGAAAATAACATCAGCTTAAATATGTAGGTATATATTATATGTGTAGAAGGCGAGTAATAACTTACACTGGTGACCTAAATCCATATTATATGACGCTTATTGTAATTTTACTTCATTTTGGTAGGATTTCCTGAAAAAATATTTATTTTATATTATATAATTGATAATGGTCTCCTCCTAGTTACGCTAAACTTCACGCTGTGCACCACATAAAGTAGAGCAGGCGAAGAAAGCCTAGTACGAAGACACTCTGTTCCCCATTTCACGCCCAATTTTCGAGACGTTATGTATTAATCGCCGTGCTGTGCATTTTTTCGAGTGGGAACTAAGTTCAAATGATGTCCTAAAGCAGTTTACTAAATGTCATAGTCGTAATATATATTGCATCTAGCTAATTTTATTTTACCTTTTCTAGGTTTCCTTCTCACCGTATTAAGTGCTATAATATTGACTTCGCTAAAAGGTGACTTAAAACCAATGATGCTTAAAATTTGACTCTATTGTACAAAAATATATTATTTTTTTAACAAAGGATAACGAAATTGAGTCTAACTAATATAAATTTACACTGAAGCGTGGGATATTATAAGTTGAAATTAGTTAAAAAAGCGATAGCCTTAAAAAAATACAATATCGGTTAACTTTTAGAGTGTTATCGGTTAACAATGCGCTGCTTTTGACGATTATTTGTCCAGTAAATTTCATATTTCATTAAAAGTTTAAACTTTCAAACCTTCTCAAGGTTAAGCTATTAAAATATAAGAATGTTTATGAAATTTAACTTTTTAGTTTATTCTGAAAACACGTGTTTAAACGGTTTATCATGTGGAAATCACAAGATAACGTTGGCAGCATGCTAAAAATATTACGATATAGTAAAAATGAACTAGAGTGAAAAAAAAATTAAAAAAACCAGCTTCACGCTTTATCCTGCTTATTGACAGTACACATGTTGCTTGAGTATTTTTCTAGAAAAAAATACATGTCTTAATCATTTATAACATTATAACATACTTAAGCGGGGACGGGGAAAGCAGGGGCTGAGCAACAGTGTCCTAACACTAGGTTCCCACGGTCCCTGCAGTTCTCTCTGCCTACCCTGCCATGTGCGGGATAAAGCGTGAAGCTAAAAAAAAATACTTAAATCTGGCAATTTATTCATTGTACCAATTTTCTTTGTCATTTAATAACAGAAATGATTAACTATTTGAAGATTAATATAACCTTAATTTAAGCTCAAATTAATATGTATCAGAGACGAAGGAAAGATAAATTTATAACAAAGTGATTTTCATATCGTAATTAGAAGGGCGTTCTATATTTGAACATTCATACAAACAGATGTTACTACTTAAAAATGATATGAACTTAAATTAGGTATACTGTAGCACAATATTAGTATTAAGTGATTACCCCTCATGGAAATAAATTTTACTATTTTTTTTTAAATTAAAGCGCAGCGTTGAATTCAGCCTGCAAATTCTGTAAAGTAAAAATGTGACATGTTGACACTAAGTCCTCTCTGTCAACTCTACAAGTGAGTAGAGCGTTAAACTCACAAAAGTATTATATACGTACATAAGATAAAATATTATGCAGTATAATATATAAAATTTATAGTAAAAAATACTCGAAATTATATGAGAATATTTTGTAATATACACAAAGTAATTAGATTCTAAAGTATTTACTTTAAATCCAATTAGACTAGAGATTTAATAACTGTTACAAGTGGAAAGGCGTGTAAATTTTAATAAAATTTACTTGTAAATCTGTGAAATGAGCATTGATTCCGACGTATTTTTCTGGTACATGCCATCCTGTAATACACAAGGCCCTTAGGCCTTACAGAATGTTTCAATTCAACAAAATTACATCAGAAAACGTTTTATTAATTCAATTTGATTTTTTATACAATGATACAATTGACATTAATATATTTTACATATTCTAAAACTATTATAATATGGTGTAATAGTGGGATGCTACGTAAAGTATAAAAAATTATGACATTTCCAATAAACCTTGAAGATACTGCATATCGATCAAAACTTACCATCCGTACCATTAATAAAGGAATAGAAATGTAAGAGACATTTCAAGTATCCGATGCGGTGTTATTGTATGCAAAAGAATAGAATCAAATACAAAGCATCATAATGATAGCTACTTCAATATTGCGTAGATACTGCATTGTACATGTATATTGAATGCGTTCTTACTTGCTTAAGTAGGTGTTTTAAAGAATTCTAATAAATTACCGCATTAATGAAATTACTTTTAAGCATTTATTTAAATGTGAAATAGTTGCAACGTAAAGTATTGAAATAAATTCGAATGAAAAGCGTAGTTACAGGGTTTCAACTAGTAGGACTAAGACCTATATATAATATAACGAGTTCTTATAAGTATTTTATATTTATATTACATCTAATCGATATTTATTAAAGAAATTTTACTTGATTAGCCTATTTTCTTCATTTAAATGCAATTTACGTTGTTTCGTAGAGCTCATATTTATTGTTTTTTTTTTTTTTTTGTAGCTTCACACTTTATCCCGCACATGGCAGGGTAGACAGAGGGAACCGCAGGAACCGTGGGAACCTAGTGTTAAGACACTCCGTTGCTTAGTCCCTGCTTTCTCCGTCCCCGCTTTCCGCATTTTTCGAGGCATTTCGTGTTGAGTGGCGGAACTTAACGCCGCGCTTTGCCTAGTTACCAGAGCGAAGAAAATCAAAATAGAAAAATCCATCTTCCCCGACTGGGAATCGAACCCTGAAACCGTCACGTTGCAGGCAGACGTTGCGCCTCTGCGCCACGACGGTCCTCTCATATTTTGTATAACTAAAATAGTATTAAATATTTAAAGAAAACATATAAATACTGAGGATAGAAAAAATACTTAAAAAAATTGTAAAAATCCACACTGATGTGGATTAACACTTCGAAAATCATAAGATCTAAACTAAACTAATAACTACCCAAAACAAAGTATTTATTATTTCACGGTAGAATCTAGAAATTAGCCTAAAAATGTGAGGATACATTATAAGCTTAACGTTAGTACATTATTCCACGTAAACTCCATACATTATATGTGGTGAAACAAATTATTCGCAAGATTAGTTCCAACTGTATTCCTTGGAGACACAGAAAACGAAGCACGAACAAAATCCTATTACCTGTTTTACACTCTGCTATGAATATTGTTCAATTTTTTTAATTCTGCTGTATTGAAGTATTTTAACATATACACTACCGTAAGTGTAGGAGGTAGTGTATGTAAATTGTATTTTTTTTTAGTAGGAAAACTACTATCTTCTACTTGTCTACAAGCAAGTTAGCAATGTATAAGTGTACTAATTATCCACTCCCACTGATTGGCTGATTATGTCTATTGTTGCGTAAATACACTTAAGTAGTAATTTTTTCACTTGACAGAAATATTAAATATTGATGAATTGAGGTGAAATAAAATTTATAAATTATTAAAAATTTTATGCAATGACGATCATTTTAATTTCATGCAGGACAGGCTACCATTGAATTTAATAAAAAGTTTAAGCACAACCAAACCCAAATCAGTAATATATAGCTTTATGTTCATTGTGGATTTAAAAAGCCTACAAATGTTTTTTTAACAAATAAAGCTCGTCAAATAGATTTAAATTAAGGTTCTAATCCGCACCTTACTGTTTTCATTATGTTATTGTTATATGAAAATATATCTTCATAAAAGAAAACGAAACATAAACAACGTTTAAATGTAAACGTGGTTATTTTTTCAGTAGATTTTCACCAGAGGAAGTCATTATGGTTGGTTATTTTTAATTCCTTTACCCCAGCAATATGAGTATTACTTAAAATTATTGTATAAAGGCTTCATGTCTACTCTGCAATATAGAAAAAAGTAAATTAAATAAAAAAATCAACTTTCAATTTGTTTAGATACATTAAATTTCACTTAAAACGATTGCATACGTCCCATCGTAAAGTAAGCGTATATCTGATAGAATCGGGTCGCTCTACGTAAACATTATAACGTAGAGTTATTTATGGTATTAAGGGAGTAAAATATAGTACCCTGTATCAGAATAGTATGATAACATAGTTTGTATTGGTGATAGATCCATAAATAACTAGTATTTGAAAATTTGGAATTTGTGACATTGTGTTGTATGACGTTTCATTTATTTTTTTCATTTTAAATGGCACTGATATAATTGAATTGGAATATTAATAGAAATATTATATATACTCTAATATGTTGTATTTTAAAACTATTAATTTTTTGATGTTATAGTTATGTTATATCTTTCTTGAATATAAATTGTACTATTTAGATAAATTAAGACTTAAAAGGTATAATGAATATACAGGTATTTTATTTTATATCAGTTTGTCTATAAATCAACTATTAACATTCCTAAAATTACAGATCTACTATTATTCCAAGTAAGGGGAGACCTCAATTTACTTTTGAAATCACAATATTGAAGATACTGGAGCAAGGTCACGTAAAAATCTTGAGGACCTCTGGAAAGTATGTATGAAAAGGTGAATGACAATGGACGACGCGAAAGAAGTATACAATGATCGTATTCTGTTTATTACACTAGGGATAAAGTGAAAAGTAATGTATACATGTATAGTTAAACAGATGTTTGTCAAATTAAAGATGATTTAAATTGTTATTTAAATCAAAATAATTTAAATAATATTCTGTGATCTTGCCGGTAAAATACGCTATTTGTCTGGACGAAGAAAAGAATGTATAGTAAACGAATAAGCAAAAAATATATTTATTACATCATAGCTATTCTACAAGTTACCAATTAATTAAATATTTAATTAATTTATGTAGTTTAGTTTAAGCCACAGCTTATACAAACGAAATGTTCTAAACTTTTTTCATATACTCGTACAATTAAGAAACATTTAACTCACTAATCAATAGACTGTCAGAACAAAGACAAAGTTGTGATTCAATTCATCGGGCCTAGAACACATGTTATAAAGTAAATTTGTAAATGTTATTTCTTTTACTTGACAAATACTATATTAACTAAAATTGGATTTAGTTTAGAATTTGAAAAGGTGAAAATAGCTTGAATTTTTTTTAATATTCATATTAGAATGGAGGTTGTGAATTCCTACTCGCCAATCATTTGAAAAAATTCATTGACAAGATAAAATCTAGCATTATATTAATAGAAGACTGAATGTTTTCTATTATCACTCCTATCCTGTTAATTTGCATTTGACAGGATAGTTTTTGGAACGTCACAATTTAAAGAATCTAATTTAGCCTAATCTTTTTTAACTTCTCTCTTCATCCTTCATTTTTGTATTAAGAAAAAAAATTAATGGCAAGTCACTGGCTTTACTTCACGTCTGTGTCTCATGTTAAAAGAAATTTAAAATAAAAATCTAAAATGTAAAATAATATATAATTTTATATAAATGAATATGTAATTATTTATAAAACGCATGCCTCAGTGGTGAGAGCGCGAGAGGGCGTAGATTCGATTCCCGCTGCATTCAAGTTTTTATATATTTTCTTTAAGTATTTTTTCTATCCTCAGTGTGGAATAACACATTAAAAATATAGAAATATGCTCAATTGGTATGCTTTGTATGCCTTAAGTAAAACAAAGTAATGATCGAAATGATTTCATGCAAGAAGAAAAGTATCGGTCTAGTAAATTTTGAAATCGGTGAGGTGCGAGTAGTAAGTAGTTTGCTATGTGCTGTGTATACTACAGGAATATGTATACAAGGAAACTCAGCCTAAAAAAATATAAAATAAAAAAATATTATTACAATGAACAATATACAGGAATTAATAAGGCCGCGAATTACATTGTATTTCTAAGTCACAAAGACACTTTGAGTTCTAGACAAAGGCTTAAGATATTCAGCTTTGTTTGAGCATCGAAATCTTATATAAGTGGAATCGGAATAATAAAGCGAAACATTCACAGCTGTTTAAAGAGAAAGAAATCTTAACAGGCTTTTCTTCTTTGCTCGATTCGTTTGAGAATGCCGTAATAATATATAAATTGACTATTTTTATAGTCTTTTTGATTAATTTTTGGTATATTCACAAAATTGTATATATGTATGTAATTCTTCGTATTTAGCTTATGTATTTGCGGATTCACGATCGAATTTTTACAACTATTACCATTATTTGATTTTTTTTATAATTAAAAATTAATATATTTTAACACTAACTTTTATTTTTATATATTTTCCATTTTTTTTCTTTTTGTAATATAATATCAATAAAGCAATTTGCCTGTATATGTATGTTTTGCAAGTATGTACATGATGTATGAATAATAATCGAATTTAAAATCAAAGGCCAATCAATTTTTCCGAAGTAAATATGCCTTAAAAACACATAATTCTGAAATAAAACCGAAAGCAACACCAGCTTAAATACAAATGTACCTATAGTATAGTGTGTAGGTCACGAGTAATAACTTACACTGGTGACCTAAATCCATATTATATGACGTTTATTATACTTTTACTTCATTTCTGTGGGATTTACTGAAAAAATACTTAATATAGATATAATATATCTGATAATTATATGTCTCAGCATAGCTACATAACCTTCAAGCTGTATTCCACATATAGTATTGTAGGTAAAAGAAATCTAGTACTAAGACAGTTTACGATTATTACCCATTTCCCGAAAAAAAATTCAAACGTTATATGAAAGAAGTTGAAATTAGTTAAAAAACTGATAGCCTCACAAAAATACGATATCGGTTAACTTTTAGAGTGTTATCAGTTAACAACGCGCTGCTTTTTACGGCTATTTATCCAGTAAATTTCATATTTCATTAAAAGTTTAAACTTTCAAACCTTCTCAAGGTTAAGCTATTAAAATATAAGAATATGTGTGGTGTGGTGGTGTGGCAGTGTGGTGAAAATGAAGTATAGAGTGAAGTGAGGTAAAAAAATAACAGGCTTCACGCTTTATCCCGCTGTTGACAGTATGCAATTTGATAGTGTATTTTTCTACAGAAACTGGTCCTAATGTGAACCGTTCTCTTCTTTTTACATTAAATTAAAAAGAAACATGTATGTGTATCTATACCTGAAGAATGAAGAATTTATAACAACAATATTAAGTAAATTGAATCAAAGGATGTATTACGTCACTTCGATATAGATGAGGTACTGGTTCGAATCTCAGTGTTTTCACATTTGTATGTTTTCTTTTACTTTTATCATATATGTAGAGAGCAAACCTCCCAATGATATATAGTAATAAATAACAGTATATATATAAATCAATCCTAGTATAGTTGAGGACCATCGTAGCGCAGAGGCGCAACGTTTGCCTGTAACGCGGCGGTTACTGGGTTCGATCCCCAGTCGGGGAAGATGGATTTTTCTATTTCCATTTTCTTCTCTCTGGTAAAGTAGGCAAAGTGCGGCGTTGAGTTCCTCTACTCAACACGTAATGCCTCGAAAACGGCGCAAAGCGGGGACGGAGAAAGCAGGGACTAAGCAACGGAGTCTCTTAACACTAGGTTCCCACAGTCCCTGCAGTTCCCTCTGCCTACCCTGCCTTGTGCGGGATAAAGCGTGAAGCTGAAAAAAAAAATCTAGTATGATGAATGTTCAAATTTTGAACATTCATACAAACAGATGTTACTACTTAAAAAATATATGAACTTAAATTAGGTATACTGTAGCACAATATTAGTATTAAGTGATTACCCCTCAGGGAAATAATTTTACTAAATTTTCTTCAAATTAAAGCGCAGCGTTGAGTTCAGCCTACAAATTATCTAAAGTAAGAGTGTAGCATGTTGACACTAAGTCCTATCTGCCTATTATACAAGCGATAAACACACTTACAAAAGTATTATTATATTATGCAGTATATTTATAATTTACAGTAAAAAAATAGGTAATAGGTAAAAAAATTTGTATTATACACAAAGTAATTAGATTCTATAGAATTTCGTTTAAATTCAATTATACTAGAGATTTAATAACTGTTACAAGATGAAAGGCGTGTAAATTTTAAGTGTAAGGCCTTTATGCCTTACAGAATATTTCAATTTAAAATAACTTTTCTGTACTATATCAGATTTTTATAATATAAAACGATATAATCGACATAAATGTACTTAATATATTCCAAAAGTATGTAAATATTTTTTTTTGGTAATTTTTAAAGTGCAGGTGGGTCAAATCTCGCTAGTTTCATTTTCATTTCAATAGTGAGCGGAGTGTCGTAATAATGGGCTCCAACAATTCCTTACACCGCTGTACATCGTGAAGCTGTAAAAAAGATTATTATATTTCCAATAAACCTTAAAGAACAGTATCGATCAAAACATCGCATCCGCATCATTCATCAAAGAATAGAAAATTAAGAGACATTCCAAGTACTGATGCAGTGTTATTATATAGAATATAATAGAATACAAAAAGCATCATAATGACAGCTATTTTAAAATTGCTTAGATACTGCATTGTATATGAAGATATTGAATTCGTTCTGATTTGTATAAGTAGCTCTCAAAGTATTTTAATAAATTTTCATATTTGAAATTACTTTTTAAATATTTATTTAAAATATATGAAATAGTGGCAACGTAAAATATTGAAATATTGAATTTATGTGAAAAACGTAGGTAGAGACGCTATCAACTACTAGGACTAAGTTCCAGATGTATCATAAGGAGTTCTCATAAAGATTAGATTAGATTTAGATTTATATTAAATCTATTCGATATTTATTAAACGAAATTTACTTTATTAATATTTTTCTTACTGTAAAGGTAATTAATGTTATTTCGTAGAGCGACATATTTTGTATAATTTAAATAGTGTAAACATATAGTTTTACCTAATATTTACTTAAAACAGACTTAATATTTGACTCCCTTGTTAATTAATCCGTCAATATGTAACAACAAGAATGTTTACAAAAAAAAATTCTTCACTCTTTTTCAAATTTAAATATAGTATTTGATCTAAGGAGCTTAACGCTCCGTTTTGTCTCTTTACTAGAACAATAAAGTTAAATAGTTTATTCTTATGAGTGTAAAAGAAGCCCACAACTGCGCCACTGCACTAAAATATGTAAACTAAACTAAAACTACCCAAAACGAAGTATTTCTTGTCTCACGGTAGAATCTAGAAATTAGCCTAAAAATGTGAGAATATATTATAAGCTTAACGTTAGTACATTATTCCACGTCAACTCCATACATTATATGTGGTGAAACAAATTATTCGCAAGATTAGTTCCAACAACCTTGGAGACACAGAACACGAAGCACGAACAAAATCCTATTACCTATTTTACACTCTGCTATGAATATTGTTCAATTTTTTTTTCTACATCTGCTGTATTGAATTATTTTATAACATACACTACCTATAAATGTAGAAGGGAAAGTAATAGAAGAGGAGGAAAAAAGTAAAAGTTTTTTTTAGTAGGAATATTTACTATTCCATCTTCAACTTGCCTCTACAGGCAAGTTGGCAATGTATGAGTGTACTAATTATCCACTCCCATTGATTGCTGGTTATATCTGTAGTATGCATAAATATACCAAGATATCATTTTTTCAATTGATAGAAATATTAAATATTGACGACTTAAGGGAAAATACAATATGTACTTTCAGTAAAGTGTTTATAAAAAATTTATGCAATGAATATCATTTGAGTTTCGTGCAGGACAGCTACTAATGTATTTAACAAAAAATAATATCTGCTTAAATCAGTAATAATCAGTGATAATCAGAAAAAAGGTAGTCGAAGAAATAAAAATTAAGTTTCTAATATGCACTATATTGTTTTTGTCACATAAAAATGTATCAGATTAGTAATTCAGAAAAGAAAATAAAGACGTGGTTTACGTTTAAATGTAAACGCGATTATTTTATCAATAGATTCTCACTCGAAGAAGTCATTATGCTTGCTATATTTTCATTCCTTTACTTCAGCAATATGTGTATAATGTTACATTATAGTATAAAGGCCTGGTTGCAAGGTTGCCACATTTAGAACAAGTAGGAGATCAATTCTTGCACTAGTGTCCCTTTTTACTCTACTAAATAAAAAAAAATAAATATTAATTTTTGAATTTAACTAAAAAATGTCAATGTTCAATTTGTTTAGATACATTAAATTTCACTTAAAATTATTGCATACGTCCCATCGTAAAGTAAGCGTATATCTGATAGAATCGGGTCGCATTACGTAAATATCATAACGTAGAGTTATTTATGGTATTAAGGGAATAAAATATAGAACCCTGTATCAGAATAGTATGATAACACAGTTTGTATTGGTGATAGATCCATAAATAACTAGTATTTGAAACTTTAGAATTTGTGACATTGTGTTGTTTGACGTTTCATTTATTTTTATTTAATTTAAATTGAAAGTGATATGATGAAGTTGGAATATTAATAGAAATACTGTTGTTAAAATTTCATATATTCTGAATATAAATTGTATTGCTTAGATTTATAAAGACTATATAGTCAGGACTTAAATATGCATATACTAGTATTTTATTTAATATCGGTTTACTTATAAGCTACTTTGACTTTCGAAAACAAAGTATAGCATGTGCTGGAGAACGATCATGTAAAAAGTTTGAGTACCTCCAGAGGACATGTATGAAAAGGTTAATGACAGTGGTTGAAACGAAAAAGGTATGCAATGACCGCAGTCTGCCTACCCCTTTAGGGATAAAGTGCAGAGTAATGTATGTCTGTATAATTACAGATGATTGTCTAATTAAAGATATTTTCGATTTGATTTCATTTAAAAATATTTATTTCCGTGACCTTGCAAGTAAAGTAAAAGGAAACTACGAATAGAAAGAACTACTAAAATACTCAACGTATTAAAATTTACTATATTCCATTCAATTTATTTCTTTTATATGGCTTTGTTCAAACCACAGCTTATACAAATGAAATGTTTGAAACTTTTTTCATAGTACAATTAAGAAACATTTAACTCACTTATCAGTAGACTGTCAGAACAAAGACAAAGTTGTGATTCAATTCATCGGGCTTAGAACACATCTTATAAAGTAAATTTGTAAATGTTATTTTACTTGACAAATTCAGTACTAACTAAAATGGGATTCAGTTGAAAATTTAGAAATTGAGATTTTTATTTATTTAATAGTTTAGAATTTATTCATTCGTTAAATATTATGACTTTTACAGAATTTCACATATTTATGAGAAAATATGCATGTTAGTGTATATATCCTTCGTCTGTTCTTTCATCACCTTCATGCTTTATCAAGCAGAAAGAACCGCACTTTCGCACTAATCACTTTTAAGAACGTCGTATAAAGAATTTATGGTCAAGACACTATATACATTTCACTTACTTGTCTGATGTAAATGGAAATAAAAAGTCAAACACTTAAAATTTATAATTTTATTCAAATTAATATGAATTTATTTATAGACTTAATACTAATAAATCGCAAAAACAATATTTAATGAAGTACTGATGATACCTTATATAAAATATAGTATTTTCAAACTTACGGAGTTTTCATTTCATTAATGAAATAGAAAATTCCTTTTAACGTAATTGAAATACCGAACATGTCCTTACAGTGTCTGCATACATCCACTCTGTGGAGCGATATTTTTGCTTGGCCAAGCCTTTGAGTAGATTAAAGTCTCAGAACTAAGCGACTTTCTGTCCGACAAAGAACAAAGTGTTTTATCACTAAATTCTGTTGTTATACTCATAGATATTTTAAATTATTTGTTTTTACTATATTTTTATAGTATAATCAAAAATATATAAACTTTTATAATTTCCTTTGTATGTTCTGCATACAATGTGATATTGTTATTATTATATCAATATTTTGAAATGTATAAAAAGTAATTAAATTTTAAAATTTCCAATTAGAATAGAGATATAATAACTGTTACAAGAAAGGTGTGTATATTTTAATAAAATTTTAATAAATTTTCCTTGTAATTCTCAGGGTTGGGTAGTTACCCAATTACAAGGAAATTTTAATAACAACAAACTTGTTGGACATATTTATCTGCTACATGCCATCATGTAAGGCTCAAGATTCTTAGGTCCTATGGAATGCTTAATTCAAAATTACTTTTCTATAACATTCAGAACATTTCTTTAATAAGTAATACGTTATTTTATATATACTGCATTATATATTATCATTATACGTATATAATACTTTTGTAAGTGTGTTTAGCGATTTACTCTCTCGTAGATTAGACAGAGAGGCCTTAGTGTCAATACGCCACATGCTTACTTTACAGAATTTGCAGTTTGGTGGGCGGAAGAGCCGCAATTTAGCCTAAAATAAGATAAATGAATATAATGGCAGATTTATTTATGTTACTAATTATTAATATATATAATTTACTCTATAATATTAAGTGCCTATAAATATTTAGAAAACCTGTACAAATGTGTGTGGGATTCGAACCAGTATTACTTCTTTATTGATGTAACATAGGTATAAATACACGCATATAGACATATATACTACGTGTCTGTGTTTAACCTATATACGTTTTAAAATCGTCAAAAGAGAAAAGACTTGAATCTTAACACAAGTCTCTAGAGAGATAATCTAACAACCCGTATACTGTAAATATGCGGGATAAAGCGTGAAGCTGTTTATTTTTGTAACTCACTTCATTCTATAGTTCATTTTACATCATAACATTTTTAGTATGCTGCCAACGTTATCTTATAATTTCCACATCATAAGACGTGTTTTCGGGATAAAGAAGCGTTTAATTTTATAAATATCCTTACGATTCGGTAACTTAACCTTGAGATGATTTAAAAGTTTATACTTTTAATGAAATATGAAATTTACTGGATAAATAATCGTAAAAAGCAGTGCGGTATTAACCGGTCTACACTCTGAAAGTCAACCAATATCGTATATTTGTGAGGCTACCGTTTTTTTAACTAATTTCAACTTACAATATGACGTGCTTCAGTGAAAGTTTTTGTTAGTAAAGCACAATTTCGTTTACCTTCGTTATAAAAATATATATTTTTGTATAATCGAGTCAAATTTTAAGCATCATTAGCTTTAAGTAACCTTTTAACAAAGTCAATATTATACCACTTAATATCTAGGTGAGAAGAAAACCTAGGAAGTATAAAATTTAGCAAGTAATATAATTTGCCCAGATGGCATATACGAGTATACTGTAACTACGGCTTTCAGTAAACTGTTTTAAGGCATCTTTTTAAATTCTCTTTCCAGTAGGAAAAATAAAGCGCGGCATTTATTTCTTAACGTCTCAAAAATTGGGCTTGGCATGGGGAACAGAGTGTCTTAGTACTAGGCTTTTTTCGCATACTCTACTACATGTATGACATAGCGTAAACTTTAATGTAATTACGCGGATACACATTATTATTAATTATTTTATGTGAAATGAATATTTTTTACCAGAAAATCCCTTCGAAATGAAGTGAAAGCACCACATAATACGGATTTAGGTCACTAGTATAAGTAATTACTCGTGACCTACACATATAATATATGTACATATGTATGTATTTAAGCTGGTATTGCAGAGAAGTTATTTGCCATTTTATTTATTTCTTTATCATACTTTATTTCATAAGTAGGTTAAAAATTGAAATATATCAATCAACAACAAATAAAAAAATTTAAAAACATCACTACGCATAAGCAGCCTTATCACTAAAAGCGATCTATTAAAGGCAACCACACAACTAAGTAATTTAAATAAAGTTACTTACATAAACAAAAATTCTGAACAAAAGATAAAGTTTAAATACACGTAATGAATTCGTAAAAATATATACATACATAATTACATACACATATATATACACATATATATGCCAAAATAACCATATTATAGATTTATTGATTACTACTAAGATAGTAATGTTTGAGACGACTCCTATCCTAACTGTCTGGGATCGTCTCACTTCTTGTGGCAGCTCATTTTGTTCTACTCTATTGTAGTTTATTCTCTATTTTGTAAATATATACTCCACTTTGCTCTGCTCTTTCCTACTCTACTATACTCTAAATTCTAAAAAGAAAAATATTCAAATACTACTACTAATACTATTTATGGATCTTGTTAAAATTATTTGAAACAGCTACTTATATACTCGTAAATTAGAACGAATTCAATATTCATCATTAATAATGCAGTATCTACACAATTTTGAAATAGCTATTATTATTATGCTTTCTATCCTGTTCTGTTCTGTTCTATTCTATTCTATACAATACAATAATACTGCACTTGGTAGTTACGGTATCTATTATTTTATATAAACATGTTCGGTTGTACAGAATTAAAAATTTTAGGTACTTTTTTTAATTGATATCAAACAAAGACGAGAAATGAATAGAGTGACTTGACACTTAATTTTCTACGAAGCGTGCAATTAAATAATATTTTAATTAATTAGATTCTTTAGATTAAGGTCAAAATCACCATCCTGTCAAATGCAAATTTCTCATCGGTACATCGGTAGTGTTTTAATAAAATTAATTTATTTTATCTTCATAATGTAGTTCGTTCTGCTACGAGTTGAATAAAGAGTGAAGCTAACGACAAAAGAACGATCTACTAGTGTGGATTTACTGTTGTAGTCACCAGGCTTCATCTTCTCAATGAATGCTTTCAAATGTTTATTTCTTTTTTTTTTTTTAGCTTCACGCTTTATCCCGCACATGGCAGGGTAGGCAGAGCGAACTGCAGGGACTGGGGGAACCTAGTGTTAGGACACTTCGTTGCTTAGTCCCTGCTTTCTCCGTCACCACTTTCCGCCGTTTTTCGATACATTGCGTGTTGAGTGGCGGAAGTCAACGCCGCGCTTTGCCTAGTTTGCCAGAGCGAAGAAAATAGAAAATAGAAAAATCCATCTTCTTCGACTGGGGATCGAACCCAGAAATCGTCGCGTTACAGGCAGACGTTGCGCCTCTCCGCCACGACGGCTTTTGACACATTCAAATGTTCATTGAATTAAATCCACAATTCCATACTGTTAAAATTATTTGACTATTGAACAAAATATTTTTTAATTTGTAAAGTTTTAAACTAAATCTCATTTTTGTTAATACTGTATTTATCAAGTAAAACAAATTACGTTTACAAATTTACTTTATAAGATGTGTTCTAAGCCCGACGAATTGAATCACAACTTTGTCTTTGTTCTGACAGTCTACTGATAAGTGAGTTAAATGTTTCTTAATTGTATATGAAAAAAGTTTCGTACATTTGATTTCTATAAGATATGGCCTGATACGCTTTATTCAAGCGGGGTAGACAAAATGCCTCTTTTATTTTGTTCACTGCGATGCCAATAAAACAGAACAGAATAGAACAGAACAGGACAGGACAGGACAGGACAGGATAGGACAGGACAGGACAGGACAGGACAGGACAGGACAAGACAAGACAGGACAGGATAGGGCAAGACAAGACAGGACAGGACAGGACAGGACATGACAGAGTAGAATAAAATAAAGTAGAATAGAACAGAATAGAATGGAATAAAATAAAATTAAATTTAATAGAATTTATATTAAATTACCTACAATTTTTTTATCAAGAAATAAATCTAGTGTCAACTCTTTTCATTTTACGTCGTTGTCTTATGTTGAATTTAAAATATTTAAATAGAAACCTAAATATATAATAGGTACTCTATATTAAATGAAATTGCAAAAAATCAATACCAAATATAAAATATAAAATTTTCAAACAAACAGAGTTTCCATTTCATTAATGATATAGAAAATTCCTTTTAACATAATTGAAATACCGAACATGTCCTTACAGTGTCTGCATACATTCACTCTTCGGAGCGACGTTTTTGCTTGGACAAGACTTTAAGTAGATTAAAATCTCTGAACGAAACATCTTTCAATTCGACAAAGAACAAAGAGATTTAACACTAATTTTTTGTGTTATGCTCAAAGATTTATTTTATTATTAAAATGAACTTGCACTGTACTTTTAACGTACTGTGAAAAATGTATAATCGATACGACATCATGTAAGAAGAAATGTATCGATCAAGCAAACTTTGAAATTGGTCAGTCTCGAGTAATACACATGCGAGGGAGAGTTACGTTACTATGGAACTTTTTTAACGGATTTATGATTTTAAGTACGAGAAAAGAATTCGCGGCGATATGCGTTCATTCTGTATGAAATAATGTAAAAATATAAGTTTTTAATGTTTTTTTTTTCTATGATATATCTGTAATATGTAACCAACGTTAACTAATATTGTAATTTATTTCTTTTGTGTTTTTTTACCCCTAAATCTGTATATTTGATATCAATATTAGAATTTTATCTTCAAGTAATCTGAAGAAAAATGGTCTTGGTAGTCAGATAAGAATTTCGTTGTTCCCTTTTAAGGTACAAAACCTAAAAATTATAATTTTATCTTTTTTAACTATGGAATATCGAGCCCCTGTTATAAAAGTGTAAAAAATTGTAGCATAGCACACTACTTGGATTACAATCCTTAATATAAATTCTATCTAACTAAGACTTAACGGAATTCTGTAACCGTACACATTCGTGCATTCCTCAAAGTCGCTCGACTAAGTAATTAGAAACATTTTTTCGCAAGTAGATTTTGCGTTTTGCATTCAAACGAAAATTAAATTTCGCATCCCTTCAGTAATCATAAGTTTAAAATGCATTCATGGTCCAAGACTTTTTGCTTACAATTAAAATACTTAGAATTTAGTCTACTTTATCTAGATGAGAAAGTAATTTAATATAATAGTACTATTTCCCTAATATCACTATTTTAATATAGAGTCTAACGAAGTGATGTTAATTTTCACAAATAATTAACGCTTCTAATATTTTGTCATTATTAAAAAATCCTGTTGATATAAGATGCATTCAGATATTATTTTATCTGTGTTAAGGAATTAAAATTATTTTTCTATGTACAATGATTTTGACAGTAATTTATAAGTTATTTTATAAATTTTTATTCACTACAGTGATACTATATGAGTTTTATAAAAAAACTATTTTCATTCATAGAAATTCAAAAAAATTAAACCAATTTATTTTATGCATGTCGACAAAAGAAATCGCTTGACCGTTTGTCCCTGTTCCCTGATCCAATTATGCAAGGTGAGATTATTCCAAAAGATTTATTTCTGTAGCTCCAAATTTCAAAGCTTTTGTGTTGTAAATTATTTTATTATATTATTAAAAAATGAAATGAACAAGAAATTTTCTGTAAACTGTGAATGAATACGCAAATTTTCCTTATATTTCTACCTTATAGAACATTTTGTTTAAAATGATTATCACCAAGATCAAAGTAACTAAAAATATACATTTGTATTAAAATATATTTACATTGTAAAACTTGTGATTTTGATGCGAACATTTTTATTAGTAAGGACGATGGAAAGGTGTTTAGTGATTTATATGGTAGAGGAACATTTCGTAGATCTTTCATCTTTCACGTGGCCAATAATATGTTGTGACGTACTATGCGTAATATACACAAAAATAATTTATTATAACATTTTTTTAGCTTTACACTTTACCCCGTTAAAAGCAGGGTAGACAAAGGGAATCGCAGGAACCATGGGAACCTCGTATTCAGGCGCAACGTTTCCTGCTTCCTGCCTTTAAAGTATTGTGTAGGGAGTGGCGAAACTCGACGCGAAACTCGTCGAACTCGACTCGAGTGCAGAAAATGAAATTGAAATAATCCGTACTCTCCAAGTGGGAATCGAACCCACAAAGCGTCACAGTTAATAAGCAGATCCAGTCCCTATATAATACTGAATGACGTTCTACTTTTGGATTTATTTCAGAAACTAAAATCGCTCTATTCTCTTCAATCCCCTTAGATATTGCTTACCAAGTCATTGAATTCAGTACATATTAAACAGGTATATACTATACACTTACTACTTACACATTTAGATGGATCTACATTAAATGCCAATAGCTTAACCTACAGCCAATGTATTGAAAGTCAAATCAATATCCCCTAACAATCCCTTCAGGCATATTAGTGACAAAGAAGCTCTACGCTCTGGTCGTATCCGCCTAACGACCGCCATAGTTTACGCACAATCGCTGTATTAAGCCGATATTTGTATCAGTCGAGAGATCTTAGATAAATTAGTTTATGTGGAAAGTCTATCGGCGTGTTATTAAAAATATTCGATTTTTAAATAATTATTTTAATATTGTGATTTATGGTAATTTGTTTTATATAGCTGAGCTAATAAATTTATATAATTTAATGGTAAAAATAATAGTATTAATAGTAATAATAATAGGTAAAAAATCTAATTTCAAGACATTATTTATTATATACTAGTGGATGGAAATATAATATGCACTGATTCCATTTATTGGAATCTTTTAACTAGAGATTGTTCTCTTGTTTGTTTAGCAAACACCCCGTAAATATTCTTTTTTCTAACATTTATCGTAACAAATATGGAAAATTATGAATTTAGAAAAAAATACAACAGGCATTTTCAAATGGATTAATTTTAAGAGCAACAATATCAAAAAAGGTATTAATTGTATATAACAGCGGTATACAAAAAACGATTAACATCATGTAAAATATCCGTAAGCTTTCCTCATTATCTAGACTATCATATACAGAAATATTATTCCAAACATTCTAATAGTGTTTGAGATAACGCGTTCAAGCAATTACATTTTTCAACTTTTCAACTTGTTTAAATGTATGTAGTGCAAATTTTAAAAAAATCTACTAGCTTTAAAAGTACTTGTCTTATCAAATAAAACCTTAAATAAAAAATGATATATATTCTCTTTCACACAAACCATACTCTATGCCTTAGAAGCAGAGTAGTCCCATTATACATAATTGAACGGTTAGGCGTGGAGTCGATGACTTGTAAACACGTATAAAGGAAACTTTTTGTCTGAATTCGCAAGCTCTTTAGCGATATGTCCTCTTTGTGTAATAAATTAGTAACTTTAGCGTTATTCATGTTAAATACTTCATGTAAAGTAAACGAGGTAAAAATAATTGTTGTATCGTAGCTCATTTTCATCATAGTAGTAGAAGACTAATATTGTATATACGTTGTAAGTTAGTAATGAGTTAGTATAAAGAATTGGTTGGAAAAATAGGTAAAAAAACCAACAAGACATTCTAAGTTATGGCTGGAAACATAATATGTACAAATTTAATTCAATAAAACATTTAAATATTTAAAAAAGAGGTTCTTTGGTTTGCTTAGCCAATATTCCGGAAGAGGGCCAGGCTCGAACCAGGTTAATATGCTGCTATTCTATGAGAGCGTGGTAATAGCTCTCATAGAATAGCATATTAATACTGCTGTGTTTTGTCTGGTGAGAGTTTCGAAAACTCATAAAGGAGGGTTCGTCTGGGCATTTAGTTGGCAACGAATCCACATCGACTTAGAAAGCGGATGTCTTTGGGCAAGGGGTATTTAATGCCAGGTGGCCCTGCCGTTCGTTTGCCATCTTGTAATATAAAAAAAATATATAATTTTCCATTTAAAACAATTCAAACTAAAGATTACACAAGCCAAATTACAAAGAGAAATCTGAAATCCTCTCAAAAGCTTTCACTCCACAGGCACAGTACAGTGATGACTCAAAAACTTTTGTTGTATGCACGCTTAAGCTTCATTCCATTGTAAATACTCAACGCGTAATATGTGAGGACATAGAAAAGGAATAATTCATTTTTAGTTTATTTCATATATATCTATCAAAGCTAAGCTTTTTACTATTTATTTATTTATTTAATATTTGCAGATTAAAATAAATAGTAATAATGATGATGATGAGATGTTCGCTCGGGCTTTGCTCGTTCGGTTCGCTTCTTCGATTTGCTTCTTTACTTCAGTCGTTTGTTTTGGTTATATATTGTACACTTATGGCTGTTTCACATTACAAACTAAGCTAAAGAGCTTCAAGCTTTTCTGCACATGGCAGGGTAGGCAGAGCGAACTGCTGGAACCATTCGAACCTAGTGTTAAGACACTCCGTTGCTTTATTCCGTGCTTTTGCTAACCCCGCTTTCCGCCCTTTTTCGAGGCATTGTGTGTTGAGCGGCGAAACCCAACGTCGCGCTTCGTCTAGGGGCCATAGCGAAGAAAATGACAATAGAAAAATCCATCATCCCCGAGTGGGAATAGAACTTAGAAATCGTCACACCACCTCTGCACCACAATGATCCACGGGCTAACTAATCTTGAATGTTATATTTATTGAAGAAATAAAAATATTGCGGAATTTGTACATACCTCTTGGGTTTTTCAAGGGTGCCATCTCTCTGTCAAGTCAAACCTTAAAAATTACCAGCTATATACTCGTAACAATATAATAATTGTATTAATGCATGAAAAATACAAATATTCCTCTTGAAAAGCCTTAAATCACATTTTCTATTAGCAAAGATCTCATTAAAATCCATTACAAAGTTATAAGTAAGTCACGTAAACTCCTTTTAAACGATGAATATGCATACTTTTAAAAAAGTAAGTTTAATCTGTATTTCAAAATGTTACTTTTTTTACTTAATTCTAACTAAACCTATGACTTGCTAACTTCATGACTAACCATAATTACTATAAGGAAGGAAAACATTGTTTTCCTACCGTTGCCCTTAATACTTACTTTAGCTACTCAGCATATCATCTGTTTTTTCTATTTGTGTTACCAAGTAAGCAAATATTTTGTTTAATACTATTTAACATTAACGATATTCTTGTACTATATTTACAACAATATTTTGTATTTAATTATTAGTTAACTTTAAATCAATCGTCATGTTTGTAAAATTGTTAACATATTTCCTTTTTACTATACAACGCATATAACAGGGAAAGGAGTAGAGAAACCAAGATACTCTGTTCTTGCCTTTCAAGACACCAGTGTTAAGAAATGGAACGCCATGCTTTCGTCTTTTCACCAAACCGAGCAAAATAGAAGAATAATCCATTCTGCCCGAATGCAAAAGTAAAATAATTACAAGGCCCACTAAATCCTATTCCTAATACCTATAAATGTGTAAGTAATTCTATCTGTATATCTGCTATGCCTTTAAGCCTAAACCGCAGAATGAAGTTTTATGAATTTTAGTACAAGATAGATTGATCTTAGGTTTTCTTAATGTAAGCTACTTTGCATCTGGATCCCGGAATTGTACAGGTATAAAAACGGGGTGCAGTTATGTATTACGTAATGTCAAATGTGTGGTACATTACAGAATGTATATACAATCTAATAATAACCCAAAAATCAATTCAGTTATAAATATTGTTTAATAATGTACAGAGTGATTCAAAAAGATATAAATCAGAGAAGAATTGCAATATGCAGGTATGACAAAATTTCCAAAATAACGCAATTTAATTAAGTAAAGCGGCCGAGACTTGCCGGGTCGCTCTTATTTACATAAAGTAACACTTTTAAATGTAACGCAAACTAAATGTAAAAATGTGGCTTATATACTTACAACTATAAACATGAGCGTCAGATCTTGAAATTTATTAAAGCATATATACATATTATCTTGTGTCTAGAATAACTTATAAAAATGAACTGACTGTCTCCGAAAGTTTGAACCCACAAAGGAGCTTACAATGAACTCATTTATTTTTCACTATAGATTTTGTACTAACAACATTTTTTAAAACCTTGCAAAGTAATTGGAATTGAGACATTATATTGTATAAAGAGCCCGAGCTAGTACTTTCTTTTAGCTATTACTTAGTAAATATAAAAGAATATTCATTTCTTCACACAAATTTCACGTTTCACTGCCGTTGTATCAACTATATACCAGATTTTTCAATTAAATCAGATTCGATTCATACAAGCAATTTAGTAAAATTACTTATATAAATCACAAAATGTATTAAGATTTAAACATACGATTTATACAATTTCAGATAATTGAAAAATCGATTGGTCTAATTTTTTTATTAACAGGAACAAAAATTAAATATAACATATGAAGAATAAAGAAAACAAATATTTTATATTTATTACTAATTTTTGTTCATTATTATTTTTATATATTCTATGAAGAAAAAAATAACAAAAATTTAGTAAAACACAACTCTTTGTGTTCAAACTTCCACAACATATTTTTATTAGACCCTAAAAGTACCGTAGCACTAAAGGTCCGTGTCAACGTCCAGACGGAAATTCATTAAACTTTTTTCAGCTATATATTTTGTTCAGGTGTAACAAAATATATGAAAATAAATAAGAAATAACTTTCTTGCGGTCGTTGCATCGTTTGGTTGTAGACTTAAAAGGTATAGGTTCAATTCTCACTTGTTTTCTTGGGATTCTTGGGACACTCGAGTAATAATACTGAAATATAAATGTAAAATAGAGAAACTGTAAATAAAATTGTATATTAAGACTGTAGTATATTTCGTATCAGCAATTACGTGTGCAAAATTAAGGCGAGCCCCTAAAAAAATTCCCTGCAAGTCGTGTACAAACATATGGTATCTCGAATTCGAAGAATGTGAATACCGGGGTGGCTAACCACGCTATTATTAATATTTATTGTTGTTTAGTTATCAAACTTTCCGGGTATTTCGTTATATTAAGAGTGTAATGGTAAATCACATCTTTTACCATTTTTGGGATGAAGGGACAAATCCTACTACTACTAAGTCAAATTTATTTATTGAAATTGATGTAAATATAGTATAAAACTAGTTTATTTTCCAATATCACGCTTTACCTACCATTCCGTACCGTATATAGCAGGTTAGATTAGGTAGGTAGAATAAATATATTTTTGAAATATACCGCCCCCTTCTTTCTGTTACAACTGCGTGCTGCTTATTTTCTTCCAAATTTATTTAATTTGAATTTAATAATAATTTAAAAGCTTTTATTTATATTTATTAAGCCTTTAATGATAAAATTTTGTGTTTGAATTTTCTATTTAAAATTTCTCAAGCGATATTCCAAACAATGCAAAATGCAGAACGTCTTTAATCTCTTTCTTGTCGGGAACTTCTAAAATCCAAAGTATTTACCACAGCGTATAAAACTAAGAAAACTAAGCAGAAATGACACTTTCTTATAAATAAGATTTATTATAGGTTTAGTGTAAATCGTAATTAAGTTGCAAAATTCAGTGTTCAAATATAGGTGCTATTAACGCAATTATTATCGCCATATATTTCCAAATCTAAACAACTAAGTACTTAACCATAACCTTTTTTTAACAAAAAAAATTATATATATATATATATATATATATATATATATATATATATATATATATATATATATATATATATATATATATATATATATATATATATATATATATATATATATATATATATATATATATATATATATATATATATATATATATATATATATATATATATATATATATATATATATATATATATATATATATATATATATATATATATATATATACATATATATATAAACGATTATTACTTATACCAATGCATGCAAGGATTTTTAGCATAATTATAGTTAGTAAGAATTCAATACCACTTTTATAAATCATATTAAATCATGTTCTATGTCCGTGAATTTATCAACGTTATATGCACGTCATGCTCGCAGCTCGCACAAACAATGAAAATTCTGTTATTAATCAAAATATTTTTACTTTTTACACCTACCTACATACACTATGTATGGACATGATATAATTTATATGCAGCTTTATAGACAGGTATTAAACAAAGTCGATTGGTAGTCATAGGTTCAATTTTTAGGGTACCTGTAAAGAAAAGAAGTGGAACTTTTATGGGATGACTCTTAACCGTCTATCTGTCCGTCTAATTTCTTTCAAGACTTTTTATCAAGCTACGTGGGCGAATCGAGATGAAATTAATATTAAATATCCACGTCGATGTTAAAGTTAGTAAGTCAAGCTTCGAAGTCAACGCGATTATAAGATGTGAGCAATTATGTTTATATTTTTCTAGACTTCATGAAAATCGTTGCGTCATCAAAACAGCGTACTTTTCGTAGACTAATTATGAAATTCTTCAATAAACTAGAAGTTATAGTATCGTCGTCGTGGCGCAGAGGTAAACGGTTTGCCTGTAACGCGACAGTTCTGGGTTCGATTCCCAGTCGAGGAAGATGGATTTTTCTATTTTTATTTTCTTCGCTCTGGCAACTAGGCAAAGCACGGCGTTGAGTTCCGCCACTCAATATACAATGCCACGAAAAAAGCGGAAAGCGGGGACGGAGAAAGCAGGGACTAAGAAACGGAGTGTCTTAACACTAACCTATGGTTCCTGCAGTTTCCTCTGTCTACTCTTCCTTGTGCGGGATAAAAGCTTGAAGCTATTTATCTATTCTAGAGAAAAATAATTAGAAACTTATTCTATATGATAATGTGTAGAAAGTGAGTGGACTGTAAGGAATATTTTCCTTGTCTACAATCAGGATGTTGGTACGAATCCTTGGTATGGTTTCTGAGATAAGAGAGAGCAATCGAACAAACAAAGCTATATTATATTCTTATGAAGGTACATAATGAATTTAAAAATTAAAAAAAAAAACAGACGCATATAAAAACATTCAAAAAGATAAAAAAAATACAGTAATACTAACCTTTTTAAGAGTTAATGCTAGCATATTTAAATTTAACCCCAAGGGTTACAATTAAAGCCGTAATAAGTCACAGCATACGTACAAAAGTTTAACACAACTTTTACGTATAACACACTTTACGTAGCATTAAAATGCGTTGCGTATTTTTTTATTCATATTTACAATTTTACAAAGACATATTTTTGAATATATTATATAATATGAAATATATTGTCTTACTAATTTCACTAATAGCTAAGTAACACCATGGAGGGTAAGCCGATTAATATACATTTAAAATACTTAAAAAAAATTGAATATCTAATGAGTTATATATATATATATATATATATATATATATATATATATATATATATATATATATATATATATATATATATATATATATATATATATATATATATATATATATATATATATATATATATATATATATATATATATATATATATATACATAGTCAATATATATATTTATATTATAACAATAACTCATTAGATATTCAATTTTTTTTAAGTATTTTAAATGTATATTAATCGGCTTACCCTCCATGGTGTTACTTAGCTATTAGTGAAATTAGTAAGACAATATATTTCATATTATATAATATATTCAAAAATATGTCTTTGTAAAATTGTAAATATGAATAAAAAAATACGCAACGCATTTTAATGCTACGTAAAGTGTGTTATACGTAAAAGTTGTGTTAAACTTTTGTACGTATGCTGTGACTTATTACGGCTTTAATTGTAACCCTTGGGGTTAAATTTAAATATGCTAGCATTAACTCTTAAAAAGGTTAGTATTACTGTATTTTTTTATCTTTTTGAATGTTTTTATATGCGTCTGTTTTATTTTTTAATTTTTAAATTCATTATGTACCTTCATAAGAATATAATATAGCTTTGTTTGTTCGATTGCTCTCTCTTATCTCAGAAACCATACCAAGGATTCGTACCAACATCCTGATTGTAGACAAGGAAAATATTCCTTACAGTCCACTCACTTTCTACACATTATCATATAGAATAAGTTTCTAATTATTTTTCTCTAGAATAGATAAATAGCTTCAAGCTTTTATCCCGCACAAGGAAGAGTAGACAGAGGAAACTGCAGGAACCATAGGTTAGTGTTAAGACACTCCGTTTCTTAGTCCCTGCTTTCTCCGTCCCCGCTTTCCGCTTTTTTCGTGGCATTGTGTATTGAGTGGCGGAACTCAACGCCGTGCTTTACCTAGTTGCCAGAGCGAAGAAAATAAAAATAGAAAAATTCATCTTCCTCGACTGGGAATCGAACCCAGAACCGTCGCGTTACAGGCAAACCGTTCACCTCTGCGCCACGACGACGGTACTATAACGTCTAGTTTATTGAAGAATTTCATAATTAGTCTACGAAAAGTACCATGTAGGTTTTGATTACGCAACGATTTTCATGAAGTCTGAAAAAAAATAAACATAATTTCTAACATCTTATAATCGCGTTGACTTCGAAGCTTGACTTACTAACTTTAACATCGACGTGGATATTTAATATTAATTTCATCTCGATTCATAAAAGAACACATAAAAGTTCCACTTCTTTTCTTTTAAGGTATATATATATATATATATATATATATATATATATATATATATATATATATACATATATATATATATATATATATATATATATATATATATATATATATATATATATATATATATATATATATATATATATATATATATATATATATATATATATATATATATATATATATATATATATATATATATATATATATATATATATATATATATATATATATATATATATATATATATATATATATATATATATATATAGCTGCCTATAGATTGGCAATTAATAAATCGATTATATATGAACTTTTATATTTGATAAGCGCACCCCTACAACAATTAATCATTTTATACAACTTTACAAATATAAATTACCAAATATAATTTATTGTCAAAGAGTAAAAATTTATGTAAATATAAATTGATGTATATTTTTTACTTAGAAGTGATCTTTAGATTAAATTTATGATAAATTCATAAAGTCATAACTGTGATAAAAACAGTCATAGTATTTCGAAATTAATTAATTCTGAAAAGAAAAATATTTTATAAACGAACATACTTGCAATGCTCAAAATAGTGATAAGATGGATTTATCAATGTATATGTTTGCGAATTAATTGAAGAGATTTTTAGAGATTTAATTGAAGTAAAAAAGTTAATTTTGTTTCAGATATCTTTGAGCCAAGTATAGCACATCAATTAAAATATGTACATTTTTTGCTTCTACGAACTTATTTAATTTCTATTAATATATAAAAAGTTAATTAAAACATGTTTTTATAATATATTGAAAATAATATGATTTTTAATCATTTTATATCTTTAACATGAAAGTTATCACAGATTTAAATAAAACATTTGAAAACGTTTCGTTTAATTAAATTCAAATACGAAATATTCTTCTACACAAATAAGAAAAAGCGTTAAGGCAAAAAAATCACAATATATTTTGTTTTACTTTAAACGTATTTCCGTATACACGTAATAACTATTTAGTAATAACATTTAGTAATAACACTATCCAATAGAATGGTAAGCACTTATCGACCATTTCAGACCGAACGGAGCACCATTCATAATAATGAGTGCCTCTTAAAACTGACGATTTTGCATCCTATTTGTAAAATATTGCTAGATTTCTAAGCTTAGTTCTGCTTCGTACATGTTGTTTGTTGCAATAGCTTGTTCTGAGGTTATTTTTATTTTTTCCTACTTATATTGCGACAGATTTCGACATTTTAATTTTGAGTACTATAACAAGTATATGGGAAGAAAGTCAATTCTTAAAATGCCATTATATTGTTATACTAATAAATTCCTTTATAATGTTAAATTATAAGTAGTAAATCTATATTAATTAAACTTATAACTTTTCAAAGGTAAAGTATATGTAATAATCTTCCTAATAATAAGTATTTTCAATTTGTATCAAGTTAAGCTTACGCTAACTTATTACGAGAACAAAAAATACGTATCTCATTTCCAGACTTTTCTTTGAGCAACAAGTTAATTTCTCCTCAAAGAACTCTACATGCTTTTATTTTGTTATTCTATTTCGTTACATTTATTTTATAAAGAGAAAAAATAATTTAAATAATTTGTTTACTTTGTGGCTCAGTAGAAGCATCTGACACGATAGTTGCCGGGTTCAATTTCCTCTTCGAGGAAAAAATTATATTAATTTTACCCTCTGATAGCAAGCCAAAGAGGTCAATGAAAAACAACACAATTTATCACATCGAAATTGAATCAACATACTCTACGTTAATAGCGTCAACTATTTTATGATCTTATAAATATTAATATATCGTCGATATAGATTTAGTTAACAGAAATTCTAAGGTAAAAGACAAAAAACAGTAAGTTCTTATAACAAGTTAAATTGTGAACTACATAGTGGTATAAAACAGAATCTTAATATTAACATCTCTTTAATTATAACTAAGCACTCTTCACTTTGTTTAGTATTCTAGAAATATTAGTAACATTATTCCAGTACCTACTTAATTTGTGACTACCACAAGCGAGGTTGCTTAGTTTGCTTTAGCTTTTATACAAGAATTTCATTTTGCATGTCATAATATTAAGATACTAAATTATAATTTAAAAACTGTCGTGGTGCAGTGGAACACTGTTTTAATACTTATAATACTTTCGTTTAGCTTCACGCTTTAACCTTTAACTTGGGAACCTAGTGTTAAGAGTTGTTGAGTCGCGGAACTCCGCTGAACGCTACGCTTGCCTAATATTGAGAACGAAAAAATGGTAACGAAATAATCCATCTATACTCACAATTTTTTTTAGATTCACATTTTATCCCGTGTATAGCAGAGGTAACTGCAGGAACCGTAGGAAACGATGAATAACCGAGTACCGTCGTGGCGCAGAGGCGCAGCGTCTATCTGTAAATGCGACAGTTTGTGGGATCGATTTCGACTCGGGAAAGATAGATTTTTCGCTCAGGAAAAGCGCGGCATTGAGTTCTGCCACTCATTTCTGTAATCATTTTCTTTTTCGGAACCCCTTAGTCACTTTACAATACAAAATTTACTAATACTTTTACGTATTTAGAACGTATAAGAACAATTATTAAGAGTTTTTTTTTCAATAAGCCACACTTTATTTCCACAGGATTCATAATGATTATTTAAGCGAAGCAAAACAGTTAAATCAATATCAGTTAAATTCATCTTCTATAAATATATTTATTTGCATTGAAACAACAACATTTGATGATTTTAAATGTATAATAGTTACAAGAATACACCTATCTACTTAGTTTAATTTTTTTTTAGCTTCACGCTTTATCCCACATATTGCAGGGTAGGCAGAGGGAATTGCAGGAACCGTATGAACCTAGTGTTAAGACACTCCGTTGCCTTAGTTCCTGCTTTCTCCGTCCCCACTTTCCGCCTTTTTCAAGGCATTGCATGTTGAGTGGCGGAACTCAACGCCGCAATTTGCCTAGTTTCCTGAGCGAAGAAAATGGAAAAAGAAAAATCCATCCATCCTTACATATTTGACTACAGAGCCTTAAATCGGCCAAACTCGTGGTATGGCCGTTTTAAGGCTCTGTCATTTTCTTTTCCTATAGTAAAGTATCCAAATAGCAAATTAATGTATTTTTTCAAGTGTGATTTCTACCATTATTTACATATAAAAATAACCATTTAAAGCCACTTTAACACTGTAGTATACGAGTATATTATCAAAATAAACCTAAATTTCAATATTTCAGGAAGACGTTCAAACACGGATTTTGCCAAACTTCATATTTTATTAAACTTAGCATCTGTTTTAAACTCATCCGACAAACTTGCATCTTAAGTCAAAAACAAAAACTATATTATAGTTACAGTTTCTAGAAACTGATTTCCTTTTAGTAGAAGCAGTGATTTTATAATAATTTTGTTCCAAAATCGCCGTAAAACATGGTTATATGTTGAAGTTCCGCTTTGAGAGTTTCATTACTTTGGATATGATATGTCAAGTGTTACAGTTAAGCACAAATCTCTTTAGCACGCTATATGAAAAAACGAGACTGCGGTAACAAAAGATGATAATACAAATATTGGAAGGAGAGTTAATAATTTAGGGTAAAGTATTAAAAAGTATGAAAAGGGCTTTTTGCATTACAACAACAAGTTATTTGAAACTTGCTAAGTTTAACAAGTTACAAATAACGAGAATTGAAAACATCGTAAAACATGCTGAGTTGAAAACAATGAAGAAATTAATTCATATTTTAAATGAGGATCAAGCACAATATCTGCTTCTGCAGAAATAAAATGTCAGCTCAAAAGGTATTAATTTGACATCCTTTTAAAATAATTTATTTTTTCTTGGTATTGCTAGTAGCAGGGTGGACAAAGATAGTTTTTAGATAAATTATTTTATTTTAATAATATTGAAACATATTTTTAAATATTTCAAAGGTTTTATATTTCATTCAACATCAAAACAAATATTAAAAATTATCTTATTAATGTAAGATTTGCATGTCTTTCTAGTACCAATAAACATGGGCGAAAAGTGGAGAAAGTGTTGTCTTGACACTAAATCCCAATTAAACAAGTATTGAAATTTAATTACAATTAATTTGACTGTCCCTTATTCGAAGCTTTATTAAATGAGATAGGCACATCCGTTTCCCGCTTAGCTGTTTCCTTCTTAAGCCACGCCTTCTCTGTGATGTCACTTCCACTAAGCAGCACCGGCGCTTTTGGTAGGGGGCGCAGGTATAACAGCGCAGGCGCAGGTGATAATACTCATTGGCGTTTTTCATTCCCGCCGAGTCGGACGTCTATAACGACGTACAAATCCGACCCTTTAAAGGTATTTTTCTTAAAATATCAACCTGACTTGAGGATTTTTCATGTAAGTTTTTTACATTTTCCTTCTTTAAATAAATTAAAATTACTGTTAATAAGTTCTTTGATTTTCGCGATTTTTATACATTTTAAATAAAACAATTTAACCGGATTTATCGCGTATATTATCATTTTTTAGTGAAATCCGACGTTTCGAACACTTTGCAGTAGTCCGTGGTCACGGGTAGACTGAGGTGGCATTCGTCTGTCATTTGATACAATTATTATATCAAACTACCGCCAACGGTTCCTGAGTTGCCTCGCGTACTGCCCTGGATTCCTGCAGAATGAGCTGACTGTATCCTGCCCTCTGGTGTGGTGTATTTGGGATTTTAAAATTTTTATAAGTGGATCCCAAGTGGTAGAAAGCTTCCAACCGTCTTCTCTATTGAAATTAGGATGTTTTTGTATTTCAATAGCCTCGCGGATCATTCTAGGAATATATTTATTTTCCCTAGCGAGTATATGAGGTTTATCAAACCTGATGTAATGGTTAGGCTTGTTCAAGGAGTGCTCACACACAGCTGACTTTAATACACGCCCATTCTTGATATCTGAGATGTGCTCTTTCACCCTAACACCGATGCTTCTCTTTGTTTGACCAATGTAAGATAAGCCACAGTCGCAATCAAGTTTGTATGCACCTGCACACTGCAAGGGAATATTACATTTAACTGGTCTCAAGAATTGGCTCACTTTTTTGTTAGGCTTAAAAACCACCTTGTCTACCTAGAATATATAAGCGGTACGTAGATGATACTTTTACCATTTTACCTACGGACAACATTAATATATTCTTAAACCATCTTAATTCTATTAATGACAATATTAAATTTACAATAGAATTAGAGGCAAATAATTCTTTGGCTTTCCTTGATGTTTTAGTTATAAAAAATCCCAATGGCACAGTAGGCCACACAGTGTATAGGAAACCCACTCACACTAACAGATATCTCAATGGTGAATCTCACCATCACCCTACACAGTTATCTACCGTTGGCAAATCTTTGTTTCAGAGAGCCCACCACCTCTGCGACGCTGAACACCTAGGGGAGGAGCTTCGACTGGTGAAAGATGCCCTTCATCAGAACAAGCTGCCAGTTCCCCGCCAGCGTTGTAAGAAAACCACCAAGCCACCCACAGTAGAGAGACAGCCAGCACTCCTACCATATGTAAAGGGAGTTACAGACAGGATCGGCAACATCTTAAAAAGAGCTTCAATTAAAACTATTTTTAAGCCTAACAAAAAAGTGAGCCAATTCTTGAGACCAGTTAAATGTAATATTCCCTTGCAGTGTGCAGGTGTATACAAACTTGATTGTGACTGTGGCTTATCTTACATTGGTCAAACAAAGAAAAGCATCGGTGTTAGGGTGAAAGAGCACATCTCAGATATCAAGAATGGGCGTGTATTAAAGTCAGCTGTGTGTGAGCACTCCTTGAACAAGCCTAACCATTACATCAGGTTTGATAAACCTCATATACTCGCTAGGGAACATAAATATATTCCTAGAATGATCCGCGAGGCTATTGAAATACAAAAACATCCTAATTTCAATAGAGAAGACGGTTGGAAGCTTTCTACCACTTGGGATCCACTTATAAAAATTTTAAAATCCCAAATACACCACACCAGAGGGCAGGATACAGTCAGCTCATTCTGCAGGAATCCAGGGCAGTACGCGAGGCAACTCAGGAACCGTTGGCGGTAGTTTGATATAATAATTGTATCAAATGACAGACGAATGCCACCTCAGTCTACCCGTGACCACGGACTACTGCAAAGTGTTCGAAACGTCGGGTTTCACTAAAAAATGATAATATACGCGATAAATCCGGTTAAATTGTTTTATTTAAAATTAAATTACTGTTGTTCAATCTATGAAATAAGTAATTTCAGACTGATATTATTTGCAAGTCTACCTTCAAATTTTTATTAAAGTTTATCTTTGTAAATTTGTCACGCTGATAATGGTGATGCGATTTGTTATTTATACATGGTATTTGTTATTTATATATGGTGTTTTTTACTCCTTTCGGGGACCTGTGTTTTTGTATTTGGTATGGATAATGTATTGAAGTTCTAGGGCCTTCGTCTACGTCAAGTCGGTAACGACGAAGGTCACCGAATACAAGTTTAAGTTCCAGCTCTGGTCACTACCAGACACTCCTCGTTAACAAGCAAGTCATGGCATAAGTAACGTAAAAATAAAGAGGAGAAAGCTATATGAACGTATCTAATATTTCAAGAAGTCTTCGAAAAGGCTTGAAGAGGAACTTGCAAGCCAGAGAGGGAACCACTGTCATGTGAGTACCTACAAAATTTTGTAAAAGATGTTTGATGCGTCTGATCGACTATTTATAATAAAGTGTTCATGTCAAATGTGAGTAATCTATTAAGAGTGGGTTCCTACCCACAGTGTAAAATAATCTTTACTCTCTCTTCTAGTACAAAATTAAAAAAGCCTTCAATTACTAAGGCTTCGATTGCCTTTTTACAAATGCTCAGTGTAGTTTTTCAGAGGTTTAAATTGTACAATGTTACTCCAGGCTTTTCTTAGCATTTAAGGAGTGAAAAAAAAAAAAAAAGGTTAATATAAAACCACTCGACATGCTGATACAAATTTTGCTGCTTCATGTGTGTGCTTTTAATCAAAGTGAAGGCTTACATAATAATTTAAGAGACCTTGTCGGCGAAGAATTATGAAGCATCAAAAAAAAATTAAACGATTTTTGCTAATCTAGTATCTTTCAGAATAGCTCAACAGATAATTGTGGCCACCGTGCTGAAATAATAGAAATGAGATGTCAATAATAAAATGACTCTGCAGTGACACTACGACTTTATTAATACAATGGCTCTGCAATGAATTAAGCAGCCAACTGAAATGTTTTCTGCAAACGTTATCTTAAGAAGTGCCAGTGGAATTAAAGGTTAAGTGATTTCTGCCTCGCAGGCAAGAAAGACGCATGGTCTCTCGCAGGGGCCTAAATTGCAAGCCCTCGCAGGGCTTTTCAGCTTTTTGTAAACGCAGTCACGTTTATACCACCAACACGTGCAGTCCTACCTATGCAGAGTGACTTTTGGCTTACTCAAAAACAAAACAATAAACGAGACTGCTGCCTCGCAGACAGCTTTAAAGGAGTTCTTCGCAGCATTTCTGCCTCGCAGGCAAGAAAGTCACATGGTCTCTCGCAGGAGCCTAAATTGCAAGCCCTCGCAGGGCTTTTCAGCTTCTGGTAAACACAGTTATCTGTGAGTGCTGCCTCGCAGACAGCCTTAAAAGAGTCCCTCGCAGGGACTCGAAATTTTAAGTCCTCGCAGGGTTTTTCAGCTTTTATAAACGCAGTTACTGTGACTGCTGCCTCGCAGACAGCTTTAAAAGAATCCTCCGCAGGGATTCAAAATTTTATGCCCTGGCAGGGATTTTCTGCTTGATGTAACCGCAGTTACATCCTTACACATTGCTCTCATGATGTCCCACCTCTGCATGGTGGTGTTTTGAACTGATAGCCAAAAGGTTTAATTCATTTTGGAAGTACCGAATAATGGGTAATTTGCAGGCAATGTTTGATTGATGGCTTTTGGGCTGCTCAAAATAATAGCTGTTGCTGCTACGCAGGCAGCTTCAGGTAAGTAACAAGGCCGTTTTCAGGTCCCTATTCAAAATTTTAGCCCTCCCAGGGGTTTGCAGCTTGTTGTAACCACAGTTACACACGTCTACATTGCAGTCATATTGCCCCATCTACGCAGGGTGGCATTTAGGCTGCCAGCCACAAAGCTGAATATTTGGTCATTTTCAAGGCAATGTTGTGCAAAATTTTTGGCAAAATACGTGACATCAAAGTCAGAGAATGACTGGTTAAAGATGAGCATTATCAAGTCTCTTCAAAGCGAAGATTCTGATTCAGACTGTTGTCTGTTCAAGCAGGTTGCTTGGTGCATTCACGGGAACGTATAGAGGTTCCACCATATTGCCTAGGAGAAATATCAGGGTATCGCATACCCTTCAGCCTGTGCTGTCAATTCAAAAGTGCAGATGCTCGAATGAGTCGATATGAAAAAATATAAAGGAGATGAAAGAACAGTTTTGCAGGAGGTAGCGATCACTCACAAGTTCTCCTTCATCAATGGTTCAAAAACAAACGGCTCATATCTGCAAAGCTATGAGTTCCCTACGCCTTTTGCATATCAATAGGAGGATTCAGCCTGAGTATGGCTCCATGAACATTTGTGGCAATATGAAACTGCGTAGCGCCGATTCTAAGAGAGAACAAGAATTCTTATATTCTTGGATGAATTCCTGGTACCCAGCCAAAGCTGTTCCATCCTAAGAAATGAAATGTCATAGATTTTCTGAAGCAAAAAGGATGGAAAATCACGGAAAATCATCCAAATCTGTTAGAAAAAGCCTGGTCTTCTTAGGAATTCTTTGGATTCCTTAGACAAGCCGCAAAAGCCTGCCAGGGTTCGAAATTCCAACATTGGTGTCAGCCTTAAGTCGAAGGTTAATGGAATAATGAACAAAATATTGAAGATAAACAAGCGAGCAAGATGAACCACGCTATTTTCCAACTTGCAATAGACAAATTTATTTGGTGGCTACAAAATTGCAGGTGGTCGATACTTATTTCGAACCGCCCTGATATTTTCTCACTAACGTCAGATGTTGCTTGACAAGCTTAACTAAAAACCTGCCACTCGCCGGTTTTTGGGTATACACAAGATACTGGTCACAGGTGCTGATGTCATGTCATGATGCTGTATACACAGAGATGTGTCTGTTGTTGGAGCACAGCACTGTTTAATCCTACAAATGGTCAATGGTAGAGCCTGTACGCCACGAGGGCAAGACGAAACCAGAATCTCTCTTGGACTTGATATATATTGGGCGTTTCAGATTCTTGATCAATGCCACATCCATGTAAAAGCTGGTTATATCTATGGAATTAACAACAGTCACACTGATGCTGCGAGGTAGCCCCAAATCACGTATGATTCGCATGCAAAAGCTCGGCGTTTCTCTTATGGGGAGCTCCAATGATAGACCTGTTCGCAACTTGTCGACCTCGTGTAGTGACTTACGCCTTTGCCTTGGACTTTCATTCTCGCTTCAGTTTTTCTTTCACCATTATCTTAATCATGATTACAGAATTTATTTTCTTGACGCCCTCTTATGGAGACAAGCGTTTAAGTGTTCAGATATGAGCGAATGCGCGCAATATCAGACCAATTTATGATCTTTTATGATCTTGGCTTGAACAAAGTGGGCGTAGACATGACGACAGGATCACCTCCTCCAAAAGTGCTGGAACTGACAATGGAAGTATGTAAATATGGGGATAGTCTATAAGAGTCTAATTAAGACTCCTCCAGGAGTCTTGCTGACGTCATCCCGTAAATTGTGTGTCATTCCATGAAAAAGATGCATTGTTTGAGATGGGTCTTACAAAATATATCACCTTGAGCCAAAATCCAGTGAAATTGCCGAATTTTATTGAATTTTTATTTAATTTTTAAATGGTAATTTAATAATAATAATTTCCATATTGCTGTATGAATCAGATTGTCACTTGTGTACATTATGTGGTATACATAGCACTACGTGAACTTATTAGTCGTCAAAAGATCCTATCTGGGATATTGGCGAAAAAGTGTCAATATTATATGTATAGTTATAATATTGTCATGTGTAATCATTTTCAAATGCAACGACACTGTGCTATCTTGCTGTCTCTTTGTTTAAGAAGGAGATTTCACCTTTGACGTTGCTGACGGTGGACATGGACAGCTGTGTTTTTAAAGGCTATTCCGTATTATTTTTTGGCCACTGCTTGGTTCAAAGACTGGCTTTATTTCATACAGACAGTAAGGATGGAAGGTTCAATTAATGAAGAAAATGTGAAACTAAATACGAATTTTTGGATCACATTAAAAAGGCATAGCTAGAGGATCGAATATTAAAAATAATAATCGATCGAAAATATAAATCATTTAATCTTTTTCTTAACATAAAATGTGAGTTCAGACTTGCATCTTGTACCTTGATTGGTTGCTGAATCAAAACCTTTATTGTTGCTGGTATGTCAACTACTCTTGGCAGCGTTCGATCTGCTGTTGCCTCTAGAATTGGTAATCAAGCCCTTGACGAGGTTCTGGCCAGAAATAATTTACAGAATGGGAAAAAAGAGGAGGCGTTCACAGGATACTTTTACAAAGTATTATATGCATTGAATTAAATCCGGTCATGAATCGGTAAGTGACCTGATTTTTTACTTCTATTATTTGACTTGAAGTGTTTACGTGATCGTTTCACTTTTATTGTGACTTGAGTATCTTTGCAATATCAATTCTATTATTTTATTTATTTACCAAGTTATGTCTTATTTGGTTACCGTTAATTGAAATATATAATTAACTTGTCTCGAATACACTTTCGACCATAATTAATATCAAACTCGAGCGACAGGTTATGTTGTCCTCGTGCTATTTTGTGTTAATCTTTATAAACAATCCGTATACCAGTACATACTGTCACATTGGCGTTGATCACTTCCACCAGGCGATAACAGACACGTCTCATTTAAAAAAGCTTCGAATAAGGGACAGTCAAATTAATAGCAGCGTTTTACCTGAAATAAAACGCTTATTAATTTACTTACCTTATTCGAAGCTTGCGGTTTACCGCTGCCTGGTGTACTAGTAAAACGCAATGAGTATTATCACCTGCGCCTGCGCTATTATACCTGCGCCCCCTACCAAAAGCGCTGGTGCTGCCTAGTGGAAGTGACATCACAGAGAAGGCGTGGCTTAAGAAGGAAACAGCTAAGCGGGAAACGGATGTGCCTATCTCATTTAATAAAGCTTCGAATAAGGTAAGTAAATTAATAAGCGTTTTATTTCAGGTAAAACGCTGCTATTTACTACTTGGTTATAATTTATAAGCAATGAATAGTGCAAGAGCTTGAAAGAGCGGCAATAATCTCACATTAAGTACATATATTACTTAGGCCAGAAACACGAGAAATAAAAAAAAAAACAAAATGTAGATAGAACCAATAGTCTTTGCTTGTAAAATGAGGCAGATAAATTTAGCGCTCCTTAAATGAAATATGTTTCATTTAATACTAAATACAAATGTTAATTACAATGTTCTTTTTGTAAGATATAATATAATAATAAATAAACTATAATTTATTATGTAATTGTAATAATAACAGTACAAATGCTTTTGTATCCAAAGAAAAGAGCGTATAACATAAGCAGTGAGAAATTAACTTATTATCCTTGCCTGTAAAATCAGGTAGATAAAAATTTTACGCACAAATTGAATTCAAAATCCTCACATTATTATAATTTCCAGGTATCCTAAACGCAACTTGACGACTTAGCCAACAAGTAAGTAAACATATTTAAAGTATTTCTTCGTAAGTTGCAAACAACTTATAAAGATGCGTAAAACCATAGAAAATTATCTTATAAACACGTAAATACAATATGGTTTTGAACAATATTGTAATAAATATTTCATGATTTGGTTTGAGTTTGGAGTTTGTTATGATTTTCATTTCATTCTTATCATAGGCATTGAATAAAGAAACTTGATATAAATGTTTCTTCACTATACTTACGTGATTTATGTTTGAAAGATAAATTGATCGTTTAAAATTTTACGTTTAACATTTAAAGAACTGAAAATAAATTAAAGAAGTAAGTAAATTTAATAAAAGTACAAAATATTAATGAAAATACATAGGTGATTTGGATTTTAATTCATAACGATCACGTACGATCACGAGAGATTAGACACTCCACACAATACTTTCGCGTGAACTATAAAAAATAAAATCTCTTTATTCCCGAAATACAGAAAATTAAAAAGTTACTATATACGTACTTCCAAGGAAGGCATGTCAATTGGTATTAGTCTCTCATTCAGATAAATATTGAAATGTTTCTTAGCTTCAGGCTTTATCCAGCTTTGTAAAGACGAATAGACAAAGTGAACCTAGTGCCAAAAATATTGCACTCCTCGCTGTCTGACCAACTAAAGGTATTATGTATCGAGTGGCGGCGCTTGAGCTTAGTTTGAAGCCCTGATGTTATTTCTTTAATAAGAGGCAGTGATTAATCATTTTGTATAAAATTTTACTGTTATTATAGTGTTCAAAACTTTGTTAAAATGAAGTAACTTAATAATAACGTATAGCTTAATTGACAAGCGCTTATATGAAATATAGCGCTTTCGAGAAGCACAGATTAAAAGTAAATAAATTGACAGGAGCTTAAATTAGGATTTTAATTATAGCAATTATCCCATTTATAATTTTAATTATTATTCTATTCTTTTTTCATTAAAAAAAAAAACTAAATTTTTCCATTTATAAATATAAAAAAGTCAACTGTGTATCCGTCTTTGTTTAATTCATAAATGAAAATGATATTACGATAGTATATTACTTTTAATTAATATTTTTTTTATAAATTACTAAATGTATGAAATAGTTGACACATAAGAAGACTAAAAGCAAAAGGGTCACCTAATGTTAAGTGGACACCCTCGCCCATAGACATCTACAATGTGAGAGGATGTACATGCGTTGTACTTGTAACTTTAATGACGGTAAAGATGACTGTACACACGACAATAGAAAACCCCTAAATCGTATAGGAATCGTATAGGAATCATTACATTTCGGTGATAACATAGTTAACAATGTCAGTCCCACACAGTGTATATGGTGTATAAGATACTAAATTGTAAAAAGGACGAAATTTTAATCATGACGTTGAGGTTGTATAATTTTGACCATAGGTTTTTTTGACAACATTGGCAAAAAAAATAGAAAAATAAAATTAATATCTCTTCTATTTTTTCTTTCTATCTAAAAGCTCCGTAAAAATTGGCTATGCATAAATTTATACATAATATTGAAACGAACATATACATTTGACAAGCAATGACAAGCTTCAAAAAATATAAAAAGCGTTTTCTGCAACTTTCTATGTATGTTTAGGTAAATTTACGTATAGTTCTCTGTTTAAAAGCGGTTTTCTTTATATTAATATCTTATACAACAACATGTACATGCCAAATTCCTTAAAGATCAAAAACACTAAACTAACTACAAATTACCATTTATTTAAAATAAAATAGTACAATAACCATTTATTTAAAATAAAATAGTACAATTACCATTTATTTAAAATAAAATAATACAATTACAATTATAATAACTTGCCAGTATAAGAATGTGTGAGACAAGAAAGAATATTAAATTTTATGAAATATATATTTTTTGTTTCTACGAATTTATTAATTTCTACTCAAAATTAAAAAGTTGATTAAAATATGCTTTTAAATCTGTACCTTTTTAATATCAAGTAATTATGAAGGGACCATAATATTTTTCACTTTATCTCTTATCATAAAAGTTGACAACAGATTTAAATAAACATTTGAATATATTTTGTTTAAGGAAATTCAAATACTTAATATTCTTCTACACAAACCTATCGCTGGTTTCGTAGATAGTTCCTGCTGATAACATTCAGTAAAACAACTATTTAAATGGTTGTCCTTTCACCTTAAAAAAATAAAATACAAGTTCCAGAGCATATTTAAAACTTGATATACTCTAATTATATATTCATACATCATATTAAATATTTATAATTTCTAATTGAATTTTAAATAAAAATAAGAACTAAAACCAAGCAACACTGTACAAAAGCATCACTCGTAGTACCTCGTAAGAGTAGTTTCCCTATAACGTAATTTAATTTTCATGAAACTTTCATAACCGTTGTAATTATCACAACATGCCTAACTTCCACCCTAGAGAGCCTTATATATATAAGGTTATGTAACTGACGTTAATCAACCCGTACATGAGTGAGTATACTTATACTTAGATAAGTGTTCAAAGTTACTTGTACATTAAAACATTTTAATTTACAAGCAATATTCATTTTGTTATAGACCGTCATATTAAGCTTTTATATTGATTTTTATATAGAAAAAGCTTCAATAACGGGAAAGGAAGGGACGTAACGTAGATACTCAGCTTACTGTGTTAAACAAGAAAATGCGTGAATGAAAAAAAATCACATGGCAGAGTAGGCAGAGGGAACTGCATGAACCATAGAAACCTAGTTTTAAGATACTCCGTTGCTTTTTCAAGGCATTGTGTGTTGAGTGGCGAAACTCAACGTCGCGCGAAAAGCAATATATGAAGTAAAATTTAATATTTGTTAGTAAGTATATGGATGTATTATACCTTTTATATATAAAAAGCTTCAGACAATAATATTATACTGAATTTTGTTTATTTGTGCACATTTCAGAATTTCTTATGTCACTTTTAGTAAATATAGTATGGGAAAAAATTACACAGAATTAATATTAAAGAAAACTTAAATATATAAAAACGTTAACTTACAACTATCTTTATATGGGCACAAGAAAAAGCATCAGGTCAAATTATTGGTAGTAAATCTACATTAATTAAACTTATAACTTTTCAAAGGTAAAGTATATGTAAAGTAATAATCTTCCTAATAATAAGTATTTTCAATTTGTATCAAGTTAAGCTTACCCTAAGTTATTACGAGAGAAGAAAAAAATACGTATCTCATTTCCAGACTTTTTCTTTGTTCAACAAGTTAATTTCTCCTCAAAGAACTCTACATGCTTTTATTTTGTTATTCCATTTCGTTACATTTATGTTACAAAGAGAAAAAATAGTTTGAATAATTTGTTGGTACAGTAGGCCAGCATCTCACACGACGGTTGAGTTTTCAATCTTCGGAGGAATAAATTATATTTATTTTCCCATTGAAACTATTAATGTAGCGTCAATTATTTTATTGTCTTATATATTATTATTCTAAATAATAATGTAAAATGTAAATATATAATCGATATAAGTTTAGAATAATAAAAGTTCTAAGTTGAAAGTCAAAAAACAGCATTTCTATTCTTATAACAAATTAATTTGTGGACTACTACACGTATAAAACAGAATGTTAATAATAACATCTCTTTAATTATAACTAAGCACTCTTCACTGTGTTTAGTATTCTAGAAACATTACTAGCATTATTCCAGTACCTACTTAATTTGTGACTACCACAAGCGAGGTTGCTTGTTTTGCTTAACTTTTAAACAAGAATTTTATTTTAAAGTCATAACATTAAGAGACTGAATTATGACTTAAAAATCGTCGTGATGTCGTGGAACACTGTTGTAATACTTATAATATTTTTCGTTAGCTTCACGCTTTATCCTGCGCATAAAAAGTTAGACTTAGGGAACTACAGGAACCGTGGGAACCTAGTATTAATACCCCCCGTCAAAGGACGAAGGCGAAGCAGAGAATTCGCCTTTCGACTATTTGCGTGTTGAGTGGCGAAACTATGTTCAAAGCGAGAAAATTGTAAATGAAATAATCCATCTTCCTCAAGTAAGAATCGAACTCACTAACCGTCGAGTTTACGCGTCGCGTTTAATAATATTTTATTTTATTGTTATGAACTATTACAATAAAAATAAAGAATATATTATATTATATAATTTTAACCAAGTGATTTTGTCTACTTCTTTGAAACTGTCAAAAATACCTTTTCTGCGTCATGCTATGATGAAAAATGTAAACTTTAGAACTCGAAATATCGAATTTATTCATTATTATGTTCATAAGAAATAAGTAAATATAATACATATATATGTACGCATAAGCTAGCTAATGAAAGCATATACATACATACATACATACATAGCTTCACGCTCTATCCCTAGCGGGGTAGTCAGAGAGAACGGAGCGCCAAACGCTGCGGTCCCTGCATACCTCTTTCGCCTCGTCCACTGTCATTAACCTCTTCATGCATGCTCTCCGGGGAGTCCTCATGCTTTTTACGTGACCTTCCTCCAGTATCTTCGATACTGTGTTTTCGAAAGTCAACCGAGGTCTCCCCTTACCTCTCTTACCACTCACTTTTCCATCATATATCTTTTTTACCATTCTTTCGTCACTCATTCTTTCGACGTGTCCAAACCATCTGAGCACGTTCTTCTTCATTCTTACTGTGACATCCTCGCTGGTACCTGCCATCCTGTGTACCTCTTCGTTGCGGATTCGGTCAGCTAAGCTGACTCCGCATATCCTTCGAAGAGATCGCATCTCCACAGCATTCATCTTTCTTTCATTCTTCTTCTGTAATACCCACGTTTCACTGCCATATAACAGCGTCGGAACCAAAACTGCATTGTGTACGGCCAAACGTGCAGCGACGCTGACGTTCTGCCGTCTCAACAACGCAGCTAAGGCACCGTTCGTTCTGTTACCGGCAGCAACACGTCTTTCCACATCCATTTCGTATCTACCATCTCTACTTAACATACTTCCCAAGTATACTACTTCATTCACTTGTTCCAATAATTTTCCATTCACGAAAATCTTGCATTCCGTCCTTTCCTCGTCTCTTTCAAATACCAGAACCTTTGTCTTACTTGCATTCAGGTTTAGCAAGCATATACTATTGAAATATTTTTTCAATTTCCACGCTTCTATAACACATTCGTTACCAGTTAGAGAAATTATTGTTTCATATTAATAGTTTTCAATAACGTAAGTTATTTTATTCTATAATTTAGTAACTTAAATACAATTTGAACTAAATATTTAGAAAAGTATTCAAGTTTGAATAACAAAAAATGTACGTTATGAACATTTTGACAAAACTACTTAAGGTAATTGACACAAGTCAGGGCGCAAAAATGAATTCCATTAGCCTCATATTCAAAATATATGATTGTTACAAATCTATTTTTTACGCTTTATCCCGCCTATTGCGGGGTAGACAGAGGGAACTGCAGGAACTATACGCACCTAGTGTTAAGACACTCCGTTGCTGAAATCCTGCTTTCTCCGTCCCTTTCCGCCTTTTTCGAAGTATTGCATTATATTGCGGAAATGAACGCCCATAATGGCATAAGGAAGGGTAGATTGCAGGTTCAAACTTTAATTTTTTTATATTCTACATATGAAATTAAATGGTGATATTGTTAAGAGTTTTTTTTTAGTAAGCCACACTTTATTTTCACAGGATTCATAATGATTATTAAACCGAAGCAAAACGCCTATATCTGTTAAATTCATCTTCTATAAATATTTTTATTTGCATTGAAACAACAATATTTGATGACACTTATTTTAAATGTATAATAGTTACAAGAATACACCTGTCTACTTAGTCTCATTTTTTTTTAGCTTCACGCTTTATCCCGCATATTGCAGGGTAGGCGGAGGGAACAGCAGGAACTGTATGAACCTAATGTTAAGACATTCCGTTGCCTTAGTCCCTGCTTTCTCCGTCCCCACTTGCCGCCTTTTTCGAAGTGTTGCGTGTTGAGTGGCGGAACTCAACGCCGCGCTTTGCCTAGTTTCCAAAACGAATTAAATGGAAATAGAAAAATCCATCTTCACCAAGTGGGAATTGAAGTCACAAACCGTTGCGTTTACAGGCAGACGCTTACGCCTTTGCGCCACGATGGTCCTCACAAATCTATGATTCCTTCAATTAAAATATGTTTTAAAAATCATACAACAATAAAATCAGTCTAGATCTTTAAAATAAAAGGATAAATCTCTGACATTCGCAAAAATATTCAGTGAATCATTTGATATGTAAAAAGTATTGTTATCTCCCAGAGGCGAGACAAAACTATTTTATCATTGTAAAAGATTAAGAATATATAATTTATTTGGAAATTAATAGTTACCATACTTGTTATTTATAATTTATGGTATAATTATATTAAAAAAATAAAGAAGGCTGTTTGATTAGATGACTGCACTAGCCAAAACCTATACAACATTATATGTTTTTATGTATCTTTTCGTACATACATACATACATACATATCTTCACAATCTATCCCTAGCGGGGTAGTCAGAGAGAACGGAGCGCCAAACGCTGCGGTCCCTGCATACCTCTTTCGCCTCGTCCATTGTCATTAACCTCTTCATACATGCTCTTCGGGGAGTCCTCATGCTTTTTACGTGACCTTCCTCCATCTTTTCGTATTTAAAACATAATAAAGATTTAAAAAACACTTTAGTTGAAACAGGCCATACTCGTAACAAAGGCGTCTCAGCACACGCCACTATTGATAGAGTTAAAAATGTAGGAATATTTATAAACTGTGTGAATTCTGCTTGTGAAGCTTTTAAATTGTGAACTTCTTGATCCGATGGGTGAAAATCAAAAGAAAGAAATTCTTTTTATAATTTTAATTGTGTAATCTAAATACATATAAATGTATGTAAAAGTAAATATGGCTTTAATACATATTAAAATAAATTAAATACATAAAATAATAACAATACTTACTTAACATGATACGCTTATAAAAGTCAATATGAGTCAATGGCCTCTTTGTGGCGTTTTTAGATAAGAATATATACATTACAAAGAAACGTTAAAGGCCTAATGTACAATAAAAATAAAACTAAATATTATGTAAACAAAATATTATAATATATATGAAGGGGATAGTCTTGAAACCCAAAGAGGAAAAATTTTTAACTGTTTTTACAAAACTTTGAAATTGATTTAAATTGATTGATTTTCCTTTAATCTCTTGGTTTTACATTTTGGCCTATATACAAGGGCTATTGCAATGTAAGATAAGCCACAGTGTGACTGTGTGTGATCTTATTTGTATACACCTGCACATTGCAGAGGGATATTACATTCCATTGATCTCAAAAATTTACTCATATTTTTGTTGAAGGAACAGCCAAACGTAGTTGCTCGATAGTATAATTTGCTTACTTTATACAGTGTACGAAAAACAGAAATTCTACAAATTTTTTTTATTTAAAACTGAAAAAATATTAAACATTTTTGTGTATATTTAAAATTATAAAACTTACAGTGACGTGAAGCAAACAATTTGTGCAAAAAATCTGTTTGGATATAATTTTGAATGGAAGCATGAATAATTGCAGAATTCATATTAAACTATTTCTTATAGTCATTCCAGGAAAATACAATAAATATATTACAAAATGTATCACCACTATCACCGATACTGACGATAAGAAATGTCTGAAAATAAATTTTTCTTCTGTTTCACGTACGTAATATTTTGTTTATATTAGACAAATTATGACGAGTTTTCTTTCCGTACTTCGCTGGTCGAGGTTTTGTGTTTTATGTGGTGGAATGCAACACACTTGCTTAGTTTCCACACCATGGAAATGGAAATAAAATAATTCATCCTCCCCAAATGAGATTCGAACCCACGGAGTCACATATGAAAAAGGTAACGTAACGATGTGTCAACTGTCACCGAACTATGATCGGTCCGCCGCGCGTATCACTTGACACATGTACAATGTTTTAGTAAACAACATATATTTTCTATAGTTAAAATTTGTGCAATTTATATTATAATTATTTATTAATCATATCAATAAATATTCTACCGAGAAAAAGACGTTGTCACGTAAAATTTTCGCCCGTAAAACCCACTTTACAGGCAACCATTTTTTTCAGTAAACCACACTTTATTTCCACAGGATTCACAATGATTATTTAAGCGAAGTATTAGCGAAGTAGTACCTATTTACTATCTGTTAAATTCATCTTCTATAATTATTTTTATTTGCTTTATGACAATACTCCTCAATTTATTATTCATATTTGATGACAGTTTTTTAAATGTATAATAGTTACAAGAATACATCTACATACTTATTTTCATTTATATTTGTTGTTTCAGAAAAACAAACATGATGCATTTATACGATTTTTGTTTCTTTTGGCTACAGAGCCACAAAATGGCCACACCACGACATTTTCTTTTCTCATAGTATAGTATCCCATATAATGCAAAATAAGTTGTAATAAAAAAAAAAATCTTTAATAGCAAATGAATTCATTTTCATAAGCGTGATTTATAACATTATTTACGAATAAATAAACACATAAAATATCCACTTAAAGCCACTTTAACACTAGTATACAAGTATATTTTCAAAATAAACGGTAAATTCAATATTCCAGGAAGACGTTTAAATATGGATTTTGCTAAATGAAACTTCATATTTTATTAAACTTAGCATCTGTTTTAAACTCATCTGACAAACTTGCATCTTAAGTCAAAAGCAAAAACGATATTATAGTTACAGTTTCTAGAAACTGATTTCCTTTTAGTAGAAAGCAGTGATTTTATAATAATTTTGTTCCAAAATCGTTGTAAAACATGGTTATATGTTGACGTTCAACTTTGAGAGTTTCGTTACTTCGAATATGGTATTTCAAGCGTGACAGTTAAGCACAAGTCTCTTTAGCATGTTATATGAAAAGAACGAGATTATGCGATAACAAAATATGATAATACAAATATTGAAAGGGGAGAGTTAATAATTTTGGGTAAAGTATGAAAAAGTATCCAAAAAGTATGAAAAGGGCTTATTATATTACTACAACTATTTAACAAGTTAGAAATAACCAGAATTAAGAACATCGTAAAATATGTTAATGAGCATGTAGCGTTGTAAATAGTGAAGAATTGAATTGGCCTTCTTAAATGAGGATCAAACGTAATATCTGCTTACAGCAGCAGATATTAGCAGAAATAAAATATCAGTGCAAAAAGGTATTCACTTGATATCCTTTTAAATTCATTTTTTCTTGGTGTTGCTTATTCCTACGTAAATTGCAAACTTATACAGGTATAGAAAAACCCATAGAAAATTATCTTAAAAAACATGTAAATACAATATGACTTTGAACAATATTGTAATGAATACTTCTTGATTTGGCCTAAGTTTGAATATATTTTTCATCACTTTCTAATCTTAGGCATTGGAAAAGGAAACACGATATACATTTTTATTACTGTTTTTACGTGATCCATATACTGTTTGAAAGTAAAATTGAACTAAGGCAAACTGAGGAGTAAATTCCAATATGAAAAATATCGATGGGCCAAACCAACAGTTTGACAATTTTAATTTTTTAATGGTAAACGCTTATAATTGATATACTTTATCAATTGAGTTAAAAAAATTAAAGATTTCGGCACGGAAACACTATTTTTTTACTCTATAACGGCCAATGTTGTAGACATTTAAACGTACAAAGGCCAAATAGTATATACTTATACGCGGGGATTCACCGCGACATTATTTATGTTTTGGGCCAATCTGCCAGATTGATTGCCAGCTATTTTTAAGTAATTACTTTCTTTATTTGATAATAATTTAAAAGATGGCTTTTAATTACAAAGTAAAATTTAGCAGGAGTCGGAATTTAATAAATTTGGCATTATGAAGTGAGAATAATAAATAGTACAAGAGTAACGATTTTTGTTACGGTATAGTAAATATATTGAATTACCAGATAAAACGGCCAATGTGGTAATTCGGCCCTAACAGATGTTTTATTTTTAAAAATTACACTTATACCCTTCACATATTTTTTACCTGTGAGATGTTTCTCTAGATGATAAAGGTAAAATGACAATAAAAATAATATATCTTGAGAATACATACATAGAAATAGCTATGGTTATATATTGTATTATTTTTCAGCACTGCTTTTGTCATTTGAAATCAGTAAAATATTTGATCGTTTTAATTAAAGTCTCTTGGAAGATATAAGCGAGAGATATAAGCAGAGGCGTAAGCGTCTGCCTGTAAATGCGACGACTTGAGGGTTCGATTCCCACTCGGAGACGATGGATTTTTCTATGTCCATTGTCTTCGCTCTGGAAACTAGGCTATAGACTAGACTATATATAATATATATAAGTTTAAATTAACAGAATTTCAAATTTGAATGTCAAACAGAATATTCTTATAACAAGTTAAATTGTGGACGACTCGACGTATATAACAGAATCTTAATAATAACATCTCTTTAATTATACCTAAGCACTCTTCACTTTGTTTAGTATTCTAGAATTGTTAGTAACATTATTTGAGTACTTACTTTATTTGTGACTACTACAAGCGAGGTTGTTTTAGCTTTAACTTTTATACAAGAATTTCATTTTAAGGTCACAAAATTGAGAGACTGAATTATAACTTAAAAATCGTCGTGGTGTTATAGAACACTATTTTAATACTCATCATATTTTTATTTAGCTTCACGCTTTAATCAGCGCATAGCAGAGTAGTAACAACCGGAACTATGAACCAACCTAATGTTAAGATCCCCCGTCTCCTATTTTGCCTTTCGAGGCCTTGCGTGTTGAGTGGTGGTATTAATCACGCTTGCCTAGTGTCCAGAGCAAAAAAAATTAAATGAAATAATCCACTCTCCTGAAGTAGGAATCGAACCCACAAACATCGCGCTTACAGGCAGTCGTACGCCTCTGCGCTGTGACGGTCTAAAACTCATATTAATAATTGATGATATATTCAGAATAGTTTTTATAATCTATATCAATGAAAATAAAATTGATATAAAACATATTGATAGCATTATATTTGATACCGATTAACGTTACGTAACGTTGATACTAATCTAAAGTGCCTAGATGATTTGCCTTTGATTTTAAAAAAAGGTTAATTATTTAAATCTTGTGATTTTGTCTACATATTTTAAACTCTTAAAAAGGCCTATTTAATTTCCGCGTAACACTACGTGAGAAATGCAAATTTCAAAACTAAAATATTGAAATCGTTCGTTATTGAATCGTTTTTTATAAATGGCTACGAATAGTAGATATAACATATGTATATATGTTTATATCCAATAATAAATTCTTTACCAAATACAGAAATTAATGTTTCATATTAATAAAATTTTTGTTTTAATAAGGTTTTTTAAGGTAAGAGGTGTTATTTTGATCTATGTTTTATTAACTTAAACACAATTAAAAAGTTTGTAAGAAAAAAATCCAACTTTATGAACATTTGACGACTGTATAATAAGAATAAATAGAAAAAGAACTGCTATACAAGCTAATTCACACAAGTAAAGTAAGGCTAATGGAAAGCCTCCTGTTCAAAATAGTCAAAATACAACATTAATAGCGTGCAAAAGACTAAATACTATTACAAATTTATGATTCCTTCAATTAAAATAATTTTAAAAAAATCAAATATATATAAAAACAAATATCTGTCTATCTTTAAAATAAAAGGATAAAATGAGACAAAACTATTTTATTATTGCAAAAGATTAAGAGCACATAATTTATTGGAAAAATTAATACCTTTTATTTGCATATTAAACAAATTGCAATTATTATTGAATTATTATGATATAACTACATTAAAAAAATAGATAAGGCTGTTTGATCGGTTATCTGATCGGACACTAGTCAAAGCCTAAACAGTATTATAAATTTTTATGTAACTTTTCGTATCTAAAATATAATAGATATAAGGACATACTTTAGTTGAGATAGGCTATGCTTGTAATAAAGGCGACCCAGCACACTCCACGATTGATAGTTTAAAATGTAAGAATAATTAAAATCCGTTGAATTCTGCTTGTAAAGCTTTTAAATTGTGTACTTCTTGATCTGACGCGCTAAAATCAAAAGAAAGATTATGTAATCTAATTACATATAAATGTATGTATAAATATAGCTTTAATGCAGTTAAAATAGTTTAAGTACATAAAATAACCGTGAATTCTTACAATATTTATTTAACGTGATACGCTTATAAAAGCCAATATGAGTCAATGGCCTTTTGTGGTGCTTTTAGATAAGAATATATACATCACAAAGAAACGGCTAAAAGGGCTAATATACAAAAAAATAAAGCAAAATTTATATAAATAAAATATGATAATATGTATAAAGGCGATAGTCATGAAAGCAAAAGAGGATTTTTTTTATTGTTTTTATAAATATTTGAAATTGACTGATTCTCTTTGAAACTCTCGGTTTTACATTTTCGTCTACATACATAGGTGCTATCGCAATGTAAAGTAAGCCTCAGCGTGACTGTGTGTGATCTAATTTGTGTACACCTGCACATTGTAAAAGTATATTACGTTTCACTGATCTCAAAAATTGGCTCATTTTTTGTCGAAGGAACGCGAAAAACGTAGTTCAAAACTAAAAAAAATATAGAATATTTTATATATGTATTTTGAGTTATAAAACTGTTACAGTAACGAAAACTAATTGTTTAAATAATTTATGTTGATATAATTTATAACAAATGGAAGCATGAAAAATTGCAAAGGCTACTACTTCCTATAGTCGTTCCCAAGACAATACTATAAATACATTATGAAATCCGCACGATGAAAAAAATATCTTTTTCTTTCACGTATAGTATATTTAGAATGTATAATATAAATTATGAGTCTTCTTCCAAACCACACTCTATTTTCACAGTCATTACAATTAATAGCCAAGACGCACCGCCTATTTTCTATACGTTAAATTTGTTTTACTCCTCAATTTATAACAGTCTTATTTGAAATTTTTATAACAATCTAATCTTAAATATATAATAGATACAAGAATACATCTATCTACATAATTTCATTTATATATTACTAATAGCTTCGAAGTAATGTGGACAAGTGTCTCAGAAATACAGACATACATGATGTATTCATACGATCTTTGTTTCTTGCTACATATTTGGCTACAGAGCCCTAAAACGGCCACACCACGACTTTTTCTTTTCCCATAGTAAAAATCATTGAGAGCAAATGCATTCATTTTTTCAAGCATGACTTATTACAATTTACAGGTAAATAAACAAATTTTGAATATCCATTAATAAGCAGTTCTACGTCTAAGTATACGAATATATTATTAAAGTAAACAAAATCGTAGATTGTTAATGTATTCATTCTTCTTGAATATTACAATTTTTTTGTTTTGGCTATTTTGAATAAGAGGCTATTGGAAGGCGCTTACGTACATATGTGACTTCTGTTAATTAGCTTGTATACCAGTTATTTTTTATTTATTAAGAAAACCTTATACGGCTATCAAAACGTTCATAACGTAAGGTTTTTGTTATTCAAACTTTAATATATTAGTAAACTATTAACTTAAATATGATTTAAACTAAATAAGTAATTTATGTTTAAGTTAATAAAATATAGAACAAAATAACATTATTGCTACAAAAACTATGTTAATATGAAACATTAAGTTCTGTATCTGTTAATGAATTTATTATTGGAGCGTGGAAATTGAAAAAATATTTCTATAATATATGCCTTAATTAGCTCGCTTATACATGTATTATAGTTACTATACGAAGCTGTTAATGAACCAAATAATGAACGTTTTCAATATTTAAAGTTCTGAAGTTTACATTTTTCATCAAAGCGTGGCGGAAATTAAACAGGCCTCTTTGACAGTTTCAAAGAGGTAGACAAAATCACAAGATTGAAACTTTGAATCATTTTTTAAAATCGAATGTAAAGCACCTGGGAGTCACTAGTATTTCTACGTTAATCGGTCCTTTAGTCCGCAACGGTCAGCCTAACTTGCTTTATAACTACTGTTAAATATAATGTTTATAATATGTTTTTCACTAATTTAATTTTACATAGTCACGGCGCAGAAGTGGACGATTTCCTATAAGCGTCATTTTCATTTTCTCCCGGAAGACGATGTAGAGGACGTAGGGTCCTCTTCCTACCCTGCTATGAGCGGGATAAAGCGCGAAGCTAAATAAAAATATATTATGACTATTAAAACAATGTTCCACAGCACAACGACGGTTTTTAAATTTTAATTCAGTCTCTTAATATTACGACTTTCAAAATGGAATTCTTGTGTAAAAGCTAAAGCAGAACAAGCAACCTCGCTTGTGGTAATCACAAATTAAGTAGGTACTGGAATAATGTTACCAATGTTTGTAGAATATTAAACTACTAAAAGTGAAGAGTGCTTAGTTATAATTAAAGAGATGTTATTATTAAGATTTATTATACATTTTGTAGCCTATATTTTAACTTTTTATAAGAATATACTAGTTCTGACTTTCACTTTGGAATTTCTGTCATGTTAAAATTATTACATTTTGCATTATTATTTAGAATAATAATATATAAAACCACAAAATAATTGACGCTACGCTTTATTCAATTTCAATGCGGTGAATTGTGTTATGATTTACCATTGATCTCTTTGGTTTGTTATCAGAGGGGAAAATGAATATAATTTATTCATCCGAGAGGATATTGTACCTTCAACCATCGTGTCAGATGCTGACCTATTGATCCGCGACGCTAATAAATTATCTAAACTATTTTTTTTAAATAAAATTAGGTAAATAATACAAAGTTTGCTATTGAAAATTAATATAAATATAATTATAATTTAACATTATAAAGAAATTTTATTAATATATATATAATAATTAAAGGTAATTTTAAGAATTAATTTTCATCTCGTATTTTTTAAGTACTCAAAATTAAAATGTCGAAATCTGTTACAATATAAGTAGGAAAAAATAAAAGTTACTACAAAACAAGCTATCGCAACAAACAACGTGTACACAGCTTACAGCTTAGAAATCTAGCAATATTTTACAAATAGGATGCAAAATCGTCAGTTTTAAGAGGCACTCATTATTATGAATGGTGCTCCGTTCGGTCTGAAATGGTCGATAAGTGCTTACCATTCTATTGGATAGTGTTATTACTAAATGCTCGTGGAGATAGCTATTACGTGTATACTGCAATTCGTTTAAAGTAAAACGAAATACATTGATTGATTGATTTTTTTGAACCTAATGCTTTTGTCTTGTTTATACCATACAAAAATAGTCTTAAATTAACATTATCGTATATTTAATGTTTATTTATTACTAATTCTGTGCAATTGTTTTCCCATACATACATACTATTAACTAAATGAGAGATAAATAATTCTGAAATGTGCACACATGAACTAATATATCAGTATAATATTATTACGTCCGAAGCTATTTATTTATAAATGGTGTAATATATCCATATACTGACTATCTATATATTTACTAACAGATATTAAATTTTACTTCGTATATTGCTTTCCACGGTTTTAATAACGTTATTTGATACAGTATACTACGAATCCTATTTTGCTTGGTAAAGCTAAATATTGTACCTTTTTTTTTCATATACGCTTTTACTCGTATAACACAATAGGCTGAGTATCTGCGTTACAAATTTTTCTTTATTAACTTAGCTATTTTGCCAAATCATAAGTTAAAGCTTTTCTATAAAAACATTACAACATGAGCTTAACTATAAGATCTATAACAACATAGAAATTAGAAGAAAATAACCTAAAAAGTTTTAATATACAAGTAATTTCGAACATTTATGTGAGTATACGTATACTCACTCAAACATGAGTTGGATTAACGTCAGTTACAAAACCTTACATATTCTCTAGGGTAGAAGTTAGGCATGATGTTATAATTACAATGGTTATGTAAGTTTCATGAAAATTAAATTACGTTATAGAAAAACTACTCCTACGAGGTTCTACGAGTGACGCTTTTGTACAGTGTTGCTCGGTTTTACTTCTTATTTTTATTTAAATTTTATGTATTTACTGTAAAGTATTAATATAATTGTAAATTATGAAATATTTAATATATCTAATTTATAATTAGAATATATCGAAATATTTAATATGATTTTTTTGTATTATATTTTTATGGCGACTATGACAAATGTACTGTACAGAACTATCTTCGAAAACAGCGGTAGCTTTGTTTATAAAAATATCTAATATTTGCATTTAATTAAAAAACATATTTTAATTAACTTTTTAGTTATAAATATAGTTTAAATAAATTCATAGAAACAAATAAAAAACTTATTTTAATTGATACTGTTAAAATATCTATATTGGTAAGGAAATTTTTAATTTTTTTATGTAATTAAGAATTTTTGATCTTCAACGACTTCTATGTCATAGTTTCTTGGAATGTACATGACTACATGTTTGTTTTGTACTCAATAATATGACGAAAACCACTTTTATACACATTATAAAATATAAATTTACGGAAACATATATTTATATTCTTAAATTATAAATGATAAATTACATTTACAAATTCGAACGTCTCAGCTTTATGCTTTTTAGAGGCATTGCTTGTTAAATGAATATTTCTTATAGGATTTATTATGAATATATTTATAAATTGTCATTATCTACACAGCTTCTATGTATTATACTTATTTATATTTTTAAGAAGTAAGTTTAAAGTTGTATGAAGAAATTTTCATTAAGAGGTTTTACCCTAAATTTTATATATTTCTGTTTTATTTGACAGAAAATGGAATAATTATAATTATTTTAACTATGTATGACATAATTTCTAGAACAAAAAACAATATTCGAACTCCTGTTAAAAATTTTACATAAAACTCTTCAAGCTGCGCTCCTCGGAAACCATATGAGCGCTAGTCAGTTAACTATATGTTATAATTAAGTTACTTCAAAATTCTGCAACACTTGTTAAAGCATTTGTTGTCTCAGTAAAAATATTTCAACAAAGTTCTGTTATACAATGACAAATTTAGTGAATATTTAATATAAAGTGATTTGTCACTGCCTCACGAGATATTAGATAACGTTTTCAGAAATGTAATTAGTGCTTTAACAGAAAGAAAAACTGAAAAACAAAATTGCTTAAATAAAATAAGTAAATATAGATATTATTGACGACTTTAAATTATATATGGCATGGATTCTGTCATCACTCATCAAAATAAATGAATATCATCTTAAGTGCTCTGGTAAGGTAAAGCAAAATCAGAGTTTCAACCTCAAGCGCCACAACTCAATACACAATATCTTTATTAAGACAGACAGCGAGGAGAGTTTTGACTACTTTTCTCTTTATCTGCTCGTATTTACAAAGCTGGATAAAGCCTGAATGAGGGTCTAATACCGAACCTTTTTAATTTTTTCCTATGTCAAGGAAAATGATTTCGTATGTTATGATCGCACATTATTGTTTTAAATTAAACTCCAAATCACCTAAGTATTTTAGATTTACGTTTTGCTTGAGAAATAAATGGCTTTTCAATTTACTTACTTTATTCTTAGATATTACTGTATCTTTACTTTTGTGAATACTAAACTTAAAAATCTTGTTTCTTACTAAAAATTTAAAAACCAAATCTAATTTTACTTTCAAATATATATGGATCAGGTAAAGACAGTATCTAATGAAAATGTATATCATGCTTCCTTATCCAAAGCCTAAGATTAAAAAGGGATGAAAAGATATAAAAACTTAGGCCAAATCATGAAATATTCATTACAATATTGTTCAAAGTCATATTGTATTTACGTGTTTATAAGATAATTTTCAATGGGTTTACGTACCTTCATAAGTCGTTAGCAACTTATGTAGGAATACATTGAATATGTTTACTTACTTGTTGACTAAGTCGTCAAGTTGTGATGAGGATGTTACGACGATACTGGAAATTATAATAATGTGACGCTTTTGAATTCAGTTTGTACGTAAAAGTTTTATCTACCTGATTTTATAAGCGTGTTTTATAAGTGTTGGTTCTATAACGTGAAAAAAGAAGGCACGGCGTTAAGCTCCACCACCTAACACTCAGTATCTCGCTTTATAAAGTGTTACTATTTTTCGTGCTGAATGTAGGTTACAGAGTAACGAGAATATGTTTCCACATACTCTTTAACCAAAATGCTTAACTAAGATATCTTTTCAATATGTTTTGCGTTACTCTGTAAGTTCATCTTTTTTTCCACATTATGTCTTCAGCCTATTTTGTATACGAATGGACTTTGGCAAAGAGTCTAATATGTGTAACTGGCACGCTTGAAATGCCAAAGTAATGAAATTCTATAAATGGAACTTCAACCTATAAGTAATAGATTTAACGACGATTTTAGAACAAATTATTACTATTAATATTACTTATTATATTATAAAATCACTGATTTCTACTAAAAGGAAATCAGTTTCCAGAAAATACAACTATAATATCGTTTTTGCTTTTGACTTAAGATGCAAGTTTGTCGGATGAGTTTAAAACAGATGCAAAGTTTAATAAAATATGAAGTTTCGTTTGGCAAAATTCATGTTTGAACGTCTTCCTGGAATATTTGAATTTTACGTGTATTTTGATAATATACTCGTATACTTTAAATGTTGAAGTGACTTTTAATGGATATAGGAATTTGTTTATTTACCTATGAATGATGTTATAAAACATACCTGAGAAAACGAATTCATTTGCGTTCTAAGATTTTTTAATTATAACTTATTTTGTTCATATGAAAAATTAAAAAAAGAAAAAATCTTAGCATGGCTATTTTAAGGCTCTATAGTCGAATGGTAAGAAACAAAAACTGTATGAATATCTGAGACCACTGTCCACATTCTAGTAGAAAGCATCCTTTAATCATTTGTTTCTAAAATCATCGTAAAACATGGTTGTATGTTGAAATTCCGCTTTGAGAGTTTCATTACTTTTGATATGGTATTTCAAGCGTGCCAGTTGAGCACAGGTCTCTTTGGCACGTTATATGGAAACACGAGATAAGGCGGTTAAAACGTGAATAAGCAAATAATTAAAAAAGATTCACTTAATAATTTCGGGTAAAGAATGGAAAGTATCCAAAAACTATGAGAATGGCGTTTTTAGCGTTACTATTTGTCATCTATTTCATAAGATAGAAATAAAGAGAATTGAGAACCTTATAAAAAGTTATTTTGCGTGAAGCGTTTATAAGAGCGGAGATATGAATTTAATTCACTTTCTTGAATGAGGATCAAACATAATATCTGCTTCTGAAGAAATAAAACTTCAGTGCAAAAAGGTATTCATTTGATATCCTTTTAACATAATACATTTTTTTTCTTAGTATTGTTTGTAGCAGAGTGGACAAAAATAGTTTTAAGATAAATTACTTTGCTTCAATAATATTGAAATATATTTTTAAATGTTATAAAAGAGTTCAATATTACATTCAAGTACATAAACAAACATTTATTAATGTAAGATTTGCCGTCGTGGCGCACAGGCGTAAAGTCTGCCTGTAACGCGACGGTTTCTGGGTTCCATCCCCAGTCGGAGAAGGTAGATTTTTCTATTTCCATTTTCTTCACTCTGGCAAACTAGGCAAAACGCGGCGTTGAGTTCCGCCACTCAACACGCAATGCTTCGAAAAAGGCGGAAAGCGGGGACGGAGAAAGCAGGGACTAAGCAACGGAGTGTCTTAACAATAAGTTCCCACGGTCCCTGCAGTTCCCTCTGCCTACCCTGCCATGTGCGGGATAAAGGGTGAAGCTAAAAAAAAAAATAGATTTGCAATTCTTTCTACTACCAATAAACACGAGAGAAAATTGGAGCGTTTTTCTCTCTGACTACCCCGCTAGGGATAGAGCGTGAAGATATGTATGGAGCGTAAAGCGTAATTAAATAAATTATTAATCTAAATATTTAGTTGTAATTAATCAATAATTATAGTACAAGAGCTTGTAAAAGCGGATGAAAAATTGAATAGAAAAGCCTCACATTATTATAATTTGCTTAAATAAAACGCTTATTTACTTTGAAAATTCAAATAATTTTATTATTCATACAATAATTTTAAGAAATAAAATGAATTCCTATACTTTCATAATAAATATATTACAAACTGACACATGTACTCGCAATGTAATCCCAGTACAAAATCGCAATTCACAAATCCCGATCCGCGTTTATGCCTGTCATTGCTTCCCTACCACAATTTAGAACAAGAGAACGTTCAATAAATCTGCCTATCGGATCTAGTAGTAGCTTCAAATGGCTAAGTTATCGTTGCTTTTACGATCGAATCTAAGATCAGGAAGAATATAAAGCGTTCTTTTTGTAAAATTGTGTTAACGCCGTAAATTGTGTTGCAAAAGTTCTGGATATATATTTTTATTCAGCATTTATATGGTTCCTGCAGTTCCCTCTGCCTATCCTGCAATATGCGGATTAAGTGAGAAGCTAAAAAAAATGTATAATGTTTTCATATATACAGTACACTCCTTCCTATTTAAGTATATGACATTTTCTCTTTTCTACCGAAAAATTATTCTAGAAAAGATCGCTCATTTAGCGATAAAGCCATATATTGCACTGTTTTACTTGATATATATAATTCTGTACGTCTGTATGTAATACTTAGCGTACAATAAACAAAATTTTCCTTTACTGTAATTTATATAATAATACATTATAATTATAAGACAGCATGCCAAAAAGCAATTAAGAGCACAAGGTGAGAATGTTACCCAATTTCGACCTTTTACAATGCGTTATATATCGCCTTTACTGCTCGAGCAGAACGTATCCAATGAATACTTAAGGAAAACATTTATAAAAATTTAATGCAGCAGGATTTGACCCTGCACCTCTTGTAAGCTATGCAAGTGGCGTGGATTTACAAGACATGTGTCTCACTCACACTCACAATCACATTTTAACATGTTTTTTAAATATTTTTTACCCTTAATATGGATTAACGCTTTAAAAATCATAAAAATATTGATTAAAATAAAACTTTTTTACAATTTAGCAACTTTAAAACATATACTTTATTACTAATAGTCAATAACTAACTATTACAAAATCTAGTCAGTATGTAAGAAGCAAGTTGCCAAAACATTCTGTCATCGATCATTGCTTTTTAAAATTGTGATCACGTACAAACCCAACCACGTCAGCTTAGTCGCATATCACGGTTAGCGAGTTAGCGTTTTTCTGAATACATTTCGGTTTGACCTTCAAGTAGAAATGAATACCTACTTTGGACTAGTCGAGTCTAGAATAATCAGTATTAAGGTAATAATTTAGCGAAAATTAATTAAGCCAAATATATATATATATATATATATATATATATATATATATATATATATATATATATATATATATATATATATATATATATATATATATATATATATATATATATATATATATATATATATATATATATATATATATATATATATATATATATATATATATATATATATATATATATATATATATATATATATATATATATATATATATATATATTGAAAATTTTTCATGTGAACGAGTGGCAATGTTCAAGTTATAGGAAAGTCGGAGCCAAACCATTCTCCTAATACAATTCACCATAAAACTGATGAATTTAAAATTTAGTTAAAATCAATATAAAAGCGATGAAAATATGTCAATCGTAACATTTGCACGTAAACACAGAAATATAATTATTGAATTATTTATGTCATTCAATGCAATACGATCGAAATATATGGTGTGTATGGTGTTTCAATGTTTTTCTTTAAAAATTATTATATATATTTGGAATATTTGGAAGTAGGTTGGCTGGCACTTCGCCTCTCCAAAACCGTCACATATCGTTCGTGTTACATTATTTCCATTGAGCTGTAAAAATTTTTTCGGGCAAAAAGGTTTTACAAAAAATAAAACTGTCATGATTTTTCTCCTTCCAGTATACATCATACAGAGGAGAATGGAGTATTTTTATGCTTGATTCTCTTTATCTACGCAACTATATGAGGATATAGCGAGAACAGAATGAAATAAAACTATCAACTAGCCTTAATAACTAAATTTTTAGCTAAAGCAAGTTAAGCAGAGAGAAATTATAGAGATTTTTTCGTTAGTCCACCAGATTTAGAGATACATTATACATAGATTTATTTATTTATTCCCCTGAGCAGTATCAAACTCTCAACCCAAGCTTACTGTCAGATAGTAACCCACTGTGCCACAGTGGCCTTTATCTCTTATTTAAATTTGCTTATATTCATAAAAATGCTTTAAAAATATAAGTAATTGTTAAAGTACAATATAGCTGGCGCAACATTTGTAATCTTAGTAAAAGCATTTGCTATTTCTGTAAGAACAACAAAATTCAAATTTTACTGCTGGCTTTGTCTTTGAGTAGATGGAGCTAGTTTCATCACAATGCTGTAGTTGAATGTATTTATGAGTGTACGAGTCTCCAGCTCATAAATATATAACTCTTCTGACTAATGTTTGTCTTTAAAATGTGATATTTTATGTTCATATGTATAATTTTTTTTTATTTGACATTTGACATTCTTTTTGCTTCACACTTTATCTCGCACATGAACGGAACGGCGGGAACCATAGGAATCTAGTGGTAAGACACTCCGTTCCCGACTTTCCGCTATTTTGAGGCATTGTGTATATATATATATATATATATATATATATATATATATATATATATATATATATATATATATATATATATATATATATATATATATATATATATATATATATATATATATATATATATATATATATATATATATATATATATATATATATATATATATATATATATATTTTTTTTTTTAGCTTCACGCTTTATCCCGCACATGGCAGGGTAGGCAGAGGGAACTGCAGGAACTATTAGAACCTAGTGTTAAGACACTCCGTTACTTAGTCCCTGCTTACTCCGTCCCCACTTTCCGCCGTTTTCGAGGCATTGCGTGTTGAGTGGCGGAACTCAACGCCGCGCTTTGCCTTAGTTGCCAGAGCGAAGAAAATGGAAATAGAAAAAATCCATCTTCCCCGACTGGGGATCGAACCCAGAAACCGTCGCGTTAGCCGCGTTACAGGCAGACGTTGCGCCTCTGCGCCACGACGGTCCTCAAGTATATATATATATATATATATATATATATATATATATATATATATATATATATATATATATATATATATATATATATATATATATATATATATATATATATATATATATATATATATATATATATATATATATATATATATATATATATATATATATATATATATATATATATATATATATATATACATATATATATATATATATATATATATATATATATATATATATATATATATATATATATATATATATATATATATATATATATATATATATATATATATATATATATATATATATATATATATATATATATATTACCGAATGGGAATCGAATTCTTAAGCCGACGTGTTTAAATGCAGCCATTACTTCTGCGCCACGACGGTGTTCTAATTTCGGATGCTACCTCTCACTTCGGTATATGTACTAATCCAAACGACATCAGTACAGTACTGAGATCAATAAATAGTATTTAGTTTTTAGTTTAGTAGTGTTCATAAACACATATATAATATGTTGATCGATGACATATGTTGATCATATTTATTTTGTCTTATATGTATTATTACAAAACAACAACTTATTTATATATAAAAATAATTAACATATAAATAAATAAATAAAATCAATCCCTAATATTACAAAAATTGAAACTCATTCAATTTTTATGTAAATAAGATTTAATGTCACAGACAATTTTTATAATTATTATTAATAAATAATTATTTATTAGTATTAAACTTAATAAGTTTAATACTAATAAAATTTAATTAATGTTACCAATAATATTTTCGTTTATAGAATTAAATACTTAAAAATTTTAAATTTTAAATGTTTAGTCATGGCATGATAAGCTATCATACAACTATTATGATAAGCTATAATATCGTACATTAACAGCTCTGTTGCGTCCCGATGATTTCAATAAATAAAGCCGCAGTCTAGTCAGAATTCACGGTAAGTGGCGAGGCGGGGCCACTATACTTTATTTTCTTGTCATACGACTAAAAGAAATGAGGTTTTTCTTTAAAAGAAAAATCGTTATTTTTATGAAAGTGACAGTAATAAAGTTTTAGTAATTTAATAAGTTAATAAAATTCGATATGTATGTATGTGTATACTACTGCACTATATTTTGAACTTTTTACTTGATTTTGATATGTAAAATTAGATCTTAAAATTAGGTAAAAAATTATTTAAAAATGTTGTATCGTAATTTCATTTTTCTTTGTTAAATACAGAAGATGCGTAAATTTATTAAAATTTATTAATAGGATTCATATATAAAAAAGTTATTATTAAATTTTATTAGCCAATCGATACATATTGAATGCAATGGAGGATCTTTCATATTATTAATTGTTTTATTTGAAAAAATATCTCCGTTTTATATTTTTGGTTATATTTAATATATACGGCAGACTTGCCTGAAACAGAAAATGTTGTTACAGCAACATACGCTGATGACTCAGCCTGCCTTGCAATGAAATTCCAAGGTGCCAAATCCAAGTAATGAAAAATAATTTGGAGGACAAACCACTACCAAGCAATAAAATCGTGAAATATCACTTGGACAGAAGACTTACTTGGGCTACCCACATCAGAGCCAAAACAACAGAAGCCACCTTGCAATTTAAAAGATTGTCTTGGTTATTAGAGCGTCAATTCCGAGTATCCCTCAGTAACAAACTACTAGTTTACATGGTCTCATAAAACAGACATGGACTTACGGTATAGAACTTTGGGACTGTGCTAGCAACTCCAATATTGAGATTCTCCAGAGATTTCAAAGCATTGCTTTAAGAACTATCTCAAGTGCACACTGGTTCGTGAGAAACAAGCATGTATAATAAGCAAGAGATACAAAGAATGACTTAATAAGCATATACATGAACTAGCAAAGAACCTATTACTAGACAGGAAGAAGTGTCTTACCTAAAAAGAGTGCAAATATTAAACATAGAACAGAGAAATAATAGAAATATTTATTTTAATAAATGTATAGGATGACACTTAATGTAATGGCACCAACTACGAATAAAGCCCAGAAACCATCTGATTATGGCTGAAAGCCGATTGCAGATAGGAAAAGTTAAAGAATAAAAAAATATTTCTGGTAAGAAAATTGTTAGTTTAGACAAAAACTGTTGTTAACTTTAAAACATTTTTAACAGTGTCTTCATTATACATTAACAGTGCCAAACCTGATTTACTCAATATTCTTTTTTAATATTCTTGCTGTAAATTTCGGATATTCTTTTAGTCATTTTAAGATCTATTAGTATTTTACCAAAAGCAACTGAATAGTTTTTTTCATATTCTTGCAGCCGTACTTTTTTTTCAGCATCCAATACAATTAAATATCTTGTAAGTATCTTTATAAGTAATCACCTCTCAAACTTTACTTCTGTACAAACACACGGTGACAGGTTTTGCAATAGTAACAATGTTGTTTGCTAATAATTAATTGATTATGTTTCGTTATTTGCATTAATATCTATTGAATAATGTAATTATGTATAAAAGGCTCCAATTTAGTTTAATTATCAGGAAACGAATGGATGGAGCCAAACCAAACCAAATGGTGCCGCTTTGAGGAGGCATATACATAATCTATATTACTGCAAAGTTTTATCTAAATTCATTTCTAACACAATGTAGACAATGTAGATGTTCGTAGACAAGGAATTTCACCCAAAAGAGAAGTTTAAAGAAATAGCATTTTCTTTTATATCTTCCTTCATTTTCGGGAATCATAAGCGTGATTCGGTGAGAATCGAACCAACGATCTTCAGTTCAACAGACACTGTTTTTAATCGCTAAATGATCTATAAAGTTCTAAGTGATAGCAATATTTTGATTTAATGTTTTTTAACTATAAATGTATAAGATAAAAAAATTAATATGCAAACTATATAATGCTTTAAAAATTTTTAAATGTCAATGCTAGTTTCAAGTTGGGCCCGTTTATAAGAAATCGTTTGGCCATTAAAAAGACCACAAGTGTTTATCTGTGCAGCTTTTAACAAAGCAACATAATAAATATATAACAGCATCCGATTATTTTCATTTGATTTAGTTTCCGCCTTCGGATATACAAATACTATGTGTCAGCCGTTGTGTTGTTCTGAATATTTGAATAATGGGAAAACTTTCATTTCTAAATATTATGTTCGAGATGTTGCAATTTTCGCTATATTTTCGTTAGACGCCATTTTCGTTTTACGCACGAATTATAACGTATTACGTATTATGATGTATTTTCTTGCTCCACTACGGATATGTGTGAGAGGATAAGCTTACTCGGCATATGTGTCGGCTGACCTTGGCAGGAGATGTAAGCGTCGTAATGACGTAGGATATATTTAGCGTTAGTCTCTTGTCTCTGGATCTATAAAATAATGTTAAATTATAAGATTTAATAATCTACAGCATAGAAACTATTAAGTTGGATGAGTTTTCTAGCTTTAATTTGTATCCCTGTATAAGCTGTATGCACTTAGCAGTGTAGGCATAGGGAATCATAAGAACTATAGGAACCTTGTGTTAAGACACTCAGTTCCCTGCTTTCGACCTATCAAGTATGCATGTTGAGAGGCGGTACTTAACACCGCATTTATTTTACTATCAGCGGAAAGAAAATGAAAATAATTATTAAATAACAGTAAAGTCGAACCTTCAAACCGTTGAGATAATCTCAACGGCTTGTGGAATCATAGACAGACACTGTGCCTCTGCTCCACAGAAATACGTCTTATTTTCTTCGTCTCTATTGTAAAGACTGTGCGACAACAATTTTAGTATGTTCTAATGTAACTAATAATGTTTTGTTTAAGTACAATTTTTGATGATTCACACTATTCTTGAAATAAAGAAGTTTTAGTTCTCTTTCGTTTCTTTTCTTACTGGTATTTACAATACCTGTAAGATATTGTGATTGCCACTCAATATTCTACATATGTACTAAACGACAGGTCCTCTCTACTGACTTGCTTTATGTGGACTAATATGGACATGCTTTATATGCTTTTGATATCTATATATTGTTTTCTTATGTAGATTAAGCTGCAAGAATTGCATTAACAATCAGCTAAATTTTCGTTTACTTGATAATCTAACTTAAAAAAGCTTACATTTAACAACGTTCTCAGAAAAAACCTAATAAACTATCTTTAATTACTCATTATCGTTTCTCTTATACGCGACAAGTTCCATCCCCTGTCATTGTTGTCAGATTTTAATGACTCATTATTTCATTATAGAAATTTACTATCATTTATAAATTAAATGATTAAACTGTTAGTTGTTCATATATTTGTTTTGAGGTTGGGTTATTTTGTTTTCAGTGTAACAATTATAATTGTGAACATCGTGGCATAAAGGCACATGTCATCTGTCTGTAGGCTCGTTGATCGTGGGTTCGATTCACTCTCGGGGTATATGAAATGTTTCAATTTTTTGTTCTGGTAACAAGACAAAGCACACTGTTGAGTTTCACTATATAACACGCAATATCTCGAAAACCGAAAAGTAGTGAGGACTGTGTCTAAATATTAGATTCTTTCTGCTTTTCCTGTTATGTACGGTATAGATCGTTAAGCTTAGTAATGTAACGGCATATACTATTTGTTTATTCGTATTACTTAATGAAATCAAATTAAATTATATTGTAGTTTTCTTAAGTATCCTCCATGGTTTCTAATATATTATTTGCATCTAGCGTTGTTGACAGTTATCTTTTGCAACTCTATTCAATGTTTTTAACATACTATTCCATATTAAAGAAAGACAAACATTTTTAATACTAACAAAATTTGTAACATATGAGGATTTAAACTCACGCCTCTTGGACAGTTTTTAAGAACAGGTGTTGATTCAAATCTGATCAAAAGTTATATTAAACCATTTATCTTCCTACGTTCCATATAAAAAAATAATTAAAAGTGACAAGCAAAAAAATAATTAAAAGTGACAAGCATTACTTCGCTTGATCCTATCCTAGTCACATAATCTCACATACCAATAAAACGTCAAAATGACGTAAACAACAAAATAAATTCATTCACGGGCAATTTAACTCTGACTGACATACGATGTTTTCCAACAGAGTGGACTGTGTCGCTAAAACTGTGGCAGTTGACACGGTGATTCATACGTTAAGTGATAGAAATTGTATGGCCGTTACAATATTCCCGTTGAAATTGATTGACTTTTGACGATTTGATGGTAATTGATTTTCAATTTTTTTATATTTTTAACACAAAAACTGAGTGAGATGTGATGAATAGGACAATGTCGTAGTCAAAATGAGGTAAGTGGTCTATGGTATTAATTGTTACAGGTTCAATTTCTATTTAATTTTTATGTGATACCAAAAAAAGTTGCAATTGAAAGTTTTAAGATTGAATAAAAGGAAAAAAGATTGAAGAAAATTGTTAAAGTTTTAATTATATATAATATTAACTAGTCTTTATAAACTTGGTAAAATTATAAAAGAAGTAAAATTTTCAAAAATAAAAAAAAATTTTTCAAACAAAATAAATAATTAAATTATTGTTCCCAAATAAAACGCCATTTGTCAAGTATGACGCGAGCGTACACTGTACTGTTAGAGCGGGACAGAGATGTATCTCTTTTTCTTTTGATTATTTTTTTGAATGAAAGGTGACAGAATGACAACGGAAATATATCGTGAAAATAAATATCGTGAAATGGAAAAAATGATGCTGTACCTAAACTATTAATAATTATTAAATAGTTTATGTTTTTTTTTGTTTTTTGCATATAGCCACGAAATAATGTCCCCTAGAAATAGTTTTGATAATGGCCGCCGTGTACACCCTGTATATATATATATATATATATATATATATATATATATATATATATATATATATATATATATATATATATATATATATATATATATATATATATATATATATATATATATATATATATATATATATATATATATATATATATATATATATATATATATATATATATATATATATATATATATATATATATATATATATATATATATATATATATATATATATATATATATATATATATATATATATATATATATATATATATATATATATATATATATATATATATATATATATATATATATATATATATATATATATATATATATATATATATATTTATATATATATATATATATATATATATATATATATATATATATATATATATATATATATATATATATATATATATATATATATATATATATATATATATATATATATATATATATATATATATATATATATATATATATATATATATATATATACACATTGTGACATTGGAATGCGTAAATGACAAGTGAATTGTGGTCAATATGTGGTCATAGCTAAAGAAAAGAACTTCAAGTACATCTTATGTCCTCCGTGATTCGCGGTACATTCAAATTCAGCATACAGTTCAAATTCAATTATATCTATGAAAATAGTCTTCGCGTGCTCTATGAAGGACCTAATGTCGCGTTCCGAAAATAAGCAAAACTGAATTGCGAACGCGACAAAAAATGTAATAAATTATTAGTAGTATTAATTTTCAATTAGTTTCGTCGCCTTCACGGAACTTAGGTTTAGCTAACTTCAGTTGGAACTGTATCACATTATTTTTTTAAGTTTGATAAATCTTAAGTTATGTCACAAATTACGTTTCTGCACACAAGCATTATATTTGACATTACATTTGACAACCAACTAATATGTCAATTATTCTGTCGCACTTCAGAACACGGAGATGGAACCCTAGATATGCGTGAGTACAACTTGCACTTGCCCGGTACCTCTAACCTACTCAAGGAGAGACTTAATATCGGTTCTTGCTAAATTTCATTTTCATACAATATTTTCAGGATTAACGATTGAGTGAGTTTACGACTTTTGGATTTTATGTTGGTACTTTTGTTATATGCCTTTTTAGTTTAAGCATTGAGCATTTTATCGTGGTGGTGAATATGAAAAGTTTTCGACTTATATGTTTCAAATATTTTACTATGTTTGATTTTCTTAGGTAAATAAAGTTGTCCTGTACATTTAAATATATAAATACTTCTTAAGTTAAACATTTTAAATTATTAAATATATTATTTACAAAAATTAGATCCAAATCATTTCGTAATACAAAAAGTAATATGTTTACCACTTTAGATGGAATTCAGCTATCGGAAATAACACGAGTTGTGGCTTCAGTAGCAAATCGAAAGCAAATAACGTATTGCCCCATGAAATACTGATTTAACACATAGAGGTATAGAGTAGAGGTGTAATTAATGTTATTTTATAAAGGATATATGTATGTAGTATGTATGTATATACATATATGGGCATAAATCAATATATATATTCAATGACTTTATTATTACTATAGTATTTAGTATTGAAATTAATGTTTTTTTAGCTTTACGCTTTATCCTGCATATTGCAGGGTAGGTAGAGGGAACAGCAGGAACCACATGAACCTAGTGTTATGACACTCCGTTGCTTCCGTTGCTCCGTTGCTTAGTTCCTGCTTTCTCCGCCCCATTTTCTGCCTTTTCGAGGCATTGCATGTTCAGTGCCGGAACTCATCGCCGCGATTTGCCTAGTTACCAAAGCGAAGAAAATAGAAATAATAAAATCTTCCCCGAGAGGGAATCGAACCCAGACACCGTCGCGTTGTAGGTAGACGTTGCGCTTTTGCGCCACAACGGTCCTCTGACGGCGACATGACGGTCCGGAAATTAATATTTAATTATTCAAATCAGTAAAACCTATTAGTAATATATAATTTTTAAATATTTAACAGAAATGTCAGCTATGTAAAGTTGACCTCTTCTCTATTAACTATCACACGAAAATAAACCAATTGGTATCACTTTGTTATCTTACTATGGAAAATGAACTCCTAATAGCAAAATCCTGGCCTATCGCCGACAACAGCGGTAAGATACATCACAGCCTCATTGGATCACAACTGGATGGATCATAGCCTCATGGCATCATAACCAGATAAATCAAAGCCTCATAGGTCACAGCTCGATTAGATTACAAGAATATGAGATTTATCTTTGAGACACACGATTGATCGTGAAACAAGGCTTCCTTTACAAAGAATATTAAACGAATAAAAAAAAATTAGATGACATATTGTCAATGCACATAACAAAGCGAACGCACGAATGAAGGTTATTCTGTATATATAGACACATATTTATAGGCCTTGTTAGGCCAAGGTTTCGCTATTTAACTTGCAAGTATGAAGAGCCAATTGGGGTTCCTTTTTCAAATAACAATTCAATTATTACTTATTTGTCTTATAGTTAATTATCATTTGTAGCATTCTTAATTTTTAAATTATTTTTAAAAGTCCTCGTTTGAAAAATCTCTGTGTTGAAATTCACACACATCACTTGCATAATCGGATAACTTTCATAGCGCGGCGATTGCGTCTAACCAATTAACTATCCTTCAATCTGAATATTCAAATCGATAATTATATACTAACCAAGCCCTAAATGTAAATTATTTCAAATGATGTGGTCAATGAATTAATGATTTGTCAATATAGTAGATCCATTTCATTGCATATGCTAAATTATATCTCATACATATATATGATGGCATAGTTATTTTTATTAAAATAACAAGTAATAAATTTATAGGCCTCTTAAGACATTTTCGTTCACTTAAATAGAAATAGGGCTTGTGTCCTACTTCTATCTTGACGATAGTGTCTTCAAGTATTCAAGTATTTTTTTAGTAAGTATTAATGAAACTTAACAGTTTTGATTTCGATTCCCATTTCAAGAAAATGAACTATTTTAGTTTTTGTCGCGCTGATAACAAGCTAAAACGTGGCAATGAGTTTTACCACTCATAAAGTCATGTATCAGAAAGTGGAAAGTAGGAAATGGAATGTCTTAACACTATGTTTTCTTCTGCTCCTCCTTGATGCCTACTCTACCATGAACTCCCTATGGAACCTATCCCTATGTACCTCTCTATGGAAGATAATATGTGAAATCAAAAACAAAAAAAAACATTTCAGGTGATATCGTCTATTTTCAATCAAATATATATATCATCCAACCACACCTGTATTAATTTTCAGTCAACTCATTAAATTTCATATTCATGTGCTATACACGGTGAAATATCAGTGTGGAACCCTAACCGTACATTCAGCAATGCAAACGAATTTTAAGCATCAGCTCCGCATGTTTATGCATGTTTTTCAACTGTCCACTGTACAAGTGGAATGGTTTATTTTATCCAGAATTACAAAATGTTGCATTAAAAGCACAATTTATCCGATTACTTAATTTGCAACAACGTTATTATCTCGGTCGTTTGACTGACAAATTTATGTACATGAAAATGTTGAGTTTACCGTTTTTGTTCGGACATTGTGGGTTGATCTTAGTTGTGTTATTTACTACTATGCTGTTGCTACTTCTTTTTTAATCTAATTATTTTGTGCCTTTCGCTAAGTACTAATAATAAATTTTGACTAAGATGTGCCAATTTAAGTAAGTTACGAGAAGGTTGTAGATGGAAATACTCTGCTATTACAAAATTGACTTATATAGCCTTTTTGTATATAAATTGTGTAAATATATTAGGTACGCCATTAATCTCGTATTCGGAATTATTATAACTTGTATTAACAAATATATTTAGTAGTCAAAGAGCGCTTAATGTCAAAAAGACAAAGTAACTGCACTCTAGCTTTATTTTTATTTTACTTCAGAAATAATGAAAATAATTCAGCGTTCCTGAATGACGTTCTTAGGGATTAAATCCAAAACGTTTACAGTCAGGCGCTGTGCCACTGCGCCTTAATCTTATTCTACTTATTTATTTTTACATTATAGTTGGCAAATTCTACAAATCTAAGAGGCAAAAATTCACTAGAAGTTGGTATAGAAAAGTAAACATCAAACAACGTCAAAAAATCAAACAAATTCAACAAAAACAATACGTAAAATACGATTATATTTATAAAAGGTCCCACAAGGCAGAGCCGTTTAGTAAGTAAAAAGTTTCGGAACACGTTTTCATTCAAGTTTGATCGCGATAGCCGCGTACCGCCACTTTGAAACTGTTATAGAACTTTGAAAACGCTGAGTTTTCTGTTCACCTGGGATTATTAGGGTTGCCAAATATTTGTTTGTAAATGTTTGCTACAATTTATTTACATAGTTAAATTGCTTTGGATATTATGGTTTAATTGTAAGATTTAAAAGGAGTTTCTTTAACAACAACATAGGTTTTTAGCAAACAACTGACAATATTAATTATTTTTTCTAAACATATTATAATGGATTGTTATAGTTTCGTGAAAATCTCAAATTCCAGAGAAGAAAAAATTGGTAGATTATGACAATCGACAGTGACGTTCGGCCTCCTTTTCTCCTATGCTCATTAGTGTAACGGTATCCTGTGTATATAAAGAGCGGTGGTAAGCTCCGCTATTTGGTGACATATATAGCTTATTAAGTTAGTTATTGAATTAGTTACTATGCTAGTAATTGTTTTAGTTTATTTATCTTGTGATATTTCATAGCAAAAAGATTTTAAGTGTCCTTTTACTATTCATATTTCAATAAATTTGAGTACGCCTAATTAAGCTAGCTCACTACGCTTTACTTGTACTTTTGCTAAAAGCTTGTAAATGGTAATATATGTATATCCGTTTCAAGGCATCAATATCTCGTGTAGTGTTATTGAATAGTTCATTTTAATATAGGTAGCTAAAGTTACTGATACGCTGCTATTATGTTCTCGTATTTGTTTGGTACAAAGGATTGTAGATATATATCAAATTTATTTGTATACTAAGTAAATTAATAAAAATATAATGTAGACATATGCTAACATAATATAACTAACATAATATATGTTGGTTTGGAAAAAATATTTTGAATAATATTGTAATACTGGTCATATTTAGCCTAATGTAGAAATTTTAAAATGAAAATAATATATTATTTTATTTATATGATAAGATATTGTACATACTTCAAGAAATATTCATACAATTCCTTTACCATATATAGATGTTCCATATATTAATTAATTCAAATCCATCAATAAATAATAACTTTTATATATTTGATAATAGCCTGAAGGACCTTGTACAATGTTTTTTTAAACAAACACTAACAGTAAACTGTAGCTTTTTTGCGATATTCATTGCACTATGTATTAAATTTCACACAACTTATAAAATGCAGACAAAGTTCAATTAAACTTTTACTGTATATCAAAGAAAGTTAAATAGCAGTTTTTTCTACAAAATGAATTCGCCAACCCGACTCCGGTAATATTACGCAGAAATCGAAATGCTCGAGAAAGCGAAATGGTAATTAGAGTTAAAGAGACTTCTGAGTTTTACTTAATCTTCTCAATTTCATGTACTCTTTGGGCCCAGTGCTGAGAACAATTTTTGAAGAAATTAAGTAATGATATTACTTTTGAAGGTCCTAATTTCTCTTATCAACTAAAATGTTACATACAACTTTGCTTGTTTTACATATAATTAATTTTTCTTAGAAGACCGTCGTGGTGCAGACTGTTTATGGGTTTGATTTCTGATCTGAGAGAATTAATTATTTTCGTTTACACCGCTCTAGGAACAAGATAAAAGCGCAGCGTTGAGTTCCGCCATTCAACTCTTAATTCCTCGATAGGCGAAAAATCTTAACACTAAGTTCCTCGAAACTATGATTCGTATGTGAAAAAAGCTAAAAGAGCTAAAAAATACCACTTTACGTTAAATGGCAAAACTAACGACACGCTTTGTCTTATAACCAAAGTGATACCGAGTAGGAATCATCAATTGTCATTGAAAGATTATGAGACATAATTTCCACAAAACATTAGTTGAAATTAAAACACAACGACTCTATATAGAGGGAAAGTGACAGCATGATAAGATATCTTGTAAATGTATTTATAAAGTATATATAATAATACTGAAATTTAAAATATCACTGCTATATATAAACTATAGAAGACTCAGTACTTCCAAAATAATTAAAGCATCTGATCATCAAACGTTTCGAAAACAAGACCGCTGCTCACTTTTGATCGGTCGAGTGGAACTGCAGTTGAATCAGATGCTATTATTCTCGCTCTTTGACAGTGTTTGATTTCAATCATTAGTAAACATGAAACAGATCATGAATGGGATATTTTTTGTTTCATTTATAACAAGATTATTTTTATAAAAACTTAGATTATATTTGTATATATACTATCTTTTATAATTGCCCAAAAGACTCTGATCGCATATTATTTTATTTTAACCTGTCGTCTGCTATTATTATAGGTAAAATAAATTTTGCGGTTGTATATTATTAGTTACAGTTATTTTTAAATAAATGGTTTTTTAAATATACGAAATAGATATATTACATAGTAATAATTTTTTTATATATATATTACTGAGACCCTAGCTCTACTGTTTAGAACTAGAAAAAGAGAATGTCTTAAACTATTTTCAGTTTACAAAGACATTTATGACAATTTCGTCATCACAATACCAAATACTTAATTCACTCTGTCTATTTAAAGCTGCAGTAGAATCTTCTACGTGAAAAAGATGTAAAACTGGATGATTGATTTAAAGACAAAATAATTGTTATTTATTACTCTGATTTATATGAAACATAGTATTAAACAAAGTAAAAACTTGCTGTATAGACAAGAATATTGAAGAAAATGTTATAGCTTTATTTGAACTAATGAAGACGTGTTTCTTCCATATAACATGGAACTGAGAAAGGATCAAGTGTCAACTTTCCCCCTAGTTTTTTATGATATTGATTGTTAAGTGTCGTGTAATTTTTAACCCAGAGAGATGAGAGTAAAGTGATTTAGAGACGAAAATGGACATGTGCATTTTTTATTTTTTAGTAATTATTTTAAACTTAAATACATGTTATACGGCTGGATAGATTTCAATAAATAAAAAAATGGAGTGTCCTATACAAATCAATGGAGTGTCATAAAACCCTACCATGTGCTGGATAAAGCGTAATAAAAATCGTATGCAAGCTTAAATAAAATACTGCAAACGTACTAATATAACAAATGTGATAATTTATAAATAATTGTTATTTCTTGCTCTGATTTATATGAAACGTAGTAGTAAACGAAGCACAAAATTGCTTTATAAATAAGAATATTGAAGAAATACTTGGATGTAAGCTTTATTTTATCCAATGAAGAAACACGTCATATAATAGGAAACTCAGAAGGAATCACGTGTCAAGACACTCCACTCTAAACTTACCCCCTAGATTTCTTAGACGTTGCTTTTAAGTAATTGATGAGGCGTGTAATTTTCAATTCAGAAAGACGAGATAAAAATGTATGATTGTTGATACCTATGTTATTTGAATATATCTATTTACGACTAATTTCTTTATATTACGATTGTTTATGTCTATTTATTATTAATACTTAACTTTTACACCCTAACCCTTTATATTTTTTTTTGAAATTTGCTATTCCTTTGTCCTTAGGTTGCCTGGCAGAGATTGCTACTGAGCAATAAGGCCGCCTTTTGTACATACATATACTTATTTACTTTTTCATTATTGTACTTTTTTTTGTATTCTTTGGGTGTGCAATAAAGGATTATTATTATTATTATTAAAAATGATATAGAGACGGAAATGCACATGTCAGTAATAAATTTTAACTTACATACATGTTATATGGCTAGACAGATTTCAATAAATAAAAAACGGAGTGTTCTAAAAAAATCTAATGCAAGCTTAAATAAAATACTGAAAACCTACTCATTAATATTATAAATGTGACAATTTATGTTTGTTTCGGTTTCACACAAAAGCTACTGAACGGACTTAGATAAAACTTGGCAGTAATAAAGCTTATATATTAGAATAACATACGAGCTACAATTTATTTAAAATGAATGTAATTTTCTTTAATAAGATGTAAATATGCCTAAGTGAGGGAAGAGTGAGTGGATTACCAGTATTTTAGAACGATTATTTTATCACAACGAACAAAAATGTTACTATACATATTTAAATGGTAATTTAGTTCACTCGAAACCCGAGCTTGTTACGTATTAATACAATATGAAACTATTGTATTAACTACATACGTGGCGTTTTGTTTAGATTATTAGTGAACATGATGAAATCGGAAGCTTATTGCGGATATTACATTGTATCATATTAAATTCGAACAGAAAATGGTATTATTATAATTTAACGAATACAATTTCGTAAATAAAATTGTTTTGGGATTAATTTTTATTTTACTTTCACAGTATCTCACAAAACGCAGTATAGGAAGAAAAGACCTTGATTTTAACGTGTGGTCCTCCTCAACTTCGATTTATTGTACATAACTGGAATAAAACATTTCGTAAATTTTAAGAAGAAAATCAACTTAGTATAAAAATATTTTATACTATATATCTATAATATCTATGTCGAATGGTAACAGGCAAATCATGCGTTTTAACAATATCAACTGTATGTGACTTTATTTTTAAGATTTGTTAGAAATTTCTGTTCTGTTCTTATGTTTCTATTATTATTTATATCTGATCTAATTTGTGATTATTTTAATTGGTATTGCCATTGTTTTATAGTGCAGGTTTATGCTTCATCTCTAGAATCATAGCTAGGAAAAACGGAAGCGCCTAGCACATATGCCTCTTACGCCTCGTCGCCTATCGTAAACCTTTTCAAACATGCCCTCCTGGGTTTCCTTATGATAAATTACTCTCTAAGCAAATTGTAACTTTTAGTGTTATTAGATAATGAATAGGATAATAATTTTATATAATTACAGACTTAGAGGACCGTCGTGGCGCCGCAAATTTGGCACCGTGTCTGTAAGCGCAAAGGTTTGTGGGTTTGATTCCCATTCGGAGAGAACAGATTATTACATTTCCATCTTCTTCGGTCTTCCAAGTAGGCAAGTGTGGCGTTGAGATCCGCCATTCAGCACGCAATGCCTCAAAAGATGGGAAACAGGATACTGAGTATGTATACTAAATTAGTATATATAATAATAATAATAACCAAAACTCGCTTTTCTACAAAAAAAACTGAATTATAAAGGAACATTCAAACAAATGCGTAATATTCTTGAACAAATATAAATTTTGCTAAAACTTTGAGTTATCAAAAGTTAAATAGTTATTCCGTATTTTATGAGAGCATTCTTTTACAACTTGGCACGGAGCGTCTAACATATTCAGTATATTGAAAAGTTTGCGACATTGTATATTACTATACGTTATTTAAATACTGAGTAGTTGTCGAATAGTTTGTTTGATCCAAAATTATGCTGGTAACTACGGAGTATCGAAGAGGGTTTTAGGGTCATATATATTTTGTAGTAGATATAAATAATGAATAAGAGAATAATAAAATAATTAAATAAATAAAATATTGATAATAACTGTACGTTTTTATTTAAAAAAGGTTTTTTTTAATTTAATATTACAATTCTTAAAAATAAAAAGAAAAAAAAAAACACAGTAAAAAATATTTTTGATTTATTTATTAACTTAAATATTGAATGTATAAATTAGAAGATATTAAGCAAGTAAACAAATATTCGTGTAAAAAACTAAACTATAATGATAAAATTATATAATTTATATTAAAAGAATAATATTTTTAAACAATTTTATCTTAAGATACATCATGTATTAACGGAACGTTCCGTTGTCATTATAATGGCCACTTTTAGTAAATAAATTCAAGTTTACGTTTAAATCTCTTAAGGGTCAGGTCGTGGTTACCTTGCAATATGTACCTTCGCCGTCTTCGATTAATACTTATGACAAAATGAAATTTAACTTATATAGTTGTAAATTAATCTAAAATTGCTATATTTGTGTTTTTATTTATTTGCTTTTTAATTTAGCTTCACGCTTTATCCCGCACATGGCAGGGTAGGCAGAGGGAACTGCAGGAACTATAAGAACCTAGTGTTAAGACACTCCGTTACTTAGTCCCTGCTTACTCCGTCCCCACTTTCCGCCGTTTTCGAGGCATTGCGTGTTGAGTGGCGGAACTCAACGCCGCGCTTTGCCTTAGATGCCAGAGCGAAGAAAATGGAAATAGAAAAATCCATCCTCTCCGACTGGGGATCGAACCCAGTAACCGTCGCGTTACAGGCAGACGTTGCGCCTCTGCGCCACGACGGTCCTCAAGTTTACTTTAATTTTGTGGCGTATCACTTTTTTCAGAGTAGATAAGTTAGAAGCCTTTTAGCGTTTTTTAATGTACGAGACACGAGACAATACTTATTGTATAGTAGTACATACCTTATCGTATAGTAGATACGTCTGAATAAAAGTAAATTACTATATATACAAAATGTGGAAAAAATTGTGAATTTTGAATACGAGTATAGCAGGGTATTTACAGGGACTCTAGTATTAAAGCACCTCGTTCCACGTTCCATATGATATACATGTTTTGTACATAAAAATCTCCTTGTCTCTTTATCTAAATCTGCTTTTAAATTTGTATTAAATACATTATTGGGAGTGGAGTGGAGACCGCATTTTGGCAAACGTAGTGTAGGACGCCCTCCGGCCCGCTGGACCGACGACATACGCAGGGTTGCCGGAGCAGGCTGGATGAGGGTTGCGGAGGACCGGGATGTTTGGCGCAAACTTGGGGAGGCCTATGTCCAGCAGTGGACTGCGATTGGCTGACGACGACGACGACATTATTGGGATATAGAGATATCGCTGTTAAGTTTGGCAATACCCAATTATTTACTTTAGCCTATCGCCTGACGTAAACGTTAACGTAAAAATTAGTCAGTGTGCATGGTCATCATAAGTTCCATAAAAATTACATTGTAAAAAATCGATATGTAAATGAAGTAAAAGTCCATGAACACATAATATATAAAAATCTTAGGTTTAAAATTTCGCTATATCGTAATAAAATATAAACTTTATCGTATAACATACTTTTATGTTGTGATATTTTTATTTTATCTAATCTTAATTTAGCAACAAACAAAGCTTCAATAAAAGCAGTTTTTTAAGTGTCTTTACATATATTTTTAAATTTCATTGTCTGATATTTGCGTTTACGAACTTTATGACAGTTGAGAAAGTTGTAAGGTGCTTAATGCAAAGTCAAGTCTATTTTACACCATTAGGGTTGTCTATGTTATAATAAATATTTTTATATTTAATTATTTTTATATTTATATATTTTTTTACCTTCACGCTTTATCCTGCACATGGCAGGGTAGGCAGAGGGAACTGCAGGGACCGTGGGAACGTAGTGTTAAGACACTCCGTTGCTCAGTCCCTGCTTACTCCGTCCCCGCTTTTATATTTATATTACTTTGCATATTATATTATCAAAGATTAATTATATTATCTATTGAGAAATCAAGGGGAAAATAGGACAAAATAGAGTATCAATATTATTTATAGATACATCGCTAATTATATTATTAGAAAAAGTTAGTAAATTTTATTTTAATTTAAATAAAACCATTTCAACTATAAGTTGAATAAGTTTAAATATTCTAAAGACCATTATAAATACGTAAATATATGTTTATTTGTTTATATATTTATTAATATATAGAAATTAATACTGTCAATAAAACGTAAATCGATATCTCTAAGTGTAGCAATGATTCATAATATCGATTATCTATAAATTTCATGTATCACTACAGTAAATGTAGATAAAGCTTATTGTTACGATACAAGCGTTATTGTTCAGAGCAAATCAAATGTGCTCTAATATTATAATTTATCAATAAATGTCTGTCAACAATATTCAGATGTATGTATTCTATATTTGTATTGAGAAATATGTACAGCTTGCTTTCTACGTTGTTGTTAATTGATTTATTGGTAATAGTACTCATTTGTGTCAATTTTATAGGCAGAGTAGGATTAAGTAATTGTATCTGTTCATACATATGAATTATATTAATTTTAGCTCTCCAGTAGCTGCGTAACTCAGCTCAATACACAAAATCCCTAGATACGGCATATAATAGCTATGAATTTTAACTCTTTCTCTGTCTACCTTCTTATTTAGTAAGCAGTGCAATTTTTTTTTTTATTTTATGTAAATTAAAGTTAATGTTAAGCGAAACTTAATTCACTTAAGCGGAAAACATTTACATGTTTTTTTAATTATTCGATTTATTGTAAAAAGTTTTTTAAGTTTCTTAATAAGAATCAAATTTAGATACTTTATAAAAATTATATTTTATAAAATTTTATAAACTATGACAACCCTAACAAACAGGTAAAGAGCAAAGTCGTCAGACAGCAAAGGGGTAATTAAAGTTTAAGAAAGCTTCGGTTTCTCGTTGATCTATTTCAGTACACTAAACACGCTTTTGTGAATGTGGTTGATATCTATAATTGAATTGTTGAAATTGCTTTAAATATACCTGTATGTAATTTGTATGATGATAATAATAATAACTTCACTCCATATCCCTGTAGGTGTACAGCATTAACTTCTCGGTTTTTAATGAACTCAATACCACGATTTAATTTAAATAGCATAAAGAATATTAAATATTATTGTTGTGTAAATACTGGAAAAATATCACGTAGAGCTTGAGGACACCTGGAACCTGAGAGCATGTACAGTGGTCGAGGTGAAAGATATTTGCAGATATTTGCAGCATTTGGCAGTCCTTTCTCTCTGACTATCTGCTAGAGATAATGCTTTATGCTTTATACATGGCAGGGTAGGCAGATGGTAGTGAGCTTTGCCTAGTTACCAGAGCAAAGAAAATGGAAATAGAAAAATTCATCTTCCCCGAATGAGAATTGAATCCACCAACCAAAAGATAAAGCGTAGTCATGTATGTATAAATGATTTCTTTTTACCAACCTGGTAAGATATAGTGCTATGATAAATTTAGCTATATGGCACGTAGTTAGTTTTAGTTAAGAGGATAGTAAAAAAGTTGAGTGACTTCACACTAGGTTCAACGTTTGGACTTAATGTAAAGCTAGCTCATTGTGTTGGAACTAGATAAGCTTAAAGCAGCGTCTTTAAGTTTAATCCATATATCGCTTTAAAGTCCAAATTTATCTTTAAGTTCTGCTAAAATAAAAAAAAACAGCTAATAGGGCCTTCGCCTCAAAACACGTTCTAAAAATAAACTAATTATAGTGGCAGATATAGGGTGTAGGATGAAGGGAGATTTAGAACTTAAGGATCTTTATGTTTGTTTATTCAATTAGTTTAAACTTTAATCTCCTTTTGTAATGTAATATCCACGTATTTCTACAATAGGCGCAAAATTCAAATGACAATTGTGTTCTTAAAACTTATTACGTTTACTCGTTATGTTATTTTTGTCGTCAGCGTAACGAGATGGCTTTTAAATGTAAACAGTAGTGTTTTGGGTTTGGTTCCCATATGGGAAGATAGTTTTTTTGAACTTGCGACAAGAGAAAGTGGCATTAATTTCCACCACTAAACATGTCTTAAAAAATTGTGCGGAAAAAGAAGTGTCTCCTTTCTCTTAGCCTTCTATATGGGGAATATTTCTATTTATTTAAATTTTATTTATATATGCTCTTTTAATATTTATATTCTCATACAAAAATTTAATCAAGATACCCAGAGCAATGTGTAGAAAATTCGCAAAATTATGCGACAGCGAATAATTGCTCGAGCAAAATGACGCCATGTAACAAAGGCACCATGTGCGGCGGAAAGCGAAATTTGTTTACGTACGTACGTACAGTTTGAAATTAAAATTTAATATTAACGCTTTCATGTTAGCGTTTTCGGTTACGGTTAGATATTGGTTTGTTTGGACAGTCAGTTTGAATGTTATCTTGTTTTAGATGTTGATACGTATGTACTACTGTAAATTTGCGTTAAATTTGAATTTGAATAGGTTATTAATATTTTTGAATTAAATAGGCCATACGGCCTATTTAATTCAATATATTTCTATCAAACAGAATAATTTAACTTAGTAATTATTATTTTAAATTGTTTTTTGTTATTTAAAGAATAATTATAAATTTTAACATAACGGGAGAAATCCCTTGGTGAAAACTGTCTGAACAATCCACCCACTAAGTCACGCGTTCTCCTCTAAGGAAATGTTTACAAACTTCAATTTTGATATTTAAGAATATATGCAAAACGCCACTAAAGTAAAATATTAACAAATCATACCTTTAAGCCTATAGCAGTCTATTTTTCCACTACAAAAATTTTCAACAAAGGCTGAAATTAATTAAATACTTGAAGTCACATCTCCCTCTCGGGAACAAAACATAAATGGGGACAAGGAAAAATGCATACTTTCATGTTACAACAGGGAACAAAGTTTCTTTTAAAACTATTTGTACAATAGTTTACAATAGCATGTATAGGCAAGTAAATATATAAAATTAATATATGACATATATTGTAACAAAGAAAATATATTGGGGCCCTTGTACAATGGCGAAAGTATATGGAGCGTCTGACAGTAAGCGGGATGGTTACAGATTCGACTCCCATATAGGCTATGAAAATATATATATATATATATATATATATATATATATATATATATATATATATATATATATATATATATATATATATATATATATATATATATATATATATATATATATATATATATATATATATATATATATATATATATATATATATATATATATATATATATATATATATATATATATATATATCTATATATATATTTAATTACCTGTTAATTAATTTTACTCACGTTTCGACCTTGTCCTTGTTTTTATTTTATTCATTTGAACCGGTGACGTAATTGTAAGAAAAAGAAAATTCAGCGTTATCGCCCCCTCGAGATTAACTAAATTAACGGGTCTTACGTGACTTTGTATAAGGGTGTTCACATACTATGTTGGACAAAAAACTAAAATGTATCAAAAGCCTATAATTATATAAGAAACTATGACTATTTAAACATTATACTTAACTTTATCTGTTATCTTGTAATTATTTTTTTTTAAAGCTGCACGCTTTATCCCACACATACCAGGGTATGTAGAGGGAACTGCACAAATAGTTGAAAATTAGTGTTAAGAGACTCACCGCTTTCCGCCTTATTGAGGTTCAACGCCGCGCGGCCGAATTGCCAGAGTGAAGAGAATAGAATTAAAAAATCCATTATCGTTGAGTGGGAATGGAACCTACAAACCGTCGCGTTTTACACGCTACGCCTCTGCGCCAAGATGGTCTTAAGTTTTATTACAATAATACAATTTTTATTTAATTGTTACAAATGTCTTTATAAAGAGAGTAGTCTTAGATTATAACTTCTATAAAAGCGATGAAATGATGCCTTTGCATATGGAATGGGTTCTGCTCTGAAATATGGTTATTAAGTTATTTATACCTTTAAATTCAAAAGTTCAAAATGCTCGAAATACATAATTAATCTAAGTGTGTTTCGACGTTGTATTCAATTAAAAGTAACTAAATTCGGTTTCTTACTATATATTACTATTAAAAAATATATCGTTCGTTAATAACTGAGACAACTGATTACTTGGTTCTATATGGAATCTCATTGGGTAGAATAAGAAAACAAGATTTCCCGAAACAGCAATTGACACAGGAAAAATAAGGTTATCTGTACATAGCGGAAATTTTTACCATATGGACAAAACGCTTTGTGTATATATTCTATATTAGCATAGCAAGACTATTGATTGCCGCATCTATATTTCCTATGTCTATACAATTCAGAGAGGTATTTTCTAGGCCCGTCCGCTCTTGCACTTCAAGCCTAACATGAGACTTTACGCAGACAAACAAAAGCCTATTTAATTATTTAAAAAAAATGCATGTACAAATTTACACTAAGCAATTTACTTCAGGCATATATTACTATTACAGTGCTGTGATCATATATATATATATATATATATATATATATATATATATATATATATATATATATATATATATATATATATATATATATATATATATATATATATATATATATATATATATATATATATATATATATATATATATATATATATATATATATATATATATATATATATATATATATATATATATATATATATATATATATATATATATATATATATATATATATATATATATATATATATATATATATATATATATATATATATGTATGTATAGGTTTTAACTTTATGGTGTACTAATAAAATTTCCAAATAAATCATTACTACTTCCCAGAATACATAGTCATAGCCAATGATAAATATGATCATGCCGTACACATTATCTGAAAATATTGTGTTAATATTAGTAATATATACTTGACGGCATCAGATCTATATCGATGGTTCTTTGTTCAATTCTGTCTATATACATTCGATTCTGTCTAGATAAATTACTTCTGTTTCATGTATGAATTAGTTTTACTTTTTCAACATGACATATCTTAAATTTAAAAAGCTAAAGCCAATAACTAACATTCGGTTTTATTTGTGTCTTTCGTATGTCAGTGTGTATGGGGGATTCAATTTTAAACTTAAGAAATTAAGGACATTAAAAATAAATTTAGATTAAAATTTAATATTTCTGTCTGTAGTTTAAAACATAGTTGTTTTATTTTTTAATATTTTACATATCGATTAACTTACAACAAAGCGCGGTTCCGAGTTACTCCATCACAAATACAATGTCTCTATTAATATTAAAAAATGGATAACGAAACCTGTTAATACTAAATGCTCTCTGCACTACAATTATTTAAGTAAAATAATATATCGAAAATCAAATATACTATACCTCAGTGAAAGAGTTCAAGGTAATAGGAGTGTAATGTAAGGAAAGTCTTAGATGATGAAGACTATAAAAGGAATGAATTAACGTCAATTGGGGCAGCTACCTGTAGGCATCGGTCCGTAATGAAAAGGAACTCTGGAGTACAGTTATTGAGTGTTTTAAGTCATTCAGAACTCTTACGTGGAATCTTTGTCCGAATATGCTCAACATATATGATTGATATGTGATTCAATATTTATCTCTTAAATGAAACTTAAACCTTTTCTTTTTCTATATCTAAGTTATCTCTTTTAAACTGACACAAAAGACGAAGAAGAAAGAAAGAAAATAATCTAAACTAAAGCTTGTACCTATCTAAAGCTCATTAGTCTGCCGTTTATCTGAATTTGGGAATTATTTCATCAACAGTTTTGACAGCTTAAATCCATAATTAGGTGCACTTTGAAAGCCCTTTTGGTATTATCAATTTACGAAGTACCTACCATTGAATTTTAAACTTATTTTTAAATTTATTTAAATTAAATTTAACAAACGTGTTCATATTAGATATAATATAAATTTAAAAACATTAAGAATATATATATATATATATATATATATATATATATATATATATATATATATATATATATATATATATATATATATATATATATATATATATATATATATATATATATATATATATATATATATATATATATATATATATATATATATATATATATATATATATATATATATATATATATATATATATATATATATATATATATATATATATATATATATATATAATAATTTCTAATATTGACAAAAAACACGTGGCATTTTTATTTACAATTCGTCATTTGAGATTTCAATAAATCATTGTGCATAAAATACTAATAACAATATTTCATAAATTTTAATTTAAAAATTGGAATTTCTAGAGTTATCATTAATTTACAAAAATTTTGTATATATTTAAATTGGATTAGGTATTTTAATATTTACAAAAAATCACGAGGAATTTTAGTTTAATATTCAACATCTGATATTTGATTATATTATTTTTCAAACAATATAAAATAAATTTATTTTAATAATTCTCTTTAATTATTTTTATTATTAAATATTAATTTCAAATTCCTAACCTATCTTCCTTTTTCCCTTCCTCTTAATCTTGGAAATTTAAAGTTTTAGATTTGTATAAATATAAACAAGATTTATAAACTAGTTCGCCAAAGAAGTTTCACTTCTGACATGTGTACTTTGTACGCACGCATGTTTTTTTTATATTTCTTTAACTTCACGCTGCATCACGCACATGATAGAAGAAATTGTAGGAATCTGGAGATCCAGCTACTCTGTTTCCCGCTTTCAGCTTTACATCACACCGGTTTGATTTCTTACCAGAGCGAAGAAAATGCAAATAATTCACTGATTCATTCTTCCTGAGTCTTCAAAATAAATTTAAATATAAATAGATATTATACATTTTTGATAGAATTTCAAGCTCGTATTCAATACGTGAAAATGGACTGCAAACCTTTTTGTATCAATTTTATGACTCTTTAAGTTTTATCACGCATATAAGTAGATGACACTAATTTGTTTACTGACATGTACTGACTGGTGGTAGTTAATGTTTCCTCACGTTTAGATAGTAATGAATTAGTGAGAAATCACTCTTTCTGCCATTTTCAGTGGAAACTCAAGCCATTTCGTTTTGAGTAGCCGGAAGTTATTTATTTGAATGGTACATTCATACGTTACATCACGCTTTTGTGCACTCAGTATTGTGAAAGTGGAAGTAAATCAATTATGCATAAATAAAGTTAATATTTTTGGTAGTACTGGAAGGAATAATCCATAATTTTTTTTGGTATAAAACCTTTAAGGTTCATTGAAGAGAATCTTCTCAAAGTTAGAATCTATCCTAGTCGTAAAAACCTATAAAAAGGAATAGGACAAAACTTTGTTATAAGATGTGCGTGTGAAAATAATTTATTTTAATATACGAAGATACCATGGATGCTCAGTCAATAACTAATAGATTGAACTCGGGGAAAGTAGTTACTAATTATATATTGAATTCGTTGGTATGAGGAAGGTGATGGTTATACTTACGGGTCATAGTAAATAAAATGGAATCCTTATCACTCATGGACTGATGGACAGACACACGAAGAACAGAGTAGTGTTCTTTGTGTGTCTGTCCGTCCATCCGTCTGTGTTTATTTTATTTAGCGTTTCTTTAACGAAATATTTACAAAAAGGAAATTGGTACGAAACCTTCGGTGCTATCCCCACAACTACTCTTACTTGACTGATATTTTTTGTAATAAATATTCTTTGCAATAAATGTAATTTACTAGCACTTTTTAAAAAAAAGCTCAAAAATATTTTGTTTATTCTCAATATTGATATTTACTGGTGCGTTATAAATTTAAAGAAAAACGAACACAAATAATAGTACCTACAACATGAGGCTTACTGAAAGCGAAGTCATTAAAATTGTATTATTCAAAATGCAAGAGAAAGATTTGTTGAATAATTAAAAAGGTGAGGCGATGAAGACTCGAGGAGTAGGTGTCACTTAACGCTTAGCTCGGGCATGCTTCCTTTGCCTTAACGCTTGGTGGATACGAATTATAGTATCCAAAAATAAATATAAGAATCTTCTTCTTTATTTTACTTTAGGTTAATAGAGGGAACTGAAAATATCGATAAAAAATGTTTTATTCCTTAAAAGCATGTAAAAATATGTTGGAAAATTACTGTATCAGATTCAATTTTATCCTGACCTTACTAACTTGATTAGGAAATACACTGAAATTCTAAAGTACTAATTAATATTTTGTCCTCTACTTTCTTCACATAATTTCATGTCGTTTGGTAGAACTCTACGCTGTACTCTAATTTATAATACTCTAATTTACAAGAGTTTTTTTCTGAGTACAATAATATGATGCTCTGATAATGTGATAAGGATACATCTGATTAAAACAAATTGATATTATAAACGATTTCTTCATTCTATATATAATGATTTACATAAATTGACAATTTAAAAGCTTTTGCAAGGTTTATTAACACTTCTGAAAAGTCTCTTTTTTGAAAAGTTTTACCATTCAGTTCCTAGCTCAAACATCGATCAGGTTGATGGTACCTTGTATATAGTATCTTAAGTTGTACCTAATAAAGGCGAAATTTCACAATGTTCTTTTTAAAAGTGTTATATTTAGTTTCTTAGTTTTGTTACATACTTAGTAATTGATTTAATAAAGACGTTTTAAAAATCTGCACCATACTAAAATACAACATAAGATGCATTTAAGTTCCCGAAAAATGTGATATCATCAACAGATTTTTTATAAGGAATTTTAGTGCATTAATTTAGAAATATATTTTGACTATAATAAAAGACATAAATATGTTATAGATACTTATTTAAATTAAATTATTAAAAATAATAATTAGAACTAAGAATCGATTCTGTAGTATTAGTAAAATTTATAAGAAAAAGTATTATTATGCTACACAATACCTGACGTCATAGGACCTTCAAAAAATATTTATTTATTTTAGTATAATTTTCAGCTGATTTCAAAATTATACCAATTATGTAACTCTCAGAGGCAATACATAAGTTTTTTATTACAATAAATAACAGAACTGTACAGTCAGTTTGCGCTTGTAAGTTAACTTACTATATATACTTCGTTTATATACTTTAAATAAGCTCATAAGCTAAACAAGACCTAACCTAAATCAGTCGAAAAATCTCCTTAATCTGAGTAAAGCTAAATTCTTACTCGTTACAAGCAAAAATGTTTACCGTCTTATTTTAGAAAGTTGATCAATATAATATTGTCAAAAAGAATTGTTATAAAACGCGTAAGTTACATATATATATCGAGCGTATTCGAATAGAGATTCCTCATAATTGCACTATTTTCATAAATCACTCACTCACACAAGTACTCATCCAATACGGGCCATTCTCTACGTGCCCAAACTGACTTCTTCGTCTTCGTTTTGATGGATAGTATGCTGTTGGCCCTGCGGCCTCTACAGCGTCACCTTGGGGTGGGGAGGCCGAGCTAAAAGAGCTCCGACCTTGGCTTGGCTACCACGGAGTGGCACCAACAAATAAGAGCACAGTGTCGCAAGGGCGTCTCCTGCGAGACTCGGACCATGCTTGCATACACTGTTTGTAGTGGAGGAGTTTATTCCCTACTGGGTAGGGCACTTGACGCCCTTTTGGACTTTATTTCTAGACTCCACCTGCGCCGAGGCGCGGTCGGGTCACTGAAAAGTAACCCAAACTGACAAAAATTCATCGCTTTTATAGTCTTTATCATCTACGAGTAAGAACACCCTCTTTATACAGATTTTAGAAAATTAAATATAATTTTAATAACTGTAAAGGCATAAATCACAGATTGTACCGACGTAACATTTTCTTCTTTGTAAGAAGCATTGAGTGATCACGCAATAAGGTTCGTTCATGAATTTCAATGAAATTAATATTTATAACAAAATGTTGTATTTATATAGTTTTTTATATTTATATAAAAAAGGATTTCTTTCAAATTAAAAAACGAAATATATATAATAAATAAGTTAAGACGATATTGTACGCAGATTATTATGTTTGCATCAAATAAGATCAAAACGCGACTTGTGTACTTTGAGGATTCTCGCAACCTAACTTAGCTTTATGCGATTACCCTCACACAATAAACACTTGTTCCAACGTACTTTAGTTTAGAAATGTGCACACATTAGATTATTTCGTCTGTGATTGTGGATTTATTTATAATTATTTAATTTTTAAAACTAGGCAAAGCGCGCTGTTGAGATCCGCCACGCAATGCCACGAAATGTCTCGCTCCCTTCTTTTCACCTCGGAAAGTTGAGGTAACCGAGTGTCTTAACACTAGGTTTGTATGGTTCTTGTGGTTCCCTCTGCCTAACCTGGTACATGCGAGATAAAGCTTGAAGCTGAAAAGAAATATGATTATGTAATTAGAAAATAAAGCACCTTATAAAATCATGTTTGTCTATATGTCCGTCTGTCATGGTCTTTTTTGCGCCAGTGACCCTGGTGCATCGAGGGTTCTGTAATAATTTTTTTTTTGTAGGTCAACTGAAATTAAAATTTACAATACTATACTCTAATCAAAGTAAGTTCAAATTCCTTGACAAATTAGTTTACGATGAGTATCATAGTATATTCTACTAAAAAATTAAATACACTTCGTTCTATAATTTTATATAAAAATTAATGCATCTTCTTAAGTATTTAATTTTAAAGCTGTAATAACCAAAGCGTCTTTAAATACCATCAATGTCTTTATTAACAATTTCAAAGGAATTCTGTAACCTCTTATTTGCAGTCACTGTAAAATTGCTACTTCAATATAAAAATGTTTATTTAAAACATTTATAAAAGGTTTATTATATTTACTAACATGTTTGATTAGAAATTATGTTTTGATTTTAAGACGTATGTGGTGCAAAGTATTCGCACTGCTACGGGGTAGGTGTGGGTTCGGTACTAATCAGGGGAAAAAATATTTTAAATTTCTCGCTCTGGTAGATAAAATGTAAGAAAAACAATATTACAGAGAGTGGAGAACGGAGTGTTTTAGCGATTGTTTATGTGTATGTAAGTACTACCTCTAAAATAAAATAAAACGTTTTGAGTTCTTTTCTCTTTCTCTTGCAGTATTACGTTCCAACACTTGTTGTATGTACTGCGTAGTAGAAAAAATGTTACTATGAAAACCAAACGCCAAATATCCATTTATAAATTGACAAGCCTACGGATCAAGTGTATGCAATATTATAATATATAGTTAGTTATTACCGGTAAAAGACAAGAAAATCGCGTCAATCGTGGCAGTTGCATGTAGGCAGCGGCCAGCACATAAAGAAAACTTCTTAAGTAATTAATGTCATGCCAGCACATAAAACTTCTTAAGTAATTAATGTCATTTAATTACATAGAACCTCCGTCCAAATACGCTCAAAATATATGATAAACTTCCTAAAAAAAATTTAAAGTATTTTTTTTAAGTGAAACATCGCTTTTGTTTTCTAAATATATTTTAATTGTTTACATTAGCTTAGAAAAGTGCTTCTTTATTTTATTATATTACTGCAATGGCAAGAAGTACCCACATAATTATTGTTAAGAACTGAAAGCAGGTGTGACACAGTTTCCACTAGTGAGGTTGCCATCGCTCACCTCCACATTTTTAGCTATGTGTACATTTTTAGCTATCATAAATACATTAAGATTGTATATGTTTTTTCTGAATAATAACATAAACTATTAACCATTAATAAAAAATGGAGACGAAGAAGTTAATGTCTTATACATGCGACGGTTCTTTAGAAATCAAGCTCATACTTTGGTACCCACTTCCTACGTAGTACATACGTGTTGCGATGTGATTAATCTTCAGTTTTAATTAGTTTGGCCGCCAAGTTGGTCTAATCACTAAATTAGATTATACAAGGTTATAATTTTATATGCATTAAGAATATATTTAATATACATTCAGAATACATTGTTTTAAATGAGTTACAATTATAGGTTTTTTATTTTAATATAACTTTAATTACTCAATGTTATACTACATGTAGGATGGGTATAGTGAGTATATATATATATATATATATATATATATATATATATATATATATATATATATATATATATATATATATATATATATATATATATATATATATATATATATATATATATATATATATATATATATATATATATATATATATATATATATATATATATATATATATATATATATATATATATATATATATATATATATATATATATATATATATATATATATATATATATATATATATATATATATATATATATATATATATATATATATATATATATATATTATTTTACACTTATATATTTCGAAATATTTACAACTTACTTACGAAGTGATTTCATTATATCATTTATCTATGCATAATTCAAACAGAAAATGTGGTTTGGTGCAATGCAGACTGTGCATGTTCTTGCGGAGGTCTGACTTTTGAAAACTAGCGCTGACTTTTTGTTACTTGATACGTTGAATTTTCCAGCTTTTACTTTAAAATCTTGGTTGGTAGCGTTTATTAATACGCCTTGGCTTCATACAAGCTGCTGCATTATGTTCTTGTGTTAATTTTAAGTGAATACAAACTAGTAGTTTCTTTTATAATATTTGTATTTTGTATTTATGCAAATATTTCGTATAATATATAATCAGTTACATAATGATTACTCAAAAAGATTCAAGGAGTAATTTAAATTGAAATACAATCGCTGTTTTATCACTAAAAGTGATATTTTTCGGCACAAAAATTACCAGTTCTTACGGAAAAAGCGAACGTAAGTGGTAAAAAGCAACAAATTAAAAAAACTTTCTTATAAAATATAATTGTTATGCCTCTTAGACTGAGCCCTTCGTTGAACTTACTGATATAGTTCGTTTTATTTACCACTAAAATAAATAAAAAAATAAAATAACTATTTAACGCATATAGACGTATAGATTGACGGAGTGAATATAGTGTTAATTTTGTAGACATTGTATGTTCTGGCGGAACTCAATAAAGCGCATACTTGTTTATTAGTTCAAGATTATTTGTTAAATAATTCATTGCACTAAATAGTAATTGAACCCACAACTGTCACACTCATAAACATACACTGTTCTGCTGCAGCTTTAACACCCATCAAAAAAGCTAAAAGAACAAGGATTTGGCCTTATGGCCGTGACATAGTCAAAGAATTTCAACACAGATATTGTATATAGAGTATGTATACATATACATATATTAAGAAAATTTCATTGAATTGAAATTCAATTACATATTTATAAAAACGTTTCGTAAGCATATTTCTTTTTAATATTCACGATTCACAGAATTCACAGAAATTTTTATGAGAAGCTAAAATCTATTACGTACCAAACAGGCTTGATGGCAGCACCGTCACAGTCTATACGCGGCTTTATAATATATCGAGCTATTTAATTATATATATGAGAGAGAGCTCAATATTATTTAGTTGAATTCAATTTTCCATTGCAATATTCTGAAATAAATTAACAGTTAAACTATGAATACAAAAATATATACTTAAAGAAAGACCACTAAAATATGCGTTCTTCATCACATCGTAATCATTTGGCAAGAGAAAATGTTCTTTTTATTAAGCATTTTTATGATTTTAATGTGTTAACTCACACTAAGGTTAAAAATAATTAATGTATATTTCTATGTTTTATTTGGATGGTGCGGATTAACACTTTAAAAGACATAAAAAATATTTTGCAACGTTGTAAAAAACAATTAACAGCATAGTGAGACGCAGATTCAAATAAAAGATGCCATTGAGATAGGTGGGGTAATAAATAACATGAATAGTAAAAACTAATTAAAAATTAAAAATTTATTCTGACTTGTAGTTAAGTCGTGTGTTTTGATCGATGTGAGGAGTTAGAACCACTAACCTCGTGTTTCTTAGCATCCGTTAGATTGTGCTGCTGAACTGGAGCCGGAACATTTTAAAGAATTGACCTACATCCATATCGAGTATAATCAAATATATTAATATTACGTTGTAAAAATTTCTTAAAATGAACCACATGTACGCTTTTTTGTTTAATTATTTATAATTTTTGTATATTGTGTTATAAGAATGACTTAGCTCCTACATTTTGTAAGCTATGTCGCAATTCATAGCTAATATTAATCGGATTCCAATTTGAATGGTCAATTACAACAAGTCGTATGTTAAAATTTAATAATACGAGTTTACATGATTTGGATTTACAGAACTTCACTAAATATTCATATTTAGCTTATTATTATAGCATTAGAGGTACTAGCACTTTAGGTAAACGCGATCGTTGGTTCGATTTCCTCTTGAGGGATACTTCATTAATCTTTTTTTTTAACTTCACGCTTTATTACGCACATGGCAGGGTAGGCAGAGGGAACTGCAGGGACCGTGGGAACCTAGTGTTAAGACACTCCGTTGCTTATTCCCTGTCTTCTCCGCCCCCGCTTTACTTCATTTAAATCTTATTTTAAATTAGAAAATGGAATTACTTATGAGATAGTTAAAGTCTGGAGAGGTTTCGATAAGTGCTGTCAAATGTAAGTTAAGAGACGGACGACAAAAGGGGATTATATACGATTAATTGATGAAGATAGGCTTAATAATGTTCTAAGACTATAGGAAGATAAAAATAAGTATAAAATATGTTATAGTTTATGTTTTATGTCTTTTTGATTTTACATTGTCTTCACATACAGCAGGATAGGTAGTAGTGTTAAGACACTCCGTTCCCCGCTATTAATCTAATTTTCTAGATATTGAATACTGTATTTACGTACTGAACCATGGTGTTAAAAAACATAAAACTAATACTTTCCTCCGAGAGGGAATTGAATTCGTAACCGTTGCTAATGCAGACGATGTGCCGTTACACCATAACGGCCCTAATCAATATATACTATATTATTACAAACATTATAATAACAAATACGATTTTTTTAAATAATTCTCTTTAATTTTTTTATTTTAAATAACAACTTTTATTAAATAACACTTTTTACTGTCTATATATTAAAATATTTTATATAATTAAAATATTTCTGTAACTGAACCTTTGAACACATACTCGAACATTTTATATTAATTACATTCAGATGTATAAAGCTTATATATGTATATCACATTTTCTTTATAAAATATTTGAAAGGTGGCATTAGTAGGATAATTTTAAATTTGCGTAGGTCCACCAAAAGGAGCTCGGACAGGTGAAGTTGAGCGTAATGCGCATTTTAAAGGGTGCCTTTAAGCCCACACTCGGGTCGCAAATCCTAGACGGTGCTACGAGCTTGCCCTATTACAATGTGATGGATACTCATACTAGTGAATCTTTTGTAAAGTAGATTTTATTTGTAGGTTTTCAACGCCTATTTATATAACAGAATAATGTATAATGGTCATGCCAAATGTTATATATATTGAAAATCAAAAAGTTGTTCTGACATTAGTAGCAAAAAGCTTGAATGAGTTTTTCTATTATTGCATATAATGAATTATTATAGGCTTAGGTAATACTTAGTAATATTTGCTAGATTACTTACCTGCTAGATACACACAATACACATACACACACATACATACGGGAGTGCGTATATTAAATATGTGTGTGTGTGTGTGTTCCCACACACACACACATATTTAATATTACAAACCAAAATAAAAAAATCGTAAAATTTCAATCATTCGTCAAAAATTGAATCACATTTCTCGAGTTAATTCAAGTTCTCGTAAATAATGCACTTCTAATTTAAAAGCTCGGATGAATCTGAGTGTACTTAAGCAATCTGGGTCAAGAGTCGGATTTAAAAGTACATAGCAAATCTGATAGAGGGCCTATTGTAGATGCAGTTAATTTTTAAATTATCAAAGACTGCAGTGATAATTAGGATATATTTTTTTTCAATATAGATGAAGAAGCTATTGTAAATTAACTTAGTTGTATTATATTTGTTAAGGGGTAAAATCGGTTAAGTGTGGTATATTTATGGAATGAGGATTCCGTACTATTTTATTTATTATAGATATTCCACTGTATTAAAAATTACTAGTAATATTTAACAATCATAAATTTGCAGCCGTATCCATAAATTTTCCATGAAATCATAAATATAAATACAATTACAAATCCATGGTAGTTTATTTCTGGGTATAAATAAAAAGTTATCAATCTTCAAATTTCTCCTTAAAATATACTGTACGATTTCACTTATAGTTAATAAAGTAAAATTAATTAAATTCCACAAATTTTTACCTTGTTAAGATGATATTTGTGTTTCGTCATCCAGACCGGATATTTTTCTCTATTCTCGAAGCCTAAAACGCATAGTACTGGTAGAACTTACAGTTCCGTGGGAAACAAATATCCCAAAAAGTCACCATCTAAAACTTAATAAATACTTTGATCTTACAAACGAACTGACCAGGAATAGGTTTAGAGTTAGCTTATTTGCGGTTGAAGTAGGAGCGAGAGGTATAACAGCGAAATCTCTCTATAGTTTACTCAAAGATCTCGGCCTATCTAGAACTATTATAAATTCATTTCTAGAACGCACTTCAAAGGCGGCTTTGGTAGAATCGTTTAGAATTTGGTTAGGTAGTGGGAGGAGCTCGGACAGTGAAGGTGAGCGTTAATGCATTTTAAAGGGGCCCCTTTAAACCTACACTTGGGTCGCAAGTCCCAAGCGCTGATCGGAGCTCCTCTTCCTACAACGCGATGGGCCCGGCACCCGCACGGTGAATCCATAGAATGCTAAGCAGTTTTCTTCTCATTTAAAGTGACAGCCCGGAGAGACGGGATGACGCTGGAAAGACAGTTGACTGCTGGAAAGACAGCTGGCAGCTGGGAAGACAGCTGACTGTTGGAAAGACAGCCGCGGGCAATGGCCTAGCAAGCCAAGCCCAGGAAAATTTTAAAGCTAAAAGTCCTTATAAGAAAAATACCCCTGGGACAGTCTGAGAGGGGGGGCGGAAGAACTGTCCACCGGTTGAAGCAAACAACGAAAGCGGCGCGAATACGGACTTGAAATGCCCCACGTGCGGGAAAAATTACAAGAGAAGAGCCTGGTATATTAAACATCTTAAAACACATGATGGTGTTGAAGCACGACAGTCGTCGGTAAGCTCTTCGACTATCACTGCGGATAGAGTTGACCCTCATATGTCCCATGGTGAGCCATTGAGTGAAGAGTATCAGGAGTCCATTTCCACCCGGACACGTCTTAGCATTCCCAATATAAAGCAATCGACATGGAAAGTACACGACGAACGATTAGCGGTCCTGTTAGAGCATCCGGGCTCGAAGCAGGAGTTAGACATGCAAGTAGAGACTTTCCAAAAAACTATTTATGACTATTTCAACGAAATATATCCACCTTCAAATCATTACGCTCGTAAAAACAAAGAAAACGCGTTCAAGTCGAAAATGAGGAGGAAAAAAAGAGAGCTAAAAAAGAATCTTCGTGCGGCCAAAGCTCTAGGCGATAATTATCTTAGTCACCAATTGTCTAGGGCGCTACGGTCAACCCTGAAATTAATTCAAGGTATATCGAAACAGATCGCGGAACAACGTAACAATTTCGATCGGGCTAAACACGAGGTAGCTTTTGATAAAAATCCTTTTGAGTACTCAAAAAACATTTTTAAAGAAGATAGAGGTAAGCTTTCCTTGACCGATGAGGCAACTTATGAACATTATAGAAGCACGTACGAAGTAGCTAATATAGAAAGACTATATAAGGAGCCAAATAAACAACGACCTGAGATTCCTCACACTGAATTTCAAAGTGACCCACCAACTTTAGAGGAAATAAATAAACAAATCAAAAAGAAACCATCTAAATCAGCTCCAGGTCCTGATGGTATCCCCTATATAGTATACAAAAAATGTTCATCTGTTCGTAAATACCTCCACAACTTATATGGTAAAATCTGGTCAAGAAAGCAAATACCTACGTCGTTTGGAGAAGCGGTATTTGTCCTCATTCCTAAAAAAGACCGGGTAACAGATCCGAAAGATACTAGGCCGATTGCTCTTACGAATACTCTATCTAAAATCTTTTTCTCATTACTTCAAACGAAAATGACCCATTTTATGATTAGCAATAGGTACTTCAGGCCGAATTACCAGAAAAGGTTTCTACCTGGAGTTTCTGGATGCCTGGAGCATAATAGTTTGTTAACTGAAAGTTTAAAAGACGCCAGAATGTGTGAGAGGCAAATTACAGTGTGTTGGATAGATTTAGAAAACGCGTTCGGGTCAGTACAACACGATCTATTGATGTTTGCGTTAAAATGGTACAATTTTCCTACGATAATAAGCAACATAATCGCGTCATACTATTCCAAATTAAATTTCGTTATAACCTCTAAAGACGGCCATTCAAAACCTTTAGGCTATAAAGTAGGTCTTTTTCAGGGTTGTTGTTTATCCCCAATAATATTTAATATCGTAATAAATATTTTAATAGATAATCTAATTAAACAAGAGAAAAAATGGGGTTATCGGTTTAAGTTCAACAATAAGTACACAGAATCCATCCTTGCTTTCGCGGACGATCTTGCGATACTGACTAGAAACCCAAGGCAATGCCAGCTGCTATTGGATGAAGTAGACGATTTTTGTGCGTGGACGAAAGGAATGAGGACAAAACCTAGTAAGTGTCACTGTTTATGTCTGGGAAGGCGAAACACTAAATATACCTCATACGATCCGGGACTTAAAATTGGTGGTAAAAGCATTGCTATAGTTTCCGAAGCGGCACCTTATAAATTTCTCAGCAAGAAAATACATTACAAAGGCCGCACTCCATCTTCAGGTATACTAGTCGACAGCTTTTTGACGGATCTTGAAAAGGTAGATCGTCAACCTATAACTAATGTCAAGAAAGTTTGGATTTACGACGATTTTCTAACATCACGTCTGAATTGGCCTTTCCTCGTGTATGATTTCAATAAAACCCTCTTAACAAAGTTAGATGCAAGTGTCATAAAGATAGTGAAGTTTTGGCTTGGGCTAGCGCATTCGGCGGATATCTCAACATTATTTAGAGACAAAAATGGTTTAGGGTTGAGATTAAAGAAACCATCGGAGCTCTATAAACACCTAAGAGTCTCCAAAACACACATTCTGGGAAAATCACGGGATGAGATTGTTATCTCACTCCCAAAAGACAGAAGTGTCCCAGAGCTCGAGTCAAGACTTCAATTCCATAAGCAATTTATGATAGGAGCACAATCTAGTAAAGTAGGGTTAGGATCAAAGAGGAAAGTTCAAGACATAGACATAATAAAATCTTTTATTCGGCAAGACGAGAACGACAAATATAAGGTGCACGCATTGGGTTTAGAAATGCAAAACGAGTGGCTAACTATAGGAGAATTCTGTATCCCTTTAGCTTTAAAATGGCGCACCCTAATTCACGACGGGTCTCCAGCACTATTAAAATTCTATCTAAATGCGTTCCAAATGACTCTTCCAGATCAAAGTAACTTAGTAAGATGGGGTAAAGCTACCGATAAATCTTGCTACATCTGTAAAGAGGCAGTAGGGACAGCTAAACATATGCTGGTAGGGTGTAGGGTACTCTTGGATAGTGGTCACTACTCGCGGCGCCACGATAAAGTACTAGAAATCATACGTGAAGCCGTTAGTCTATCTGTAGCAAGAGCACAGAGAAATATAACAACCAGCAAACGCTCAATAGAGTTTGTGAAAGAAGGTTTTTATAAAAAACCCACACAAAACCTTTCTCTATATTAGATCCAGCTCCCGATTGGACACTTATGATGGACACGTATGAAAAACATTATAGAATCCCTGATGATATTTGTGTTTCGTCATCCAGACCGGATATTTTTCTCTATTCTCGAAGCCTAAAACGCATAGTACTGGTAGAACTTACAGTTCCGTGGGAAACAAATATCCCAAAAAGTCACCATCTAAAACTTAATAAATACTTTGATCTTACAAACGAACTGACCAGGAATAGGTTTAGAGTTAGCTTATTTGCGGTTGAAGTAGGAGCGAGAGGTATAACAGCGAAATCTCTCTATAGTTTACTCAAAGATCTCGGCCTATCTAGAACTATTATAAATTCATTTCTAGAACGCACTTCAAAGGCGGCTTTGGTATAATCGTTTAGAATTTGGTTAGGTAGTGGGAGGAGCTCGGACAGTGAAGGTGAGCGTTAATGCATTTTAAAGGGGCCCCTTTAAACCTACACTTGGGTCGCAAGTCCCAAGCGCTGATCGGAGCTCCTCTTCCTACAACGCGATGGGCCCGGCACCCGCACGGTGAATCCATAGAATGCTAAGCAGTTTTCTTCTCATTTAAAGTGACAGCCCGGAGAGACGGGATGACGCTGGAAAGACAGTTGACTGCTGGAAAGACAGCTGGCAGCTGGGAAGACAGCTGACTGTTGGAAAGACAGCCGCGGGCAATGGCCTAGCAAGCCAAGCCCAGGAAAATTTTAAAGCTAAAAGTCCTTATAAGAAAAATACCCCTGGGACAGTCCGAGAGGGGGGGCGGAAGAACTGTCCACCGGTTGAAGCAAACAACGAAAGCGGCGCGAATACGGACTTGAAATGCCCCACGTGCGGGAAAAATTACAAGAGAAGAGCCTGGTATATTAAACATCTTAAAACACATGGTGGTGTTGAAGCACGGCTATCGTCGGTAAGCTCTTCGACTATCACTTCCGATCTAGTTGACCCTCATATGTCCCATGGTGAGCCATTGAGTGAAGAGTATCAGGAGTCCATTTCCACCCGGACACGTCTTAGCATTCCCAATATAAAGCAATCGACATGGAAAGTACACGACGAACGATTAGCGGTCCTGTTAGAGCATCCGGGCTCGAAGCAGGAGTTAGACATGCAAGTAGTGACTTTCCAAAAAACTATTTATGACTATTTCAATGAAATATATCTACCTTCAAATCATTACGCTCGTAAAAACAAAGAAAACGCGTTTAAGTCGAAAATGAGGAGGAAAAAAAGAGAGTTAAAAAAGAATCTTCGTGCGGCCAAAGCGATAGGCGATAATTATCTTAGTCACCAATTGTCTAGGGCGCTACGGTCAACCCTGAAATTAATTCAAGGTATATCGAAACAGATCGCGGAACAACGTAACAATTTCGATCGGGCTAAACACGAGGTAGCTTTTGATAAAAATCCTTTTGAGTACTCAAAAAACATTTTTAAAGAAGATAGAGGTAAGCTTTCCTTGACCGATGAGGCAACTTATGAACATTATAGAAGCACGTACGAAGTAGCTAATATAGAAAGACTATATAAGGAGCCAAATAAACAACGACCTGAGATTCCTCACACTGAATTTCAAAGTGACCCACCAACTTTAGAGGAAATAAATAAACAAATCAAAAAGAAACCATCTAAATCAGCTCCAGGTCCTGATGGTATCCCCTATATAGTATACAAAAAATGTTCATCTGTTCGTAAATACCTCCACAACTTATATGGTAAAATCTGGTCAAGAAAGCAAATACCTACGTCGTTTGGAGAAGCGGTATTTGTCCTCATTCCTAAAAAAGACCGGGTAACAGATCCGAAAGATACTAGGCCGATTGCTCTTACGAATACTCTATCTAAAATCTTTTTCTCATTACTTCAAACGAAAATGACCCATTTTATGATTAGCAATAGGTACTTCAGGCCGAATTACCAGAAAGGGTTTCTACCTGGAGTTTCTGGATGCCTGGAGCATAATAGTTTGTTAACTGAAAGTTTAAAAGACGCCAGAATGTGTGAGAGGCAAATTACAGTGTGTTGGATAGATTTAGAAAACGCGTTCGGGTCAGTACAACACGATCTATTGATGTTTGCGTTAAAATGGTACAATTTTCCTACGATAATAAGCAACATAATCGCGTCATACTATTCCAAATTAAAATTCGTTATAACCTCTAAAGACGGCAATTCAAAACCTTTAGGCTATAAAGTAGGTCTTTTTCAGGGTTGTTGTTTATCCCCAATAATATTTAATATCGTAATAAATATTTTAATAGATAATCTAATTAAACAAGAGAAAAAATGGGGTTATCGGTTTAAGTTCAACAATAAGTACACAGAATCCATCCTTGCTTTCGCGGACGATCTTGCGATACTGACTAGGAATCCAAAGCAATGCCAGCTGCTATTGGATGAAGTAGACGATTTTTGCGCGTGGACGAAAGGAATGAGGACAAAACCTAGTAAGTGTCACTGTTTATATCTGGGAAGGCGAAATACTAAATATACCTCATACGATCCGGGACTTAAAATTGCCGGTAAAAGCATTGCTATAGTTTCCGAAGCGGCACCTTTTAAATTTCTCGGCAAGAAAATAGACTACAAAGGCCGCACTCCATCTTTAGATGTACTTGTCGACAGCTTTTTGACGGATCTTGAGAAGGTAGATCATCAACCTATAAGTAATGTCAAGAAAGTTTGGATTTACGACAATTTTCTAACATCACGTCTGAATTGGCCTTTCCTCGTGTATGATTTCAATAAGACCCTCTTAACAAAGTTAGATGCAAGTGTCACAAAGATACTGAAGTTTTGGCTTGGGCTAGCGCATTCGGCGGACACCTCAACCTTATTTAGAGATAAAAATAGTTTCGGGTTGAGATTAAAGAAACCATCGGAGCTCTATAAACATCTAAGAGTCTCCAAAACACACATTCTGGGAAAATCACTGGATGAGATTGTTATCTCACTCCCAAAAGACAGAAGTGTCCCAGAGCTCGAGTCAAGACTTCAATTCCATAAGCAATTTATGATAGGAGCACAGTCTAGTAAAGTAGGGTTAGGATCAAAGAGGAAAGTTCAAGACACAGACATAATAAAATCTTTTATTCGGCAAGACGAGAACGACAAATATAAGGTGCACGCATTGGGTTTAGAAATGCAAAACGAGTGGCTAACTATAGGAGAATTCTGTATCCCTTTAGCTTTAAAATGGCGCACCCTAATTCACGACTGGTCTCCAGCACTATTAAAATTCTATCTAAATGCGTTCCAAATGACTCTTCCAGATCAAAGTAATTTAGTAAGATGGGGTAAAGCTACCGATAAATCTTGCTACATCTGTAAAGAGGCAGTAGGGACAGCTAAACATATGCTGGTAGGGTGTAGGGTACTCTTGGATAGTGGTCAATACTCGCGGCGCCACGATAAAGTACTAGAAATCATACGTGAAGCCGTTAGTCTATCTGTAGCAAGAGCACAGAGAAATATAACAACCAGCAAACGCTCAATAGAGTTTGTGAAAGAAGGTTTTTATAAAAAACCCACACAAAAACCTTTCTCTATATTAGATCCAGCTCCCGATTGGACACTTATGATGGACACGTATGAGAAACAGTATAGAATCCCTGATGATATTTGTGTTTCGTCATCCAGACCGGATATTTTTCTCTATTCTCGAAGCCTAAAACGCATAGTACTGGTAGAACTTACAGTTCCGTGGGAAACAAATATCCCAAAAAGTCACCATCTAAAACTTAATAAATACTTTGATCTTACAAACGAACTGACCAGGAATAGGTTTAGAGTTAGCTTATTTGCGGTTGAAGTAGGAGCGAGAGGTATAACAGCGAAATCTCTCTATAGTTTACTCAAAGATCTCGGCCTATCTAGAACTATTATAAATTCATTTCTAGAACGCACTTCAAAGGCGGCTTTGGTAGAATCGTTTAGAATTTGGTTAGGTAGTGGGAGGAGCTCGGACAGTGAAGGTGAGCGTTAATGCATTTTAAAGGGGCCCCTTTAAACCTACACTTGGGTCGCAAGTCCCAAGCGCTGATCGGAGCTCCTCTTCCTACAACGCGATGGGCCCGGCACCCGCACGGTGAATCCATAGAATGCTAAGCAGTTTTCTTTTCTTAGTTCAGTACATAACGTTCGACTTATCTCTAATAACAAATCTCTTCCAGTCAATTAGTGGTTGTGGATGATTTAGTAGACGCGGCTGAGAAGAGTGCAGTTATCGATCATATATCAGTGTCAAATACACATATACATATTTATATAAAATATAATATCTACATATATATGCTACATATAATGTATTAACATTAATAATGACATAAGTAATCAATAGTTGACAAACTTAACTTTGCGGTCGAATATTCTCATTTTGTATTTTATTTATTTTGTAAAATGAACTACGATGAAAATTTATAATATATTTTTTTCTAGGGCTTTTTTATAAATTTCTAAATTTAATTTTTTTTATGAATTTCATTACACTGAATCAATCAACGGGAAATTTCAATAAAAACGAAGCTTATTTAATAATATCTTTTTATGATCCAAGGGACATTTATCCTAGATACCTTCACACGTATCTTGAAAATACCCTTATCTTGAAAAAATTGTTTTCGATATTCGTAGATATACAAGCGGACAACAAAGTCATCCTATAAGTGTTCCTTTTATTCATTTTGAGGTACAAATCTTTAAAAAGACGATGCGAAATTCATTAATTATGAATGCCTCAGGTTTTATGAAGAAATTCATAAAATTACGAAATTTATAGCAAATCGTACACTTTACAATCAGTAAATCATAAATCATTGATTTTATTCAACCGTCTCACATTTTCCCTTTTTCTTTCTTTTTGTAGAGGCGTATTCTAATAACATTGTATTCTTTCGTATACACAATTTAATTTGATAATAAAGTCTTTGGAGCCATTGACCTTTATATCAATTTAGTTCGTTAGGCCTCTAAAGCGATGGCTTGGGATCACAATTCGAAACAATAGTCTTAAGCGGCCAGATCATTTATCTTGTCCTCTTTTATTATTTAGATAGAAGCCCAGTTTAAGACTTTTTGATACAACTAAGGCAATCATTTATTATGACCAAAAATTGCGCGTTTGAAAAATTAATTGGATTACTTTCGATTGTTTTGGATTATGGTTTTATATATATATATATATATATATATATATATATATATATATATATATATATATATATATATATATATATATATATATATATATATATATATATATATATATATATATATATATATATATATATATATATATATATATATATATATATATATATATATATATATATATATATATATATGTGGGAAGAATTGTGGTATTATGTATATAACTAAATCTATTTTATTATTAATATTTTGTAAAACAAAGGTTTTATATACCATACTAACTTTTATTCCCGGATTTACCTGCAAGGTGAACTAGATAGTGACTATATATGGATTGTTACATATTTCGAGTGTTTAAGGTAATCACAAATCAAAGTATAATGAGTACATAGTTTTTCTTAGCCTCACACTTTTTCTTGCACTTAGCATAGTAGGCAAATATAACTCTAGTTTAGACACACTGTTCCCGACTTACCAGGCATTGCCTGTTAAAGTGGAACTCCGCGTCGCTTTTTGCGTTGTTAGTTGTGTTAGAGTGAAAAAAATATAAACAATTTATTTTCTGCTGTGCCTCTGCACCATAACAGTCCTCTCACTGTCTATCGTCTATTGCTAAAATTTGTAAGTAAGTAAATAAGTAAGTACTTCGCGAGATAAGCGTGTTTACACTAGCAAATTGTTTAATATTATTTTGTAATAAATTTAAGAATTATTTTTCTTTGGTCCCTTGCAATATTTTACTTTAATCATTTTTTTAATATAATTTTATCAGCTTCACGTTTATTCCCGCGCGAGGCGAAACGAGCGGAGGAAACTTTAGAAACCTTGAATCAAAACATGACATCCATAATTCCCGCGTTTGCGCATTTGCTGTTGCGTGTTGACTGGCGAAACTCAACATACGAATGGGAATCGAATCCACATACAGTCACGTTTACATGCAGACACTATGCCTCTGCGCTACCACGGTCTTCATTTCCTTTAAGACTTATTTATTACAATAAATATTTTTTTATCAATTTCTTGTACAGCATTAAAAGGGTGATAACATAATTCAACCTATGATTCAACACCATCACAACTAACTAGTAATTTTTGTCAGATACAAAAGGTATAATTTTAAGTCAAGTATCTATTTAGTTCTGCTAACCCGATAGAAGGATTTATTGCAACACTCGCTCAAGTTTAAATCGTTAGGAAAGCAATATCGGACGTAATCGTGATTGAAGGTTCAGAACTTTTACGTTGGAAATCACCTAGTTTGATTTACTTTGGTACCAGCTACCGTTTTTGACTACTTTTTTTAACTAACTTCAAAAAGAAAGAGAATATCACTTCGACTATATTATTTTAGGGTTCTATACCTTAAAAGGGAAATAAGAAATCCCTACAGGATCAGTTTTTTGTCTGTATGTCTGTTCATCTCTCAATATTATTTCAAAAATGGCATGGAAGAAGGAAAATAAAATTATATAATATCCGAATTAACTTCTCTAAGCACAGACAAAAACTTTTACTTTCATCGTCGCTCATATAAGTAAATGTCAATAGATTTGGACGAGCTTAATTAATTCGCATTTATAAAATAAAAATCGCATTGTAATCAAAACGTAGTTATGTAAATATGGAATTTGGCAATAACTTAGAACTTAAGAATAAATTGGTTGCGAAAATAAAAGATAATATATGTAAATACAAAAATGTACAAAGCCTTATCATGTCATCATCATCATCATGTCAGCCGTAGGACGTCCACTGCTGAACATAGGCCTCCCCCAGGGACCTCTAGTGCGCCCTGTCTAATGCTATACGCATCCAGTGGCTGCCTGCAACCCGGACCAAGTCGTCCGTCCACCTGGTAGGAGGCCGTCCCACGCTGCGCTTGCCGGTACGTGGTCTCCACTCGAGAACCTTTCTGCCCCAGCGGCCGTCAGTTCTCCGTACTATGTGCCCTGCCCATTGCCACTTCAACTTACTAATGCATTGGGCTATGTCGATTACTTTTGTTCGTTTGCGGATGTCCTCGTTGCGCACACGATCTCGCAAAGAAATTCCGAGCATAGCCCTCTCCATAGCTCGTTGAGCGACCTTGAGCTTCTTTATGAGGCCCATAGTAAGAGACCACGTTTCTGTGCCGTAAGTCATCATTATAATATAAATAAAAGAATAATATCATGTATAATATTAATAAAAGAGAAGAGCCTCAACAAGTGGAAATTACATATATCCCAAAAAGAGATCAATAACAGCACATACCGTCGTTGCTGATATAAAATCAGTATACAGGAACGCAAATTTAAGTTTAATTTTTTTTATTTTGTAAACATTTTGCCTCAGTGGAATACCTACAAACATGAAATAGGTACGGAACCCTCGGTGCACAAGTACTACTCGCACTTGACCAATGTTTTTATTTATATTGTATGCGATGTTGATTTCCGTTTTGAACTGTTAACCTAACAGTGTTATATTGGTCATAAATTTCTTCGAATTCTTCAAGATTTTTCTTTTATATACGTATTTTTACAAGGAAAGAAACTCGCAACAAGTAAAAAACAAAGTTATTCACAAGAAAACATCGATAAAATTGTTCACGTATGGAAATATCATGTAAATAACGTTACAGAGATACAATAATATAAGGAGAGCGTCACACGTATGTATATATGTATAGTATGATATAAAATGTTAGAATTTCATCTGGCGGTTTTGTGAATAAATAATTCATTTCAACTTTTGTGGGTATATTTTGTGTGATCTATTTTACTTTCGTGTGTCAAAAGTGCTATATATTGATAATATTTGTAAGAGTATAACACAAGGAAACTTACAAACTTATATCGCTCTGCTATAATATATTATATTATTTAAGGGCCTGTTTTCCATGAAATAGTCAAATATATATGAATTATATATTCCATTTTTATTTTCTTCATTCTTCATTGTATGGTAAACACAAAGATGAGGGCGAAGAAAAAAAACATATTTTAAATTTATACAGCAGTATTGGTATTGAAAAAAAAATCATCATTCAGTATTCCATGAATTATTCGTGTAGGTGCCCGTTCAATATAAGGAGAACTTATCCGAACAGAAAATTTTTCAGCAGATTTCAACTTGGAACCAACTGTAGATTTAAAATGTTTATTATCTCTAAAGTGTTATTCCATATTAAGAAAGAATATATTTTCAAGTATGGTAGCTATTGATATGGAGGAAACAATTCACACGTTTGTCTGAAATATATCTTTAAATATTAAATTTTCTACTATTCTACAAATATATATTGCCGATGAACATAAATAACAAAATATTGCAGGTATATGGTTCGTCTAAGCTTTACGTGGTAAAGTTATCGATGAAAATGGGCTTGGGCTATTTTGTAGAACTAACATTATCTCAAAAATTGTGCGAGAAAGCAAATAACTGGTGCCCTAAAATGAGACACCCTATTCCTACTCTTCTATTTGTGGGATAAAAAATGAAGCTAATAAAAGATTACACCTTTCTAATTTTTAACAGGGTTACACAAGATTTGATATTAAATAATTATATAAAACCAAAAAATATTTACTTTATTTATGCATAATTAATTTACTGCTATATTACTACTTACTGCCAGTCACTATAGTCACTAGTCAGTAAATTTAAATAAGGTAATGTCGCCACCTACCTACTACCTGATATACGTGATAAAACTTTTTTTAGCTTCACGCTTTATCCCGCACATGGCAGGGTAGGCAGAGGGAACTGCAGAAATCATACGAACCTAGTGTTAAAACACTCCGTTGCTTAGTCCATGCTTTTCCCCGTCCCCGCTTTCCGCCGTTTTTCGAGGCATTTCGTAATGAGTGGCGGAACTTAACACTTTGCCTAATATCCAGAGCGAAGAAAATGGAAATAGAAAATCCATCTTCCCCGAGTGGGAATCGAACCCACAAACCGTCGCGGTTATGACCGCGTCGAGGACCGTCATGGGGCAGACGCTACGCCTCTGCACCATGACGGTCCTCAAATTAAATAAAATAATTTAAAATAAAGACGGATTTAATTCATACTCGGGGAGGATGTAATATTTTCATTTTCTTCGGTCTGGCAATAAACAATACGCGATAAAATAACGCAATGCTTTGAAGAGCTCAAAACGAGGAAAGGAGTGTCTTAACGGAGTGGTTCCTTGAGCCTACAATTTCTTCTTCTTCCCTGTTTTTATTATGAATACACTCGCAATGATTATGATTAATTATATATTCGCTTTAAAATTACAGGTATAAATAAATAAATGGCTTCATACTATTTTCCATACATAACATAATAAACAGAGAGAACGTAGCGTTAAGACATCACTTTTGCATGCTGTGTCGGAAGTTAACTCCGTGCTTTGACTTCTAAGTGAGGATTTTCCATTCAAAATAGAAATTGAACCCACAACCGTCGCGTTAACAATTAAACGCTGTGCGCCTCCGTCACTACGGCCTATTTAAAATTTCAATTATTTTGTAAGTATACTTTAAGTATTTATATGATATTTTTCAAAACAAATGTTCCGAATCAGTTAAATTTTAAAATAAGTCTGAAATTAGTCTGATGGAAACATATTAGTAGTTGTTCATTAGTTAGTCATGAGTTTAAAGTACATATATTCATTATGAGTTAATTATTTATATATCATATTTTTCATTTTAAATGATATTTGATTCAATAGTACATGATGGAATAAAAACCAAAGGAGTTGCAATAAATCCTCCTATCGGGTTAGCAGAACTAAATAGATACTTGATTTAAAATTATACCTTTTGTATCTAACTACAATTACTAGTTAGTTGTGATGGTGTTGAATTATAGGTTGAAATATGTTATCACCCTTTTAATCCTGTACAAGCAATTGATAAAAAATATTTATTATAATAAATAATTCCTAAGATAATGAGGCCTTTCGTCGTCTTTTAGCTCGAAGATTAAAAGAAAACTCTTTTTATCTTCACGCCTTATCCTGCAACCTGATCTGCTACTTTTTCTTCTGTTTTTTTGTTAATGGTGAAGCAAAAGATACCAGTTTTATTAACCAGAAGAAAATTTTACTGAAATCTAAGACACTGTGTGCTAATCAACAGAAATTAATGCCTAATTTTAACGACTAGAGGGAAAAATGAAAATAGCTTATCCACCCAAATTGTCACCCTAATCTTTATCATAGAATACTGACGATTAATAATTTTCTTGATTCCCTATTGTAAAATATGAAGTAAATTTCTTTAAATACAACAAATTAAAATAACAATGAAGGCAGATTGTAAAAATATACTTAAAAAAGGCATTCACAAAAGAGCTAAAAGCGAATTAACTGCTGACAATTTTTTGAATGAAAGTAATCAGTGAAGGATTCGTATACAAACACATGCATTGTAACATTAAAATTTAACATTTATTTCTATTACGGTGAAAAGGTGGCAAGGCAGAATTAGGCCGTTACGTTTAATTAATGTTGGAACGAAGCGGAGTTTTTAAAACGTGCCCCGTGGTCCTATAAGGTGTAGATTTCATTTATAATTTTTCCTCGCTTTTGGTAAAATTGTGTATTTTATAAATTATTTCGCCATTTGCTTCTACTTGCAGGAAAATAAATGGATTAACAGACGCAAATATCCTTTTTATTTACTGTTTGTCCTGTTTATAGCGATTCCCTTTCCCTACCCTGAGCAGATGTAACTGTAGGAACCGTTCGAGCATAAGAGTGTTAAACGCACCGTTCCCTGTTTTTCACTTTTCGAAGCATAGCGTGTTGAATGGCGAACCTTAACGCCGCGCTTGCCTATTTGCCAAGGCTAATCTATGCTTCTCAAGTGGGAATCGAACCCACAAATCGTTGCTCATATACCTGTGCGCCACGATGGTTCTCTGGTCATTTTCATTAAAATTATAGCTTTTCTTCACTTCTTTTATTTGATTTATTTCGTACCTAAACAAATTTCTTTTTAGTTTGTGTATTTATACTCAATTTAAAAATATTATTTCATACTTAAATTAGAAGTATATACATCTTCTAAAAAGAAAATAATATCATCCAAGTAAAGAAGATTTTTATTTTACAAGTTTAAAAGTGAATTTATAGACTTATAGACCGTTATTCAAAAGCCAATTGCGTATTTATTTGTATATTTCACTCGCACTGTAATTGACTTACATCCTCAATCCCATGTTTGGTAACGAAGAAAATTGTTCGAGTTGTTTGTTTAAACGGTTTTCCGGTTTCCATTCCACTTTTAGTTTCTGCTAAAATGCTTTATTAAACAGTTATTGGAATTTCCAAAACAATTGCGAGCCGGCTATTGTTTTTGGACCTTTTCAAGTCTTTCTTTTATGATTTTTTCTACAATTAATATTTTTCCAAATGTGATTGAGAAGAAAATTTGTAATAACTGGACATTTTATAAGGTATTAGATTGTAGAGACATTAGTATTCATATATAGCAATTGCAGTCCTCGTACTATACAAAGATATAATTTTCTATTTTGAAATAATATTTACACTCATTTAGAAATGATTTTCAGTGGAATTCAATCTAAATTAAATGTCTTGTTAGCTGTATGAGAGAATATCTAAGTATTTTTGTATAAATACAAGTAAGAAAATTTAATTATAAAACTATTTTTATTTTATATTAAAAATAATAGTAAAGAAATATATACATATAATTCTAAATGTTATTGTATTCATAGTCGTCTAACTCTAACGTAGTCGGAGCGAAAAATTGAAAATTATCGTATGATATCGATAGGTCCTTGACGCTTCAAACTGTAGACTCTTAAAAACTAAGTGTCTTTTCATCACAGAAACCAAGGAACAGAAACCATCACTAAATATCCCGGGCGTCAATTAATACCGCCCGGTCCACTACGCGAACTGAACCTTTGAAATATCCACGACGGACATTCTTTTAAAGATAGCCCACAGAGAAAAGTAAACACACACAGAGTAAAGTAAAGGTACTTAGACTGCTTCACCTTTTTTGCCTGACGATTCCTTCACGTTTTGGACGTGGCATTAAAATAAAAAATGTTCCTTAGCATTTGTAGAACAATCGAAGCTTTGGCTGAATGAGGCAAAATTTTAAATTCAGCCAATAGAGAGAAGTGGTAATCACTCAAATTATCGATTCGTCGAGTACTATGCAAAGCTAGATATGGCTCACAAGACACAACAAGCAATGGTTAATATGCGTCTGTAGGAATGGTGCTTATTGTCTATTACAATGATAACATAGCATTCTCCTCGTAGGCCTAGGTTTAAGGCTTCTTGCACCGTGAGAGATTTCGGTTTCCTGAAGATGAATGACCGGCTTTTTGGTCCTATATAAATGCATACGATACATCGTAAGCCCGGTTTATAGAAGATGCAGCTCGTAACTACAGTGAAAGCAACAGAAGGGCAACGTGATTTGACGATTCGAAACATCTGAAGAGCAACGGGCACTTTTCTTTGATATTGGCAAAAGTCCACTTTGCTTTGCTGATTTGCAAAGCAATGTTGTTTTATTTTAAATTAATTTATTTACCATTTGTCGTCTTTAATTTCTCTTAGTCATGTAATATACTATTTTTAAAAAATATATCTTTGCTTTCACCTTTCCAATAGGATAAGTATAAAATAGTCTAGACATAAATTACATTTAGTCGAACTATATATACATGTAGATAGATAAAAATTTGGATAAAAAATATTTTTTATAACACAAACACGCCTAGAAGTATTTTAGTTCATGCTCTAATTAACTGTTTCAAATATTTTTTTGAACACACTCTAATTAACAAAACCAAAACAACCAAACGAAATTCATTACTGAGCATAACGTCTCGTAGTATTAAAGTAAACCAGAACGGGATAAGAGTCGACAATAACTGGAACTCTATACAAATCATGAAATATTCATTGAGACGCAGCTAAGGTACCACCGAGACACGATCGTATTTATTAGCATTTAGAGAAGTTTTCAAATATAAACTTAGTTTGCGAAGTTATTTTACTGATTGAATACGATACTGTGGTCTAATACCACGATATCGTATTCAATCAGTAAAATAACTTTTGATTATGTAAATATTAAATTTGTATTTATTAATAAATGTCTCATGTCTCATTATGAATGAGATGATGTCAGTTCAAATCTTATTTAAAATAAGAGATTGTTTTTATTTTGTGTGTATACAGCTTGAAATTCAATTGATTATGCACTTTAAGTTTTAAAAACCAATATAGTATGTTTCTTGAAATTTTATAACAATAAATATATTCATTGTTTTAAATTCGCATTACTACAATTTTTACAATTATTTACAATATTTATTTAAAATACTAATTGCGGGTGATTTACAAGAGTACAAACTAACCTACTACTAAGTTATTGACTGAATTTCACTTAATTCTACCACTTCATTTAACTATATTTCATTTTGATGGGCATTAATTTATTTTTTAGGATTGAACATCATGTCTGTTTAAAAAAAATTAAGATTACTACGAAAATATAACTTGCCTTATAACGTTATTCTACACGATTCTAGAAATTTATCAAACAATACTTTGCATAATGCAACAGACTTGGTTGACATGAGCCAAGGTATCTAAGTTTTAAATTGCATCGTTTAGGTACTAGCGGTAGAAAGAATAATAAAATACATGTAGTAGTACGAAGGAGCAAGTAAAAGGGTTATTTATTAGCCGAGTTTAGTGCGCCATGATGGTTCACGTATGTATATATTTATGCAGAATAATTGTGAAATGAATAGCATATTACCTAAATTGAGGATTTACTTTTACTTTGTATCTAAAATATACCAGAAAAGGTAGATAAATTAATGACAAGACACTCAATTTCATATGATTTTGATAAATTTCGAGATATTACATGTAATTTACGTAAAATTAGTGATTGTCTCACACAAACATGAAAATAATGTACATAGCTTATTTATTAACCAGAGAGCTTTGTCCTAACAAAGTAACATGGTACATAAAACCATAAAAACACGCCGACGAGAGTTAGTATAGGTATAAAATTTAGTTACACCAATATCATTACCGTTTTACGTATCATGTCTGTTTAAAAAAAATTAAGATTACTACGAAAATATAACTTGCCTTATAACGTTATTCTACACGATCCTAGAAATTTATCTAACAATACTTTGCATAATGCAACAGACTTGGTTGACATGAGCCGAGGTATCTAAGTTTTAAATTGCATCGTTTAGGTACTAGCGGTAGAAAGAATAATAAAATACATATAGTAGTACGAAGGAGCAAGTAAAAGGGTTATTTATTAGCCGAGTTTAGTGGCTTAGCGTGTGTTTTATAAAAGTCATATAAGTTTAAGTGAACGGATGTCACTTACATTGTTGTTTATACATCACATACATACATTTTTATACCTGCTTCTTTATTATTATTTTTTAATATTTGTAATATAATTAACACTACAGACACTTTTTAACTTATACTGTATTTTCTTATGAATTAATATTAATAATGAACTCTTATGTTATATTTACATATTTTTTACATTTATGTTACTTAGAACTAAGACTACAAATACGATCGAATACGATAATCGAATTTCATTTTTTTACAAAAAAAATGTAACGATACTATAAAGTTACTCCAATGATGACACAAGTGAGGTTTGAACCTGTTTCTTTTCCCCATCCCTGGCTGATCAAGGATTCTTTTTCCTCTTCGGTATAAGAGAGGTATAGGGTATTTTTAAGTCCACTACACGCTGGCATCTGTTTGTACATAAAAGGAATGTTTGGCTTTTTGAAGAGTATATGTTTGGATATACCCCTCGTAAAGCTTAGGCAATGTGGTAAAAATAGGTTCTCACTTATACTAAGAATTCGTGTCGGCCTTCGGTAAAACATTTCAAATGGGTTCTCTCGATCTTTAAAGGGTAGTTGGTTTATGTCTCCGATTGAAAGTCTTTAACCCCAGAGAATCTGATTACAATTACTATTGCTCCAAAATTATTCATAATTGGTACACAGCAAATCGTGGGCATTCCAGCACGATGTACATAACTCACTTGACTCAGATGTGTCTTGATCAAATTCATAATATGGAGAATCTTTGAGCTTAAATCGTAAACAAGTGTTGCAATGCCACCCTAACCCGTCAGCATTCGCAGGCTTCGAGGTAGGGAGTGTTGATTGGTGAAACTTAACGCCACATTTACCTAGATGCCACAGTGAAGAAAAAGGAAGTGATAATCCATTCTCCTTGTGTGGAAAGCGTACTCACAAACCGTTGCATTAACAAGCAGTCGCTGCACCTCTGCGCCATGACGGTTCATGTATGTATATATTTATGCAGAATAATTGTGAAATGAATAGCATATTACCTAAGTTGAGTATTTACTTTTACTTTGTATTCAGAATATACCAGAAAAGGTAGATAAAATAATGACAAGACACTCAATTTCATATGATTTTGATAAATTTCTAGATATTACATGTAATTTACGTAAAATTAGTGATTGTCTCACACAAGCATGAAAATAATGTACATAGCTTATTGATTAACCAGAGAGCTTTGTCCTAACAAAGTAACATTGTACATAAAACCATAAAAACACGCCGACGAGAGTTAGTATAGGTATAAAATTTAGTTACACCAATATCATTACCGTTTTACGTACAATATATTTGTGATATAAAATAAAAGTGAAACAATATGATAAAATGCTTGTATTTAAAAATATAGGCATAGGCAGAGGGAACTGCAGGGACCGTGGGAACCTGGTGTTATATATATATATTTATATATATATATATATATATATATATATATATATATATATATATATATATATATATATATATATATATATATAATTTTAAATATTATTGTATTCATAATCGTCTAACTCTAACGTAGTCGGAGAAAAAAAATTGAAAATTATCGTATGATATCGATGTGTCCTTGACGCTCTAAACTGTAGGCTGTTAAAAACTAAGTGTCTTTTCATCATAGAAACCAAGGACTAAATATCCCGGGCGTCAATTAATACCGCCCGGACCACTACGCGAACTGAACCTTTGAAATATCCACGACGGACATTCTTTTAAAGATAGCCCACAGAGAAAAGTAAACACACACAGAGTAAAGTAAAGGTACTTGGACTGCTTCACCTTTTTTGCCTGACGATTCCTTCACGTTTTGGACTTGGCATTAAAATAAAAAATGTTCCTTAGCATTTGTAGAACAATCGAAGCTTTGGCTGAATAAGGCAAAATTTTAAATTCAGCCAATAGGGAGAAGTGGTAATCACTCAAATTATCGATTCGTCGAGTACTATGCAAAGCTAGACATGGCTCACAAGACACAACAAGCAATGGTTAATATGCGTCTGTAGGAAGGGTGCTTATTGTCTATTACAATGATAACATAGCATTTTCCTCGTAGGCCTAGGTTTAAGGCTTCTTGAACCGTGAGAGATATCGGTTTCCTGAAGATGAATAGCCGGCTTTTTGGTCCTATATAAAGACATACGATATATCGTAAGCCCGGTTTATAGAAGATGCAGCTCGTAACTACAGTGAAAGCAACAGAAGGGCAACGTGATTTGACGATTCGAAGCATCTGAAGTAGAGCAACGGGCACTTTTCTTTGATATTGGCAAAAGTCCACTTTGTTTTGCTGATTTGCAAAGCAATGTTATTTTATTTTAAATTAATTTATTTACCATTTGTCGTCTTTAATTTCTCTTAGTCATGGAATATACTATTTTTAAAATATATATCTTTGCATTCACCTTTCCAATAGGATAAGTATAAAATAGTCTAGACAATTACCTTTAGTCGAACTATATATACATGTAGATAGATAAAAATTTAGATAAAAAATATTTTTCATAGCACAAACACGCCTAGAAGTATTTTAGTTCATGATCTAATTAACTGTTTCAAATATTTTTTTGAACACACTCTATTTAACAAAATCAAAACAACCAAACGAAATTCATTACTGAGCATAACGTCTCGTAGTATTAAAGTAAACCAGAACGGGATGAGAGTCGACAATAACTGGAACTCTATACAAATCATGAAATATTCATTGAGACGCAGCTAAGGTACCACCGAGACACGATCGTATTTATTAGCATTTAGAGAAGTTTTCAAATATAAACTTAGTTTGCGAAGTTATTTTACTGATTGAATACGATACCGTGGTGTTAGACTTTTGATTATGTAAATATTAAATTTGTATTTATTAATAAATGTCTTATTATGAATGAGATGATGTCAGTTCAAATCTTATCTAAAATAAGAATTTTTTTTTATTTTGTGTACAACTTGAAATTCAATTGATTATGCACTTTAAGTTTTAAAAACCAATATAGCATGTTTCTTGAAATTTTATAAGAATAAATATTTATATTCATTGTTATAAATTCGGTTGATTTCAGAATGATCCATTACTACAACTTTCACAATTATTTACAATATTATATACTATGTCGTATGTAGAAATTATTGTAAGTGTAACTAAGTAATTATATTTGTATTTTGCAATGACCTATTTTACATTGAACTCAACATAGTGTGTAGTAATTATAGTCGGTTTACAACGAGTTTTCATTGCATGGCCTTTTGCGTTTCCGAATTGATCAGTTTCGAAATCAGGCCTTTTAAAAACAAACACCATTTCATCCTTTCTTCAAATGAAAATTCCATTTATGTCTAGGATCCGCAAGTGTTATCAAGTTTCAGCAAGGACATTTCAGGCCACAAGGTGACGCTTAGTCGCTTATTTTTTCAGGTATAAATAAGCTGTTAAGCGTCACAGTGTCATATTGCCCCCTGTGTTCACCTTTCCCTTTTGATAACTGAGAATAGAAGACTGATTTCAGGAGTCTGGAATCATAAGTACGCTGCACTTGATCACACCACCATAGCTGGTTCTTTAGTTGGATTTAGTGATTCTGGAGGGGATCACCAAAAGAAACCTGCTGTAATTTCAAAGCTCCCACAGAATCCGTCAGACATCATCAGCTCAGTCTCAGTCAGAAAATTTTAAGAACTTTGTGCTGCATAGCAAATTTTTACGCTTAAAGACCGCAAAATTTTTACTTACATAACACGCGTCTTTCACTTTAACTAGAACTCAACAACTCCTGAGAGGCCTCAATGCCTCACTTTTTCTTATTGGAACGGAGACATTACCTTTGATTGAATTTTCTTTTATTCTTTACCTTTATATTTTAATCTGCAACACCAGGACATGGAAAAATAACGTCCTGACAGGATGTGTTTTGTTTATGGAATTAAAATAACTTATAGTGATCACTCTGAGTATGGAACTCTACAACCATCATGTTTATTATCAGATCTGCTGCTTCAATTATTTTGATAAAATATAATCATCTAGGCACTTAAAAACTGTTCACTGAAGACATGTACCTTCTAGTATGGAGGATTATTTCTTCATAATTCACTATAGATTCATAGTTTGCAGCTTTAAAAGTAAATTTAAATGTAGTTTATTTCAATATTTCTAGGGTTCCGTACAAAAATATAAAAACGGAACCCTTATAGAATCACTCGTGTTCCTGTCCGTCCGTCTGCCACAGCCAATTTTCTCTGAATCTACTATACCGAATCAGGTGAAATTTGGCAGGATGGTGTAATGCCCTGACCTGCACACATATGTGTAACGTAAAAAATATTTTTTTGAAATAAGGGTAATTTTCAAGGGATAAATTAGGTTATTAAAAAAAAATTGCGAACTTTACTGAGTCATATATCAAATGAAGGGGGCTTGTTATCAGGATCTTGAATATATTTTTTTTTCGATAATATTCATGAAAAAAGACCATTCCCCCCCCTAATCTCCGAAGTACTGGGCCGAAAAATTTGAAAAAATGACTGAATATTGTTTATGGCTTGTAGATTACAGGAAAACCTATAAGGATTTCATAAATTAAAAATAAAATGGTAAATTCGATAAAAAATGTTTTAGGGAAAAAACTTTTTCAGGGGAAATATTTCACTATATTGTGTACGGAACCCTGTCCACGCGAGTTCAACTCGCACTTGACCGGTTTTTATTTTTCTTTGACATCACTTGAAAGTAACATATATATAAGTAACATAAAATTTTATAATTAGCTTTTAAGGGTAATTTACAAGAGTACAAACTAACCTACTAATAAGTTATTGACTTAATTTCACTTAATTCTAACACTTCATTTAACTAAATTTCATTTTAAAGGACATTATTTTTTGGCTTTAATCTATTTTTTAGGATTGAACGTCATGTCTGTTTAAAAAAAATTAAGATTACTACGAAAATATAACTTGCCTTATAACGTTATTCTACACGATTCTAGAAAATTATCAAAGAATACTTTGCATAATGCAACAGACTTGGTTGACATGAGCCGAGGTATCTAAGTTTTAAATTGCATCGTTTAGGTACTAGCGGTAAAAAGAATAATAAAATACATGTAGTAGTACGAAGGAGCAAGTAAAAGGGTTATTTATTAGCCGAGTTTAGTGGCTTAGCGTGTGTTTTATAAAAGTCATATAAGTTTAAGTGAACGGGATGTCACGTACATTGTTGTTTATACATTACATACATACATTTTTATACATGCTTCTTTATTATTATTTTTGAATATTTGTAATATAATTAACACTACAGACACTTGGTCTTTTTAACTTATACTGTATTTTCTTATGACAGTTTTTAATCATATTAATATTAATACATAATATACAGAATTAATATTAATAATGAACTCTTATGTTATATTTACATATTTTTTACATTTATGTTACTTAGAACAAAGACTATAATGATTTCGAATACGATAAGCGGATTTCATTTTTTTACAAAAAAAATGTAACGATACTATAAAGTTACCCCAATGATGACACAAGTGAGGTTTGAACCTGTTTCTTTTCCCCATCCCTGGCTGATCAAGGATTCTTTTTCCTCTTGGGTATAAGAGAGGTATAGGGTATTTTTAAGTCCACTACACGCTGGCATCTGTTTGTACATAAAAGGAATGTTTGGCTTTTTGAAGAGTGTATGTTTGGATATACCCCTCGTAAAGCTTAGGCAATGTGTGGGACTCTTGTTATTACACAACAGGTTATCACTTATGCTAAGAATTTGTGTCGGTCTTCGGTAAATCTTTCAAGGGTAGTTGGTTTGTGTCTCCGATTAAAAGTCCTTGGTCCTAGAGAATCTGATTATTGCTCCAAAGTTGTTCAAAATTGGTACACAGTAAATCGTGGGCATTCCAGCACAATGTGTATAACTCACTTGACTCAGATGTGTCTTGATTGATTGATGAATTCATAATATGGAGAATCTTTGAGCTTAAATCGTAAACAAGTGTTGCAATGCCACCCTAATCCGTCAGCATTCGCAGGCTTCGAGGTAGGGAGTGTTGATTGGTGAAACTTAACGCCACATTTACCTAGATGCCACAGTGAAGAAAAAGGAAGTGATAATCCATTCTCCTTGTGTGGAAAGCATACTCACAAATCGTTGCATTAACAAGCAGTCGCTGCACCTCTGCGCCATGACGGTTCATGTATGTATATATTTATGCAGAATAATTGTGAAATGAATAGCATATTACCTAAGTTGAGTATTTACTTTTACTTTGTATTCAGAATATACCAGAAAAGGTAGATAAAATAATGACAAGACACTCAATTTCATATGATTTTGATAAATTTCTAGATATTACATGTAATTTACGTAAAATTAGTGATTGTCTCACACAAGCATGAAAATAATGTACATAGCTTATTGATTAACCAGAGAGCTTTGTCCTAACAAAGTAACATGGTACATAAAACCATAAAAACACGCCGACGAGAGTTAGTATAGGTATAAAATTTAGTTACACCAATATCATTACCGTTTTACGTACAATATATTTGTGATATAAAATAAAAGTGAAACAATATGATAAAATGCTTGTATTTAAAAATATAGGCATAGGCAGAGGGAACTGCAGGGACCGTGGGAACCTGGTGTTAAGACACTCCGTTGCTTAGTCCCTGCTTTCTTCGTCCCCGCTTTCCGCCGTTAAGTAAGAATTTAGAATTGTGAAAATTAGATAAATAAAGTATACTTTTGTTATATATAATTGATTTATCAAGGAAGGCTTAGATAGGACATCATGTAGTAGAATATTATAGAGCACTACGAATGTGTTATATATATTAAACACAATTTGTAGTTACTTAAGCCGACTGTAGAAACAAAGCCGCATGTAAAAGTAAGTTAATTATACATTAAAGAAACAAAATAATTTACTATTATAAATTAAAGAGCAACTTAAACCAATATAAAAATTTATAATGCTCAAGGGTCACAGATTATTAAAATTCTCAAAGTTAAGTAATAAAATATAACTGAACAAGATGGATCATAAAAATGCTTGGCGTTTTGAATATTTTCTAAAACAATAAGTGTTTAACGAACCGATATCTCTCGCGTTTCGCGATAACCACTTCAAAGGAGGACGTACCTTCTCTAATTCCAATGAAATGGACAAGCTAAAGACTGATGATCTACTGTTACGAAGGTGGAAGGCGAAGTCGCTTTGGACAGTTGGATAGTGAAAGAAAGCGTAGCTTGTATACATTATATTTCAAGATTTACTAGGTTGTGAACCCGGTTCAAGAGTTACACGTTATTTTACACGAATAACAGAAGTAGCCTCTTTAAAAAAATTCAATTAAACATATAATATATTCTTTATTGCACTAATATACATGGGTAAGGTTATTACAGTAAATTAAGTACACAAAGGTGGACTTATCTCTACAAGAGATCTCTTCCAGTCAACCTGTGGTTGTGGATGAGTGGCAACTAACGGGTGAAGCAAGTACAATTTATAGAAATAAGTATAATTATAAATACACACATAAATACATATATAGATCTATATAAATACCTATACATACGAATCAATAAATATACATACACAATATATATACATACACAATTACACGTATAAATACACATATATATTCAAATACATACACATATACATACTTATAAATATATGCAGTTGATTAAATTAAAACCACCATCTAAAATCAATCTTGTGCATTTAAATTTGTGAGTAGATATTTTTTTAATTGAGATTTAAAGGAATTTAAGGATGGACATTTATGGATAGATTTAGGTAGTTGGTTCCATAGGGATGCAGCATATACTGAATAGGATTTCTGGAAGAATTTGGTATTACTCTTCGGTATGTCTAGCGTCGGCAAGACGCAAGACCGCCTCGAGCGTGAAGGAGGAGGTAGGATGTTAAAGCGGGAGCATAGGTAAGGAGGGAAATCACGATAATTAAGGATTTTAAAGAGAAGTGTGAGGATATGCATATCTCGGCGAAGGCGAATCGGGAGCCAATTAAGCTGAGCTCGAAATTCGGAAACGTGGTCATATTTTCGCAGACCATAAATAAAGCGTATGGCGAGAGTTTGAAGACACTCCAGCTTGTTTAATAGCTCCTCAGTCACATCTAAATAGCAAACGTCGGCGTAGTCCAAAATTGGTAAAAGAAGAGATTGCGCAAGCATAATTTTGGTCTTAAAAGGGCGGTAATATTGGAGACGCTTGAGAGAGTGCAAAGAGAAATGCATGTGTTTGCTAACACAATTAATATGTGATGTCCAAGACATGTTGTTATCAATAGTTAGACCTAAATTTTTGATTTTATCATAATAAGCAATTTCAATACCTGAATATAAAATTTTAGGCGTTGAACCCCAATTAATTTTATTTCTTAACTTGTTACTGCCAATGATAATGGCCTGAGATTTTTTAGGGTTAACCAGCAGTCCAAAAGATTGGGTCCAAGATTGCACGGCAGTAAGGTCTTTATTTAAAGCTGCAATAGTCTCCGGTAGTTCATTTTAAACTGCAATGACGATACAACTGCAAATCATCTGCATACAGATGGTAAGGAGAAGATATGACTTTCGATAGAGTTAACTAATAATTAATTGTTGTACAAAAAGAAAGTCATAATATATTCACAATTTAATTTCTTATAATATTAAGTAATATTATTATTGTAACTCATTAAACTAAGTGAACCTATAAATTAATTAAAAAGGGTTTGGTGTTACATTAGTATAATTATATTATCAGCTATTACACTACATATGAGAAGACTAAAATAGAACCAAAATTAAATTTAGAACTTGATTACCTATCACGGAAGCAAATAACTTTATAACACTGTGCCAGAGGAACTTTTATTGTAGCTTTAATAAAACTTGCTATTTTATTTATAACCAGCTTCCAGCTACAGATAAATTAGTTACACAGTCACAGACACGAATTATGAGTTCTGTTTTTATGTTTAATTAAATATACTGTAGTGTAGAAAATGTCTCATATCTTTATTTAGAATTAAAAGACATAGTGAGTTCTTAGAAGGTGTAGATGTAAAGTATAAAGTAGAAGAACTATAATGTGACCTTTGAAACTTATAAACGCCCGCATAAAATTATTAATTTTTTTTTAGCTTCACGCTTTATCTCGCACATGGCAGTGTAGGCAGAGGGAACTGCAGGGACCGTGGGTACCTAGTGTTAAGACACTCCGTTGCTTAGTCCCTGCTTTCTTCGTCCCCGCTTTCCGCCATTTTCGAGGGATTGCGTGTTGAGTGGCGGAACTCGACGCCGCGCTTTGCTTAATTTGCCAGAGCGAAGAAATTGGAAATAGAAAAATCCATCTTCTCCGACTGGGGATCGAACCCAGAAACCGTTGCGTTACAGGCAGACGTTGCGCTTATGCGCCACGACGGTCCTCAAAAAAAATTATGAATATTCTCTTTTAATCAATAATTTTCGAGTTTATTAAAGTAATAAAAAAACAACAACAATACTTAAACGTATCTTACTTACAATAAAAAAGAAACGAAAAAAACAAGCGCCGCAATGACAAAAATAAAGAAACGGCAATGTGTATACGAGTAAGGAAATGTAGACTTGTACGTGATCGTAATTTTAAATCTTAACTTGTTTTAGAAGACGTGGAATAAGAAATATATTACAAAAATACAATACAGGTGGTATTCGGGATTTTTTAGAGTATTTTGTTACTTATAGTATCGTGTAACATGTATAGTTAACTGTGTTTCTTTATATATATATATATATATATATATATATATATATATATATATATATATATATATATATATATATATATATATATATATATATATATATATATATATATATATATATATATATATATATATATATATATATATATATATATATATATATATATATATATATATATATATATATATATATATATATATATATATATATATATATATATATATATATATATATATATATATATATATATATATATATATATATATATATATATATATATATATATATATATATATATATATATATATATATATATATATATATATATAAAGAAACACAGTTAACTATACATGTTACACGATACTATAAGTAACAAAATACTCTAAAAAATCCCGAATACCACCTGTATTGTATTTTTGTAATATATTTCTTATTCCACGTCTTCTAAAACAAGTTAAGATTTAAAATTACGATCACGTACAAGTCTACATTTCCTTACTCGTATACACATTGCCGTTTCTTTATTTTTGTCATTGCGGCGCTTGTTTTTTTCGTTTCTTTTTTATTGTAAGTAAGATACGTTTAAGTATTGTTGTTGTTTTTTTATTACTTTAATAAACTCGAAAATTATTGATTAAAAGAGAATATTCATAATTTTTTTTGAGGACCGTCGTGGCGCATAAGCGCAACGTCTGCCTGTAACGCAACGGTTTCTGGGTTCGATCCCCAGTCGGAGAAGATGGATTTTTCTATTTCCAATTTCTTCGCTCTGGCAAATTAAGCAAAGCGCGGCGTCGAGTTCCGCCACTCAACACGCAATACCTCGAAAATGGCGGAAAGCGGGGACGAAGAAAGCAGGGACTAAGCAACGGAGTGTCTTAACACTAGGTACCCACGGTCCCTGCAGTTCCCTCTGCCTACACTGCCATGTGCGAGATAAAGCGTGAAGCTAAAAAAAAATTAATAATTTTATGCGGGCGTTTATAAGTTTCAAAGGTCACATTATAGTTCTTCTACTTTATACTTTACATCTACACCTTCTAAGAACTCACTATGTCTTTTAATTCTAAATAAAGATATGAGACATTTTCTACACTACAGTATATTTAATTAAACATAAAAACAGAACTCATAATTCGTGTCTGTGACTGTGTAACTAATTTATCTGTAGCTGGAAGCTGGTTATAAATAAAATAGCAAGTTTTATTAAAGCTACAATAAAAGTTCCTCTGGCACAGTGTTATAAAGTTATTTGCTTCCGTGATAGGTAATCAAGTTCTAAATTTAATTTTGGTTCTATTTTAGTCTTCTCATATGTAGTGTAATAGCTGATAATATAATTATACTAATGTAACACCAAACCCTTTTTAATTAATTTATAGGTTCACTTAGTTTAATGAGTTACAATAATAATATTACTTAATATTATAAGAAATTAAATTGTGAATATATTATGACTTTCTTTTTGTACAACAATTAATTATTAGTTAACTCTATCGAAAGTCATATCTTCTCCTTACCATCTGTATGCAGATGATTTGCAGTTGTATCGTCATTGCAGTTTAAAATGAACTACCGGAGACTATTGCAGCTTTAAATAAAGACCTTACTGCCGTGCAATCTTGGACCCAATCTTTTGGACTGCTGGTTAACCCTAAAAAATCTCAGGCCATTATCATTGGCAGTAACAAGTTAAGAAATAAAATTAATTGGGGTTCAACGCCTAAAATTTTATATTCAGGTATTGAAATTGCTTATTATGATAAAATCAAAAATTTAGGTCTAACTATTGATAACAACATGTCTTGGACATCACATATTAATTGTGTTAGCAAACACATGCATTTCTCTTTGCACTCTCTCAAGCGTCTCCAATATTACCGCCCTTTTAAGACCAAAATTATGCTTGCGCAATCTCTTCTTTTACCAATTTTGGACTACGCCGACGTTTGCTATTTAGATGTGACTGAGGAGCTATTAAACAAGCTGGAGTGTCTTCAAACTCTCGCCATACGCTTTATTTATGGTCTGCGAAAATATGACCACGTTTCCGAATTTCGAGCTCAGCTTAATTGGCTCCCGATTCGCCTTCGCCGAGATATGCATATCCTCACACTTCTCTTTAAAATCCTTAATTATCGTGATTTCCCTCCTTACCTATGCTCCCGCTTTAACATCCTACCTCCTCCTTCACGCTCGAGGCGGTCTTGCGTCTTGCCGACGCTAGACATACCGAAGAGTAATACCAAATTCTTCCAGAAATCCTATTCAGTATATGCTGCATCCCTATGGAACCAACTACCTAAATCTATCCATAAATGTCCATCCTTAAATTCCTTTAAATCTCAATTAAAAAAATATCTACTCACAAATTTAAATGCACAAGATTGATTTTAGATGGTGGTTTTAATTTAATCAACTGCATATATTTATAAGTATGTATATGTGTATGTATTTGAATATATATGTGTATTTATACGTGTAATTGTGTATGTATATATATTGTGTATGTATATTTATTGATTCGTATGTATAGGTATTTATATAGATCTATATATGTATTTATATATATATATATATATATATATATATATATATATATATATATATATATATATATATATATATATATATATATATATATATATATATATATATATATATATATATATATATATATATATATATATATATATATATATATATATATATATATATATATATATATATATATATATATATATATATATATATATATATATATATATATATATATATATATATATATTTCCGCCAGCCTACACGCAATGCCTAGAAAGGTGGGAAATAGGGTACGGAGTGTTTGGACACCTTTATGTTCAGATTTTTCTTATGGAACCTAATCTGCCTAGGAAACTGCTAGGAATGGTATAAAAGTTAAGGTAAAAAAACAAAAAAAAACGTAAAAAACAGTTTTATGCGTCTGTAAATTGCTCTATGTTTTTGCAAATAGAAACAAACGGTGAAATAATTTATAAAATACACAATTCTACCAAAGACGAGGAAAAATTATAAATGAAATCCACACCTTATAGGACCACGGGGCACGTTTTAAAAACTCCGCTTCGTTCCAACATTAATTAAACGTAACGGCCTAATTCTGCCTTGCCACCTTTTCATCGTAATAGAAATAAATGTTAAATTTTAATGTTACAATGCATGTGTTTGTATACGAATCCTTCACTGATTACTTTCATTCATTTAATTAATTTATAAAAATTGTCTGTTTTTATAATTTTTATTAATGTTTTTTTTTAGCGGCAGGGTAGGCAGAGGGAACTGCAGGAACCGTGGGAACCTAGTGTTAAGACACTCCGTTGCTAAGTCTCTGCTTTCTCCGTCCCCGCTTTTCGTCTTTTTCGAGGCGTTGCGTGTTGAGTGGTGGAACTCAATGCCGCATTTTACCTAGTTTGCTAGAGCGAAGCAAATGGAAATAGAAAAATCCAATCCTCCGACTAGGGATCGAACCCAGAAACCAATATTTCTTTTCTTTTCGCCCTAAAGGTTATCTGGAAGAGATGACTACAAAGCATAAGATCACCTTTTGTGTTGTTTATTATCTGATCTATACGAGTATATATGGTGATTTCGTATACAATAAAGAACTAATAATAATAATCAGATTAAGAAGATGTAATTGTTTTTTACTTTATTTTGCTAATTGCTTCACTGTTCATTCCGCAAATTACAGATCAAGAAAAATGTGTCTCTTTTGTATAAACTGGTTTTCTGCTTTCTAGGCCAATTTTTGATATATACCTTCTTTTGTCTAATATTGAATATTTTCAAGTTTGATCATTTCATATATAGTAGTATGCATATAGTAAATGCTATAAAATAGCCCCAGCCCATTTTCATCAATAGCTTTACCATATAAAGCTTAGACGAACCATGCACTTGCAATATTTTGTTGTTTATGCTCAACGGTAATATTTATTTGTAGAATAGTAGAAATGTAATATTTAAGGATATATTTCAGATAAATGTTCGAATTGTTACCTCCAATATCAATAGCTACTGTTATATCTTTTTTTTATATGAAATAACACTAGAAATAATAAAACATTTTATAGCTCTATTTGGATCTCAAATCCAAATCACTGTTCTAGAATGTTCTCCTTACATTGTAATGGCACCCACACGATTAATCTACGTAGTGCTAAGTAGTTTTTGTTTTTCAATATTAATTCTGATTTTTTTTAATACTAATACTATTTTTATAATTGAGGACCGTCGTGGCGCAGAGGCGTAAGCGTCTGCCTGTATACGCGATGGTTTCTGGGTTCGATTCCCACTCGAGGAAGATGGATTTTTCTATTTCCGTTTTCTTTGCTCTAGAAACTAGGCAAAGTGCGGCGTTGAGTTCCGCCACTCAATACGCAATGCCTCAAAAAGGGCGGAAAGTGGGGACAGAAAAAAGCAGGGACTAAGCAACAGAGTGTCTTAACACTAGGTTCGGATGGTTCCTGCAGTTCCCTCTGCCTACCCTGCCATGTGCGGGATAAAGCGTGAAGCTAAAAAAAATACTATTAAAATACTCTTGTTTTATTAGCATCACGCTCTTATTTGTAAGGTAAAAATGGAGACAGTAAAAATTAAGTGTTTGATTCATATGATCACCCACCAATATGATTAGGGCTAAGTTGACATATTTATAAAGCAATAATGGGTCTTTATAATAGGTTTATATCAAAGACAACATTGTTAAACTTGCTATTAAGCAAAAGAAGAAGAAGAATAAGTTTATCATCATTACAAATAACGAACTTTTGTTCGAGGCTACTTAAAATAGTATACACTGTATAATAACGGTTATAATTATTTAAAATATATCGATTTATTAATACAAAATTTATAACAGACTCTAGAAAAATATAATATATTGTGACATAGCAAATTGGATTTGTAAATTTCCTTTCGTAATACTCTTAGAAAACTATCAATATATTATAACACTTTTGACACACGAAAGTAAAATAGATCACACAAAATAAACCCACAAGAGTTGTAATGAAATATTTATCCACAAAACCGACAAATGAAATTCAAACATTTTATATCATACTATACATATATACATACGTGTGACGCTCTCCTTATATTATTCTATCTCTGTAACGTTATTTACATGATATTTCCATACGTGAACAATTTTATCGATGTTTTCTTCCGCATAACCTTGTTTTTTACTTGTTGCGAGTAGCTTTCCTTCTAAATATATATTTAAGAAGGCTTGGAGAATTCGAAGAAATTTATGATCGATTTAACATTATTAGGTACTTGAGCGAGAAAACGTAGTTGAGAAAACGGAAATGACCGCATATTACAATATAAATAAAAATATCAGTCAAGTGCGAATAGTACTTTTACACCGAAGATTCCGTAACTTTTTCATGATAATCAAAAAATAATTAAATTTGCGGTCATATATACTCAATGTACATATATGAAAGAAACTACAGTAAATTCTCTTAATAATCTCTTTTTGGAGTATAATAAGTATTTGTTAATTTCCGATCATTCATTACGATGCAATTTAATCCTGTAAATGTGAATAAACTAATCTCTTGACATGTATAATTGATTCTTTGTCTGTGCTTCAAGAAGTTGCTGATTGGGATATTTGATATTTTTAGCGTCCTTCCTCCATGTTATTTTTAGAAAATAATATTGGCTCTTGAGGAAACAAACAAACAAAAAGTGATCCTATAAGGGTTTCGTATTTACCTTTTAAGGTACGGAGCCCTAAAAAATATACCGTCAAATAGTTATCCTCTTCCTTCTTGAAGTTAGTTAGAAAAAGTAGTCAAAAACGGTTGCTGGTACCAAAATAAATCAAACTAGGTGATTTCCAACGTAAAAGTTCTGAACCTTCAATCACGATTACGTCCGATATTGCCTTCCTAACGATTTAAAACTTGAACAAATGTTGCAATAAATTCTCCTATCTGGTTAGCAGAACTAAATAGATATTTGACTTAAAATTGTACCTTTGTATCTAACTACAATTACTAGCTCGATTGAGATGGAGACTACAGGTTGTATGGGGTTTAATATAGTATCATGCTTTTGAAAGATAGCTATAGGAAGAAATGATGAAGAAAATTATTTATTTGCTAATGCTCTGAAAGGCTGAAAGTTCAGGATAGAGTGTCTTAATACTATGTTCCCATGGTTCCTGTGGTTCCCCCTGCCTACCATGCTATATGCGGCCAAAGCGTGAAGCTTAACCAAAAAAAACAATTAGAAAAATAAATTTAATATATTTTTCTCATGAATTACTTACTCAATATGAAAATTTCCGATACTAAATATTTCATTCATAGAAGATAGACTACGAGAGGGTCGTCGTGGCGGAGAAGCACAGCGTCTACCTTTAAACGCAATGATTTATTTATTCAACTTCCGAGAAATAAATTATTTTTATTGTCTTCGCTCTGGTAGAAGGCAAAATGCAATTATATAACAATAATCATCACGCTTTACAATGAAAGGTGGTAAACGGGGAACGAAGTGTCTACACACTAGAGTTCTCTTTGCCAAATCTGCAAGAAAGTGTGAAGCTAAAATAAACTATGTCCCTATTGTACTTTCAGTCGTTACCACCTATATACATGATTTAAATCAATCGTATACGGAAATAAAAGCTAGCATGCTAAATAAAACTTAAGTTTTATAAAACATAAACGTAAAGTTAAAGTTACTTTACATAGCTGCTTAATTTTATTTAATATAAATAATGTATTATTATATAATCTATTACATAAATTTTTAATACTAACAAATTTATATTACAAGTCTTCCATACAACGTTCACACATACAAATATACATGGTGTGGCTTTAACGGCGACTGTGATTTCAAGCATAATATTAACTAGCCTTTATAAAGTTGTTAAAATTATAAAAGAAGTAAAATTTTCAAAAGTAAAAAAACGTTTTTTCTTTTTTTTGTCAAACAAAATAAATAATTAAATTATTGTTCCAAAATAAAATTCCATTTGTCAAGTATGACGCGAGCGTACACTATACCGTCAGAGCGGGACAGAGATATATGTCATTTTCTTTTGGTTATTTTTTTGAATGAAAGGTGACAGAATGACAACGTTTAATAGTATTTTTGTAGTATGTCATTCATATTTAATGATATCTACCTCACGCGTTACACAACATGTATAAATATCGTGAAACGGAAAAAATTATGCTGTACCCAAACTATAAATAATTATTAAATAATTTTTTGTATATAGCCTCAAAATATTTTCTCCTATAATAGTAGTTTTAATAATGGCCGCCGCGTCATATACACTCTGTATATAATAACCTACAACATAATATTCCAAAATAAAGTAAACTAATCGAATTATTTTTCTCGTGAAATTAAATGTACAATTTTCATAATAAATAATTACTTTCGTAGTATCAAAAAGTATTAAACTGGGCTTCTACCTAAATAATAAAAGAGGACAAGATAAATGATCTGGCCGTTTAAGACTATTGTTTCGAATTGTGATCCCAAGCCATCACTTTAGAGGCCTAACGAACTAAAGTGATATAAAGGTCAATAGCTTTAAAGAGTTTTATTATCAAGTTAAATTGTGTATGCGCAAGAATACAACGTTATTTCGAAACGGTATTGACGAACAGTGATTAAGAAAATGCAATATTATGATTTATTGATTGTAAAATAAACGATTTTTTATGAATTTCGCAATTTTATGAGTTTCAAAATTTTATCAATTTCTTTATAAAACGTGTGGCGCTAAAGCATTTTACAGGGGCTCTTTAAATTTACACTTGGGTTGCAAGTCCCAAGCGCTGCTCGGAGCTCCCCTTTTTACAATACGATGGCCCGGCACTTCCACGGTAAATCCATAATCTGCAACGAAGAGTTACATAGGATGGTAGGTACCAGTGAGGATGTCACAGTAAGAATGAAGAAGAACGTGCTGAGATGGTTTGGGCACGTCCAAAAAAATGAGTGACGAAAGAATGGTAAAAAAAGATATACGACTCAAAAGTGATTAGTAAGAGAGGTAAGAGGAGACCTAGGTTGACTTTGAAAACACAGTATCGAAGATACTGAAGGAAAGTCACGTAAAAAGCATGAAGACTTCTCGGAGAGCATGTATGAAGAGGTTAATGACAGTGGATAAGGCGAAAGAGTTATGCAGGGACCGCAGCTTTTGGCGCTCCGTTCTCTCTGACTACCCATCTAGAGCGTGTAGCTATGTATATATGTATGTATGGAAAATCGTAGAAAGTATCAAACTGAAATCAACATCAAATATCCAGGTCAAATGGCCCTTGGATTATAAAAAGATACAAATAAACAAGCTTCGTTTTTGTTGAAATTTTGACGTTGTCTTAATGTTACGAAATTATCAAAAAAATCGAAATTTATAAAAAAACACAAAAATTAAGCCATTTCAAATTTTCATTGTAGTTCATTTCATAATGGATTATTATTAAGAGTAATTTTACTTTATTGGTATAATTTGATGAGCAGTGAGATATTACAATATATGTATATTATTGTATATTAAATCTCAAAATGGTTAATTTATAAGTTTTGCGCAGAAAGAAGCTTTTACAAGCTCTTACATATATATATATATATATATATATATATATATATATATATATATATATATATATATATATATATATATATATATATATATATATATATATATATATATATATATATATATATATATATATATATATATATATATATATATATATATATATATATATATATATATATATATATATATATATATATATATATATATATATATATATATATATATATATATATATGTTGAAATTTTGACGTTGTCTTAATGTTACGAAATTATCAAAAAAATCGAAATTTATAAAAAAACACAAAAATTAAGCCATTTCAAATTTTCATTGTAGTTCATTTCATAATGGATTATTATTAAGAGTAATTTTACTTTATTGGTATAATTTGATGAGCAGTGAGATATTACAATATATGTATATTAAGGAGAAATCTCAAAATGGTTAATTTATAAGTTTTGCGCAGAAAGAAGCTTTTACAAGCTCTTACATATATATATATATATATATATATATATATATATATATATATATATATATATATATATATATATATATATATATATATATATATATATATATATATATATATATATATATATATATATATATATATATATATATATATATATATATATATATATATATATATATATATATATATATATATATATATATATCTCCAAACTGGGACTTGAAGCTTGACAGGATACATGCGATAATGCAAAACAAACAAGTGGAGAAATCAAGTAACTCTATGGTACCGAATAGAGGACGGTATCCACCTAACCTTACTGAAACAGAGTAGCAGAAGATAGAGTTGAGTGGAGAGAGCTGCAGGAGGGCTAGGCCAGGAGACACATCGAATTGGGAAAAACAAACAGACCACGGAAAATTTAGGAGAAAGGCCTGTATTATTATTATAATTTATTTAGAAAATTAGTGAATGCTACTGCAAATTTAAGGATCTCAAATTTTATAAGTAAATTTTGTACTACAATCAACTATAATCAATAAAATGGTACAGAACCCTCGTTCCACGAGTTTTACTCATACTTAACTGATGTGTAATCTATAATAATCTAATACAACACAACTATTCAACGACGGAGTTATTATTCATCTTTATTGAAAAAAAAAATATCCTAATTATCACTGCGGTCTTTGATAATTTAAAAATTAACTGCATCTACAATAGGCCCTCTATCAGATTTGCTATGTACTTTTAAATCCGACTCTTGACCCAGATTACTACAGTACACTCAGATTCATCCGAGCTTTTAAATTAGAAGTGCATTATTTACGAGGATTTGAATTAACTCGAGAAATGCGATTCAGTGTTTGACGAATGATTGAAAATTTACAATTTTATTTTGTTTTATGTTTTATAATATTAAATGTGTGTAGTATTTTCTATTATTGACCCATTGTAGTAGGTAAGTAATGTAGCTAAAATTACTAAGCATTACCTAAGACTATATTAAATTAGCTTGAACAAAAAAAAAGAAAACTTAAATATTTAAGCTATTGGCTAATAATTTCAAAACAGTTTCTGGATTTTCTACATATGTAACATTTAACATGACCTTTATACATTATTATGTTATACAAATATGCCTTGAAAACATATAAATACATTCTACTTTACAATAGATTCACTGTGTTAGTATCCATCACATTGTAATACGGCGAGCTCGGCTCCCAAGCACTGCCTAGGATTTGCGACCCAAGTGTAGGCTTAAAGGCATCCTTTAAAATGCGCATTACGCTCAACTTCACTGTCCAAGCTCTTTTTGGCAGACCTACGCAAATTTTAAATTATCCTGGTAATGCTACCTTTCAAATATTTTATAAAGAAAATGTAATATCTATTCATAGCCGTGTATTATACATTTAGATGTCGTTTCTATAGAATGTGTATATTCGAAGATTTAGTTACATAAACATTTTAATTTAATATATATATTGACAAAAAAAGTGTTACGTTTTTAATTAAAATCGCAAAACTTGAAGAGAATTATTAAAAAAATCGTTTTTGTTTTATAGTCTTTGGAATTACTTATACTGATTAGAACTGTTATGGCTTAGTGGCATATGGATGAAACTATCAGCAGTTACCGGTTCGATTTCCGCTCGGAGGCATTTATTACTTTTATCTCCTCACCTTGGTAAGTACAGCATTCAATACGAAATATCTCGAAAATTAGATAAATAACGGGGAACGGAGTGTCCTAACACAAGGTCTCTCCAGAGTACCCCGCTGTTTTTGAAGACAGTGCAAAATCAAAAAGAAAAAGCAACATTATTGGCCCTATAATATATTCTAGTTACTTTTATATATTCACTCTTTCACATTGTCTAAGAACATTGTTCAGTCTATCTTCATCAATTAATAGAGAAGAAACTGCTTAGCATTCCATGGATTCACCGTGCGGGTGCCGGGCCCATCGTGTTGTAGGAAGAGGAGCTCCGATCAGCGCTTGGGACTTGCGACCCAAGTGTAGGTTTAAAGGGGCCCCTTTAAAATGCATTAACGCTCACCTTCACTGTCCGAGCTCCTCCCACTACCTAACCAAATTCGAAAAGATTCTGCTAATGCCGCCTTTGAAGTACGTTCTAGAAATGTATTAGTAATAGTTCTAGACAGGCCGAGATCTTTTAGCAAGCTAAAGAGAGATTTCGCTGTTATACCTCTCGCTCCTACTTCTACCGCGTATGAATTTACTCTAAACCTATTCCTGGTCAGTTCGTTAGTAAGCTCGAAATATTTATTAAGTTTGAAGCTATGACTTTTAGGTATATTAGTCTCCCACGGAACTGTAAGTTCTACCAGTACTACGCGTTTTAGGTTTCGAGAATAAAGAAAAATATCAGGTCTGGATGACGAAACACCAATGTCCTCAGGGATTTTATACTGTTTCTCATACGTGTCCATCAAAAGAGTCCAATCAGGAGCTGGATCTAATATTGAGAAAGGTTTTTGCGTGTGTTTTTTAACAGAACCTTCTTTCACAAACTCTGTTGAACGTTTGCTGGTTGTAATGTTTCTCTGTGCTCTTGCTACTGAAAGACTAACGGCTTCACGTATAATTTCTAGTACCTTGTCATGGCGCCGCGAGTATTGACCACTTTCCAGGAGTACCCTACACCCCACCAGCATATGTTTAGCTGTCCCCACTGCCTCTTTACAGATGTAGCAAGATTTATCGGTAGCTTTACCCCATCTCACTAAATTACTTTGATCTGGAAGAGTCATTTGGAACGCATTCAGGTAGAATTTTAATAGTGCTGGAGACCAGTCATGAATTAGGGTGCGCCATTTTAAAGCTAAAGGGATACAAAATTCTCCCAGAGTTAGCCACTCGTTTTGCATTTCTAACCCCATTGCGTGCATCTTATACCTATCATTCTCGTCTTGCCGTATAAAAGATTTTATTATGTCCATATCTTGAACTTTCCTCTTTGATCCTAACCCTACTTTACTTGATTGTGCTCCTATCATAAATTGTTTATGGAACTTAAGTCTTGACTCGAGCTCTGGGACACTTCTGTCTTTTGGAAGTGAGGTAACAATCTCATCTCGTGATTTTCCCAGAATATGTGTTTTGGCAACTCTTACATGTTTATAGAGCTCCGATGGTTTCTTTAATCTCAACCCAAAGTTATTTTTTTCCCTAAATAAGGTTGAGGTGTCTGCCGAATGCGCTAGCCCAAGCCAAAACTTCAGTATCTTTATGACGCTTGCATCTAACTTAGCCAAGAGGGTTTTATTAAAATCATATACGAGGAAAGGCCAATTCAGACGTGATGTTAGAAAATTGTCGTATATCCAAACTTTTTTGACATTACTTATAGGTTGATGTTCTACCTTTTCAAGATCTGTCAAAAAGCTGTCGACTAGTACATCTAAAGATGGAGTACGGCCTTTATAATCTATTTTCTTGCCAAGAAATTTAAAAGGTGCCGCTTCGGAAACTATAGAAATGCTTTTACCATCTATTTTAAGTCCCGGATCGTATGAGGTATATTTAGTGTTTCGTCTACCCAGACATAAGCAGTGACACTTACTAGGTTTTGTCCTCATTCCCTTCGTCCACGCACAAAATTCTTCCACTTCATCCAATAGCAGCTGACATTGCTTTGGATTCCTAGTAAGTATCGCGAGATCGTCCGCAAAAGCAAGAATGGATTCTGTGTATTTATTGTTTAGCTTAAACCGATAACCCCATTTTCTCTCATGTTTAATTAAATTATCTATTAAAATATTTATGACGATATTAAATATTATTGGGGATAAACAACAACCCTGGAAAAGACCTACTCTATAGCTTAAAGGTTTTGAATTACCGTTTTTTGAGGTTATAACGAATTTTAATTTTGAATAGTATGACGCGATTATGTTGCTTACTATTGTAGGAAAGTTGTACCATTTTAAAGCAAACATCAATAGATCGTGTTGTACTGATCCGAACGCGTTTTCTAAATCTATCCAACATACCGTAATTTGCCTCTCACACTTTCTGGCGTCTTTTAAGCTTTCGGTTAACAAAGTATTATGCTCCAGGCATCCAGAAATTCCAGGTAGGAACCCTTTCTGGTAGTTCGGCCTGAAGTACCTATTGCTAATCATAAAATGGGTCATTTTCGTTTGAAATATTGAGAAAAAGATTTTAGACAAAGTATTCGTAAGAGCAATCGGCCTAGTATCCTTTGGATCTGTTACCCGGTCTTTTTTGGGAATGAGGACAAATATCGCTTCTCCAAATGACGTAGGTATTTGCTTTCTTGACCAGATTTTACCATATAAGTTGTGGAGGTGTTTACGAACAGATGAACATTTTTTGTAAACTATATAGGGGATACCATCAGGACCTGGAGCTGATTTAGATGGTTTCTTTTTGATTTGATTATTTATTTCCTCTAAAGTTGGTGGGTCAACTTGAAAGTCAACGTGAGGAATCTCAGGTCGTTGGTTGTTTGGCTCCATATATAGCCTTTCTATATTAGGCACTTCGTACGTGATTTTATAATGTTCATAAGTTGCCTCATCGGTCAAGAGAAGCTTACCTCTATCTTCCTTAAAAATGTTTTTAGAGTACTCAAAAGGATTTTTATCGAAAGCAACCTCGTGTTTTGCCCGATCAAAATTTGTATGACGTTCCGCGATCTGTATCGATATACCCTGAATTAATTTCAAGGTTGACCGTAGCGCCCTAGACAATTGGTGACTAAGATAATTATCGCCTAGAGCTTTGGCCGCACGAAGATTCTTTTTTAGCTCTCTTTTTTTCCTCCTCATTTTCGACTTGAACGCGTTTTCTTTGTTTTTACGAGCGTAATGATTTGAAGGTGGATATATTTCGTTGAAATAGTCATAAATAGTTTTTTGGAAAGTCTCTACTTGCATGTCTAACTCCTGCTTCGAGCCCGGATGCTCTAACAGGACCGCTAATCGTTCGTCGTGTACTTTCCATGTCGATTGCTTTAAATTGGGAATGCTAAGACGTGTCCGGGTGGAAATGGACTCCTGATATTTTTCACTCAATGGCTCACCATGGGACATATGAGGGTCAACTCTATCCGCAGTGATAGTCGAAGAGCTTACCGACGATAGCCGTGCTTCAACACCATCATGTGTTTTAAGATGTTTAATATACCAGGCTCTTCTCTTGTAATTTTTCCCGCACGTGGGGCATTTCAAGTCCGTATTCGCGCCGCTTTCGTTGTTTGTTCCAACCGGTGGACAGATCTTCCGCCCCCCCTCTCGGACTGTCCCAGGGGTATTTTTCTTTTTTGGACTTTTAGCTTTTAGGATTTCCTGGGCTTGGCTTGCTAGGCCATTGCCCTCGGCTGTCTTTCCAACAGTCAGCTGTCTTCCCAGCTGCCAGCTGTCTTTCCAGCAGTCAACTGTCTTTCCAGCGTCATCCCGTCTCTCCGGGTTGTCATTTTAAATGAGAAGAAACTGCTTAGCATTCCATGGATTCACCGTGCGGGTGCCGGGCCCATCGCGTTGTAGGAAGAGGATAATCCGCTTTTGTCGTCCGTCCTTTAACCTATATTTGACAGTACTTATCAAAATCTCTCCAGATTTTCAGACAGATCTCTTAATTAATTCGATTTTCAAACTCAAATTTTTGCTTTTTATTATAATTTATTTGAGATGTAGCATTTTGACTTACAGAGCTTAACGCTGCGGTTTACTTTTTTATTTCTACTCGCTTTATCCCGCTCATGGCAGGGTAGGCAGAGGGAACTGCAGGAACCATAGGAACCTAATGCTAAGACACTCTTTTGCTTAGGAATTGCTTTCTCCGTCCCCGATTTCCACATTTTCGAGGCATTGCGTGTTGAGTGGCGGAACTCAACGCCGCGCTTTGCTTAATTTCCAGAGCGAAAGAATCTAAATAGATAAATCCATCTTTCCCCGAGCGCAATATTCCTCGAGTGGACATCGAATATTTTTATTTATAATTTCCCTAAAATAGTTTTAAAACTTGCAATCTTTATCTGACAGCATCTAATAACCTTAATACGAATATTTAGTGAAGTTCTGCAAATCTAAACCGTGTAAATTCGTATTATTAAATTTTAATATACGACTCGTTGTAATTGACCATACAAATTGGAATTCGATTAATATTAGCTTTGAATTCTGCAATAGCTTGCGACCTAGGAGCTTATTCGTTTTATAAAGTATAAAATTGTATAAAAATTACAAATAATTGAAGAAAAAAAATTGCATACGGTCCATTCGTAGAAATTGTCAATGAGTAGTTTTAAAATATTTCAATATACTAAAGATGGGTCAATTCCTTAAAATGTACTGGCTCCAGCAAGACAATCAATAGGATGCTAAGGAATGCATAAAAGTTTAATTTCTCACGTCAATTAAATTACAAGATTAACTGCTATTTAAAGTATAAAGTAAAATTATAGTTAAAAATTAATGTTATATTTTTATTTATATTCCATTTTTTCATATTTTATAAAACCTGTGTTTATGTATTATTAGTTTTAACTGATTTATCACAATTTTGCTGTTATTCCTAAGATATATTAATGACATAATGCAGTAGAAAATTGAATGTCAACTGAAGTATTGATCTCTCCTATATATAATTAAAATATTCCACATATGACTATGCTGTGCATTGTCTATGACTGTACTGCCATCAGGCTTGTTTTGTACGTAATAAGTTTTAGATTCTCATCAAAATTTCTACGTGAATATTGAAAAGAAATATGCCTACGAACGCTTTTATTGAATCTCAATTCAATGAAATTCTGTTAATATACCTACATAGTAGGTATATATACTATGTCTGAGTTAGAATATCATAATAAAACCAATTTTTTGTCCTTTTATGCTCTTTAGATTTTTTATGGATGTTAAGGCTGCAACAGCACAATGTATGATTATAACTATGACAGTTATGGGTTCAATTTCCACTTAAAGTGATGAATTATTTAACAAAAAATCTCAATCTAATTACAAAACATGCGCTTTGTTGAATTATTTGAGTTCAACTTAACGAGCAATATCTACAACACTAACACAATGTCCTCTCCATCGATCCCGCTAAATGCGTTAAATATCGTCAAGCTGTTTTTCTTTTCTTACCTATTTTAGTGGTTTATAAACGGCACTATACTAGTGTGGTTTTTGAAGAGTTCAGTCTAGGACGCATCACAATCTCACTTTATTTATATGGATTTAAGAACAATAAAATATTTTTTTAATTGTTTTTGCCTTTCACAGTTCCCTTTATCTGTTTGATTCTTACAATATTTTATATGCCTGAATGATATCAATTTTAGTGTTTATATATTTTCCTAATAAGTATTTGCATGATGTATCTTTTTGAAGTTGCATACATACATACATATATACATCTGCTACCATGCTACCAAGTTAGGGTCAGATATAGTCAGAGGTAAATCTTTGAGTTCAATAGACCACATAAATTTGATATAAAAACTACTCAACTATAATTTATCTATTTAAAGACAATGATAGTCAAAAGTTAGATTTTTTTATTTACTCAATTCTTATCGAACTCAATGAAAACTCGTTCTTCTATTTACTTAATACGTAATTAGAAATAAGAATTCAAAAATGAAAAATATAGAACTTTTTTTAATAAGAGAAGTTTATATTCACTTAAAATTTACACAAGAACATAATGCAACAGCTTGTATGAAGCCAAGGCGTGTTAATAAACGCTACCAACCAAGATTTTAAAGTAAGAGCTGGAAAATTCAACGTATCAAGTAACAAAAAGCGAAGAGCGCTAGTTTTCAAAAGTCAGACCTCCGCAAGAACATGCACAGTCTGCATTGCACCAAACCACATTTTCTGTTTGAATTATGCATAGATAATTGATAGAATGAATATAAACATACTTTTTAAAAACAATTTATAAAGTACACACCAATAACTAAACATAAATTATTAATTTTTAAAAAGAATGTTTGTACACAAATTCCCGACTCGACTGCGTTTAAACACAAAGACCCTATTAAATTATATAATTCATTATTTAAGAATATTAAAAACGAAATTAATAAAGTATTTAAGGTTAGGATCGTTGACAAAAATAAAATAATTATTATTTATTTTTAAGAGCCGGAATAAACTATTTGAGCTTTAAAAGCAATACAATTTTTCTCCCCATTTTGTAGAATATGTAAAAAATACTCTTAAATTTTTAAAATATTCAATATATTTTAAACACAAAATTATAAATTCTGAACCTGGAATATTATAAGTCGTGTGACCGGTAAAGCTAAGTCCCGTGACCTGAGCTATGAAATATTAAGTAACAGATATAAAATTAACGCAGATTGTGTCTGTAATATCCCTATTAATTTAACAAGTGAACTCGCCTCTTCCTTGATAGAAGCACTTGCTCTATTGAACAGTAACGTCACTAAATGCAAAGTTTCTTTTGTATTTAAACACATTAGTGCTGGTGAAGTAGTAAAAATTTTTCATTCCCTTAAAATGTAAAATACGGGGGATTTATGGGCCATTTCAGTAAACGTGGTTAAACATATTATAGATGTTATATCTCCATGTTTAGCTATTATTTTTAATCAGTGTACAGATTCAGGAATATTCCCCGATCTAATGAAATGCAGCAAAGTAGTACCACTATTTAAATCTGGTGATAAATTAGATGTTAATAATTACAGACCAGTTTCTATATTACCCGCTTTGAGCAAAATTTTTGAAAAGATAATATTGAACCAAATGCATTTTAATGATAATAAATTATTGCATCCCGAACAATATGATTTTACTAAAGGTACGACTAGGCTAGGCTCTAACGTCATGAAGTCTGGTAGACATCACAGAATGAAGCCTGGTAGGCATCACAGAATGTTATTGGTGTATCCGTGACTTATCAAAAGCATTTGACTGTGTTGAGCACAAAAGTTTGCTTTTAAAATTTAGTCATTATGGTGTAAACACCGCTGCTCTTAGTTTAATCAAGTCTTATTTAAAAAATAGAATTCAAAAAGTTAGTGTCAGTGGTACAATTTCATTAGGGTCTCCGGCAGTGATGGGTGTACCCGAGTGGTCGATCCTGAGCCTTTTTATTTTTCTAGTATATATGAATGATTTACCGTATTATGTAAAAACCATGCGGATATTGTACTGTTTGCTGATGACACATCACTAATATTTAAAACTGATCGGAATAAAAATAATTTTGACGAAGTAAACAGTGCTCATTCTCATGTGTCTCAGTGGTTCACTATAGATAATTTACTTTTAAATCCTAAAAAAACTAAATGTATAGAGTTTGCGTTACCAAATGTTAAAAAAATACATATAAATCTAAAATTAAACAACAAAAAATTTTATATCGAACAAACCACAGTCTTTTTAAGACTGACCCTAGATAGTAAACTTAAATGGGGTGCTCATATAGCAGCCCTCGCGAATAAATGAGCAGAGTTGTTTATGCAATTAGAAAAATTAGAGAATATACTAACGTCGATACTGTTAGGCTACTGCTGCTGCTTGTTTACTTTGCATACTTTCACAGTATTATATCTTATGGCATCATACTGTGGGGTAAAGCGTGCAGTGTAGATCAAATCTTTATATTACAGAAACGAGCCATTAGGGCTATTTATAAATTGAGGTCACGAGAGTCATATGGGAAAAATTTAAAGAAATAGGTGTACTCACAGTTGCGTCTTTATAAAAAAAATTTACATACCCACAAGCATCATAGTGATATTCATAATCGCTCAACTCGGCGGAGGCATCAATTAATTACGTCTTCGTATTGTTTGACTAAAGTTCAACGATCTTTTACAGGGCTTAGCGTATTTTTTTTTAAATGAAATTCCGAAATTGATACGCGACTTGCCAATAGAATTGTTTAAAAAACGGGCAAAAGCACAACTTATTAGCAAAGGTTATTATAGGGTTGATGACTATATCAATGACAAAGACGCGTGGAGTTAATCAGTTCTGCGACCAGTTCCACTCAGGCTTAGCAATACCTGTAATACATTTGTTGTATGTATAATTGTTTTTTTTTTATTTAAAAGATGTGCTAAGAAGTTTCTTTCGCCATTTCTTCCCCTTCATTACAAAGCGCCTTTCCGAAATGGTAGTAGATAAATATTGACGTGCATAAGTGTATATGTGATACCCATATGAATAAATGATTTTTGATTTTGGTTTTGATGTTAGGTTAGAAGCGCGGCGGAGAGTTCTACCACTCAATATAAACACACACAACAGAGTGTCTTAAAACTACTATCAGCTTACATTCTATTAATTTAAAATCCTTACATGTAGTATAACATACTCGTATTGTAATTAAATTTATGTTAAATTAATTAAGTTAAAAAAATAACTAATTTGAAACAAAATATTCTTAATATGAGTAACATTATAATCTAATATAATCTCATTTAGTGATCAGACTGAGTTGGCGGCCAAACTAATTAAAACTGAAGATTAATCACATTGCAACACGTATGTACTACGTAGGAAGTGGGTACCAAAGTATGAGCTTGATATTTAAAGAACCGTCGCATGTGAGAGACATCACCTGCTTCGTCGAATTTATTTTTATATATATTATATACACTTGGCACGTAGTCTTGTATATATATATATATATATATATATATATATATATATATATATATATATATATATATATATATATATATATATATATATATATATATATATATATATATATATATATATATATATATATATATATATATATATATATATATATATATATATATATATATATATATATATATATATATATATATATATATATATATATATATATATATATATATATATATATATATATATATATATATATATATATATATATATATATATATATATATATATATATATATATATATATATATATATATATATATATATATATATATATATATATATATATATATATATATATATGTATAATAAAATTTAGTACTATGATATATTTTTCGCCATCAAGGTATTGCTTGTCAAATTTTAAAATAGGAGCGAGATAATCTTTTTTTTATGTTAATATAAAAATAAAAATATACGATGCAAAAGTGACTGGTAAGAGAGGTAAGGGGAGACCTCGGTTGACTTTCGAAAACACAGTATCGAAGATACTGATGTCACGTCACGTAAAAAGCATGAGAACTCCCCGGAGAGCATGTACAAAGGGGTTAATGACAGTGGACGAGGCGAAAGAGGTATACAGGGACCGCAGCGTTTGGCGTTCCGTTCTCTCTGACTACCCCGCTAAGGATAGAGCGTGAAGATATGTATGTATGTATGTATGTAATTTATTTAGATAAGTCTAAAAAGTAAATGACTGCTTATTAATTATCGTAATATAGACAAAATATTTTTTCTTGTCTAAAAGGTACTGGCGTGTGCTTTTTGTGCTTTCTATTCCAAAATCTAGATCTTAAGATCTCGTTTTTTTTATGCGTTCATATTATATCCCGCACTTGGCAGGGTAGGCAGAGGTAACCGCGGGAACCATAGGAACCTAGTGTGAAGACATTCCGTTGCTTAATCTCTGCTTTCCCCGTCCCAATTTTTCGCCTTTCGAGGCATTGCGTGTTGAGTGGTGGAACTCAATTCGGCGCTTTGCCTAATTTCCAGAGCGGACTGAAGAAGAAATAGTTAAAACCATACAAACATACATAAACATAAACAAGCGCTTAAACACTCCGTTTCACTCTCTGCATTCCACTCTCTGCACGATTTGTTCTTCTTACATTTTATTATAGTAACGAACTCATATACATCCTGTCTACGGTCAAGTACTTTGCACCACAGAAGTCTTAAAATAAAAACATAATTTCCTATAAAACTATTAAAAAAATGTAATAACTCTTTTATAAATGTTTTACATAAATATTTTTATATTGAAGTAGCAATTTTGCGGTGACTGCAAATAAGAGGTTTCAGAATTCCTTTGAAATTGTTAATAAAGACAATGATGGTACTTAAAGGCGCTTTGGTTATTTTAGCTTTAAAATTAAATACTTAAGAAGATGTCATAATTTTATATAAAATTATAGAACAAAATATTTTTAATTTTTTAGTAGAATATTTATACGATGATATTCATCGTAAACTAAATTTGTCTCGTGAGTTTCAACTTACATGATTATTAAAGGGAAAGAGTGAAAATTTAATAAACAGGTATATTTAAATTAGAAACAATTGCTAACTGGTACATAGTTAAAATACTTAAAGAAAACATATAAAAATTTTTATATGTTTTCTTTAAGTATTTTTTCTATCCTCAGTGTGGATTAACACTCTAAAAATCATTAAAATATTTAATAAAAATTGCATTCTCTCTCGCCAAACGATTGTTCTTTGTAATGGTCTTTGGGTAGCGGAAATTTGTAAAAATCTCCCTACAGAGATGCTAACAACGATATAAGTTGTATAAAAGCATATAAAAATTTCAACGCGGCGTGTATATATATATATATATATATATATATATATATATATATATATATATATATATATATATATATATATATATATATATATATATATATATATATATATATATATATATATATATATATATATATATATATGTATAATAAAATTTAGTACTATGATATATTTTTCGCCATCAAGGTATTGCTTGTCAAATTTTAAAATAGGAGCGAGATAATCTTTTTTTTATGTTAATATAAAAATAAAAATATACGATGCAAAAGTGACTGGTAAGAGAGGTAAGGGGAGACCTCGGTTGACTTTCGAAAACACAGTATCGAAGATACTGATGTCACGTCACGTAAAAAGCATGAGAACTCCCCGGAGAGCATGTACAAAGGGGTTAATGACAGTGGACGAGGCGAAAGAGGTATACAGGGACCGCAGCGTTTGGCGTTCCGTTCTCTCTGACTACCCCGCTAAGGATAGAGCGTGAAGATATGTATGTATGTATGTATGTAATTTATTTAGATAAGTCTAAAAAGTAAATGACTGCTTATTAATTATCGTAATATAGACAAAATATTTTTTCTTGTCTAAAAGGTACTGGCGTGTGCTTTTTGTGCTTTCTATTCCAAAATCTAGATCTTAAGATCTCGTTTTTTTTATGCGTTCATATTATATCCCGCACTTGGCAGGGTAGGCAGAGGTAACCGCGGGAACCATAGGAACCTAGTGTGAAGACATTCCGTTGCTTAATCTCTGCTTTCCCCGTCCCAATTTTTCGCCTTTCGAGGCATTGCGTGTTGAGTGGTGGAACTCAATTCGGCGCTTTGCCTAATTTCCAGAGCGGACTGAAGAAGAAATAGTTAAAACCATACAAACATACATAAACATAAACAAGCGCTTAAACACTCCGTTTCACTCTCTGCATTCCACTCTCTGCACGATTTGTTCTTCTTACATTTTATTATAGTAACGAACTCATATACATCCTGTCTACGGTCAAGTACTTTGCACCACAGAAGTCTTAAAATAAAAACATAATTTCCTATAAAACTATTAAAAAATGTAATAACTCTTTTATAAATGTTTTACATAAATATTTTTATATTGAAGTAGCAATTTTGCGGTGACTGCAAATAAGAGGTTTCAGAATTCCTTTGAAATTGTTAATAAAGACAATGATGGTACTTAAAGGCGCTTTGGTTATTTTAGCTTTAAAATTAAATACTTAAGAAGATGTCATAATTTTATATAAAATTATAGAACAAAATATTTTTAATTTTTTAGTAGAATATTTATACGATGATATTCATCGTAAACTAAATTTGTCTCGTGAGTTTCAACTTACATGATTATTAAAGGGAAAGAGTGAAAATTTAATAAACAGGTATATTTAAATTAGAAACAATTGCTAACTGGTACATAGTTAAAATACTTAAAGAAAACATATAAAAATTTTTATATGTTTTCTTTAAGTATTTTTTCTATCCTCAGTGTGTATTAACACTTTAAAAATCATAAAAATATTTAATAAAAATTGCATTCTCTCTCGCCAAACGATTGTTCTTTGTAATGGTCTTTGGGTAGCGGAAATTTGTAAAAATCTCCCTACAGAGATGCTAACAACGATATAAGTTGTATAAAAGCATATAAAAATTTCAACGCGGCGTGATATAGAACGCATGGCTCAGTGGTGAGAGCGCCTGCACGGTTCGCAGGAGGGCGCGGATTCGAGTCCCGCTGCGTTCAAATTTTTTATATGTTTTCTTTAAGTATTTTTTCGTATAGTTTTCAACAAAATGAGGATAGTATAGTATCGAAAATTCGAGTTTCAGTAGAAAGTGGTCAATTGTTACAAAACCCTAGACGCATAAATGCGACTGTGTTGTTGTGGCACTGGCACAAAAAAGGCCATGGTAAACGGACATATAGACAGACATGGTCCTATAAGGATTTTGTTATTTTTTTCTAGTTACATAACTCTATTTTTACGTTACCTTTACGCTTTATTCTGTACTTGGCATGGTAGGCAGATTGAACCCCAAGAACCATTAGAACCTTGTGTTAAGACACTTCGTTACCCGCATTCCGATTTTTTTAAGGCATTCATGTTGAGAGGCGGAACTCAACCAAAAATTGGATAATAATAAATATATAAATAAGACAAATTAATCGAAAGTGTGCAAATTTCTAAACCAAAGTACGTTGGAACAAGTGTTTATTGTGTGAGGGTAATCGCGTAAAGCTAAGTTAGGTTGCGAGAATCCTCAAAGTAAGTAAGTCCCGTTTTGATCTTATTTGATGCAAATAATCTGCGTACAATATCGCCTTGTTTGTTTTTTACTTAATATTTTTAATTTTTTTTCTAAATATAAATACAAAATATGATAGTAAATATACAAAATTTTTGTTATAAGTATTCATTGAATGAAACAGTTGAAATAAGTGTAATAACCTGATCTAATTATATAGAAAATAGAAATGGCCAATGTATGGTACAATCTATGCCTTTATGAAATTAAAATAACATTTAATTATCTTCTATATTTAAATGGTGTGAACGAAAGTGTGTTGTTAGGATCCTATTGTAAAAACAGGGTATTGTTAGATCATAAAGACTATAAAAGCGATGACCTTGAAAAAGCGATCAATCTAGGGCACATAGGCAACGGCCCGTACTGGAAGGGAACTACCCTGAAGTATAGTTATTGAGTGATTTATGTCATACAATGCAATTATTTAATGGCAAGTCGTATCGTACATTATTAATATTTTTCTTATAACTTTAACTACATTTATAACTTCACACTTAACAACGCTAAACTGCAGAATATATAAGTAGGGAACCACTATCTATTTTTAATTATTTTCCCTAAAAACTTAATTTACATAAAAATCTATATATGTTTATATCTTTTATAATGCTATGATAGTCAAAATATATAACTAAATCGATGTACTAAAATTTTTTATTAAATATTTATTGATAAATGTTGTATCACATTTTTCGGAAATCGATAACAAAAACTAAGAAACTAAATAAATTCCAATTAGAATAATTGTATCACTTTGAAATTTGACTTTTATTAGTTACAATTTAGAGGAAAATATAAAAGGTAACATCAAGCTGATCGATGATGGAGCCGGGAGGAATTGTACAACTTTTCAAAGGTTTCCAAAACTTAAAAAAAACTTTTCAGATAATAAGCCTCTCGAGCGTAAGCGTACTTTTTAACTGTCCAATCAAAGATTTTTATATATATATATATATATATATATATATATATATATATATATATATATATATATATATATATATATATATATATATATATATATATATATATATATATATATATATATATATATATATATATATATATATATATATATATATATATATATATATATATATATATATATATATATATATATATATATATATATATATATATATATATATATATATATATATATATATATATATATATATATATATATATATATATATATATATATATATAAAAAGTCCGTCCTTTAAATAATATAAACTAATTAAAAAGGAGAATAGAGCGTCTTAAAATTAAAAAAATATTTATTTCATTTAATATGTTAGTATTTCTTCAATTTATATTCATATTTTTTATTAATCTTCGTTTTCCTCTCTATAGTAACAATTTAGTTTCAAATATATCTAGATTGTACTAAACGGACTGAGTATCTCATAAACTGGCATGATATTAATAAAATATCAAGCTTTGATCACCTAAAGGTCGTATCTAAAGCTCATTAGTTTACCGTTTATCTGAATTTGAAAATTATTTCATCAACAGTTTTGACAACATAAATCCATAATTAGATGCACTTTCAAAGCCCCATTAGTACTACCAATTTATGAACTTCCATAGTATTTCAAACAGTATTTGTATTTATCTACAATTACTCATAATTAATGAGATTTTTGTGAAATTTAATGTACAAAATGTATTTTTTTAGATATAATGTAAATTAAAGCACATAAGCAATATATATGACTTTATTGTATATCTATATTTTTTTTCATTTGGTAATAATGCTTTAAGAAATATTTAGAAAATACATTCATTAGCATTTATTTATTGAAAATACATTATTGTTGATTTTTTAGCTTCACGCTGTATGCTACATATGGCAGCATTGAGAACTTAAAGTTAAGGCACTCGACTCGACTGAGAGTGGCAGAAATCATCTCCTCCTCCTCTCTTCTCCTCCTCCTCCTCTTTACAATTTGATACTCATATTGTTGCTTTTGTCCTATGACAGTCCTAAAAATGCATTAAAATAGAAGAAACAAATGTATAGCAGCGACTTATCGCATTTCAAGCACTCTTATTTAATACGTGGTAACACAAAGTAAACCTAATTTTTTATCTTTGCGATTTTTTAAGTGTTAATCCACACTGAGGATAGAAAAAATATTTAAAGAAAACATGTGAAAATTTGAACGCAGCGGGACTCGAACCCGCGCCCTCTTGATCACGGTTCGCAAGAGGGCGCGGGTTCGAGTCCAGCTGCGTTCAATTTTTTATATGTTTTCTTTAAGTACAAAGCAAATCTTTTATCACTTTTTATAAATTATACAACTTTAAGTTATACCGTCTTGGCAAAGCACGGCGTTGAGTTCCACCAATCAACAAGCAATGCGACTCAACACGTAAAACGGCGGAGAGCGGGGACAGAGAACGCAGGGACTAAGCAACGGAGTGTCTTTACACTAGGTTCCTAGGGTTCCCACAGTTTCCACGGGATAAAAAGGTGAAGCTAAAAATAGTTTTATCACGCATATCGGGTAGGTAGGTGGTAACGTTATAGTGACTGGCAGTAACTAGTAATATAACAGCAAATTAATTATGCATAAATAAAGTAAATATTTTTGGTTTTATATTGTGGTAAGAATAACCCAATCTTGTCTCGTATAGAGAGTCTTTAAGATTCATTATATAGAATCTTTTCAAAGTTAGTGTCTGTTCTAGGCGTTAGCCTGTAGAAAAATATTGGACAAAACTTTATTATATGAAGTCTGTTTGAAGATAAATATTTAGAATATTTTTATATTATGATTTCTTTTTTCTTTTTCTAATATATAAAGACACTTTGCATGTTCATCCAATATGTGAACTTAGGGAAATTAGTTACTAATTATATACTGAATTTGATGGTAAGAGGAAGGCGATGGTCATACTATATTGTTGCCCATCTGTCTGTCATTCCGTCTATCCGTCTGTGCTTATTTTATTTTACAATATCGTTAACTAAATATTTACAATCAGAAAATTGGTACGAAACCCTCAGGGCACAACTTATTAAACTTGATTGATCAATTTTTATATGAAATAAATCATAATTACTAGACCTTTGTTGTTAATACATACTAAATAGAAATCTATTAACGCAAAGAAATTGTGTTCATACAAAGGTGTTTTCTAGAGAAATCCCTGGTTGTATAGAATATATGTATATATTGAGCTAACCAGGTCGTCTCTAATATATATTAAATTAGTGGTGTATATTATTATGTCTAGAACTAAATATTTTTGTACTCATTTTTATTTTTATTTATATAAAGATAAAATATCAAAAATATTTTATTTATTTCCAACATACATACATAGTACGTTATATATTCATAGAAAAGCGAACAATAATAATAGTATCTACAACATGAGGCTTACCGAAAGCGAAGCCATTAAAATTGTATTATTCAAAATGCAAGAGAAAGATTTCTTGAATAATTGAAAAGGTGAGGCAAAGAAGACTCGAGGAGTAGGTGTCACTTAACGTTTTGCTCGGGTATGTTTCCTTTGCGTTAACGCTTGGAGGAACTTATATATATATATATATATATATATATATATATATATATATATATATATATATATATATATATATATATATATATATATATATATATATATATATATATATATATATATATATATATATATATATATATATATATATATATATATATATATATATATATATATATATATATATATATATATATATATATATATATATATATATATATATATATATATATATATATATATATATATATATATATATATATATATATATATATATATATATATATATATATATATATATATATATATATATATAAGTTCCTCCAAGCGTTAACGCAAAGGAAACATACCCGAGCAAAACGTTAAGTGACACCTACTCCTCGAGTCTTCTTTGCCTCACCTTTTCAATTATTCAAGAAATCTTTCTCTTGCATTTTGAATAATACAATTTTAATGGCTTCGCTTTCGGTAAGCCTCATGTTGTAGATACTATTATTATTGTTCGCTTTTCTATGAATATATAACGTACTATGTATGTATGTTGGAAATAAATAAAATATTTTTGATATTTTATCTTTATATAAATAAAAATAAAAATGAGTACAAAAATATTTAGTTCTAGACATAATAATATACACCACTAATTTAATATATATTAGAGACGACCTGGTTAGCTCAATATATACATATATTCTATACAACCAGGGATTTCTCTAGAAAACACCTTTGTATGAACACAATTTCTTTGCGTTAATAGATTTCTATTTAGTATGTATTAACAACAAAGGTCTAGTAATTATGATTTATTTCATATAAAAATTGATCAATCAAGTTTAATAAGTTGTGCCCTGAGGGTTTCGTACCAATTTTCTGATTGTAAATATTTAGTTAACGATATTGTAAAATAAAATAAGCACAGACGGATAGACGGAATGACAGACAGATGGGCAACAATATAGTATGACCATCGCCTTCCTCTTACCATCAAATTCAGTATATAATTAGTAACTAATTTCCCTAAGTTCACATATTGGATGAACATGCAAAGTGTCTTTATATATTAGAAAAAGAAAAAAGAAATCATAATATAAAAATATTCTAAATATTTATCTTCAAACAGACTTCATATAATAAAGTTTTGTCCAATATTTTTCTACAGGCTAACGCCTAGAACAGACACTAACTTTGAAAAGATTCTATATAATGAATCTTAAAGACTCTCTATACGAGACAAGATTGGGTTATTCTTACCACAATATAAAACCAAAAATATTTACTTTATTTATGCATAATTAATTTGCTGTTATATTACTAGTTACTGCCAGTCACTATAACGTTACCACCTACCTACCCGATATGCGTGATAAAACTATTTTTAGCTTCACCTTTTTATCCCGTGGAAACTGTGGGAACCCTAGGAACCTAGTGTAAAGACACTCCGTTGCTTAGTCCCTGCGTTCTCTGTCCCCGCTCTCCGCCGTTTTACGTGTTGAGTCGCATTGCTTGTTGATTGGTGGAACTCAACGCCGTGCTTTGCCAAGACGGTATAACTTAAAGTTGTATAATTTATAAAAAGTGATAAAAGATTTGCTTTGTACTTAAAGAAAACATATAAAAAATTGAACGCAGCTGGACTCGAACCCGCGCCCTCTTGCGAACCGTGATCAAGAGGGCGCGGGTTCGAGTCCCGCTGCGTTCAAATTTTCACATGTTTTCTTTAAATATTTTTTCTATCCTCAGTGTGGATTAACACTTAAAAAATCGCAAAGATAAAAAATTAGGTTTACTTTGTGTTACCACGTATTAAATAAGAGTGCTTGAAATGCGATAAGTCGCTGCTATACATTTGTTTCTTCTATTTTAATGCATTTTTAGGACTGTCATAGGACAAAAGCAACAATATGAGTATCAAATTGTAAAGAGGAGGAGGAGGAGAAGAGAGGAGGAGGAGATGATTTCTGCCACTCTCAGTCGAGTCGAGTGCCTTAACTTTAAGTTCTCAATGCTGCCATATGTAGCATACAGCGTGAAGCTAAAAAATCAACAATAATGTATTTTCAATAAATAAATGCTAATGAATGTATTTTCTAAATATTTCTTAAAGCATTATTACCAAATGAAAAAAAATATAGATATACAATAAAGTCATATATATTGCTTATGTGCTTTAATTTACATTATATCTAAAAAAATACATTTTGTACATTAAATTTCACAAAAATCTCATTAATTATGAGTAATTGTAGATAAATACAAATACTGTTTGAAATACTATGGAAGTTCATAAATTGGTAGTACTAATGGGGCTTTGAAAGTGCATCTAATTATGGATTTATGTTGTCAAAACTGTTGATGAAATAATTTTCAAATTCAGATAAACGGTAAACTAATGAGCTTTAGATACGACCTTTAGGTGATCAAAGCTTGATATTTTATTAATATCATGCCAGTTTATGAGATACTCAGTCCGTTTAGTACAATCTAGATATATTTGAAACTAAATTGTTACTATAGAGAGGAAAACGAAGATTAATAAAAAATATGAATATAAATTGAAGAAATACTAACATATTAAATGAAATAAAATATTTTTTTAATTTTAAGACGCTCTATTCTCCTTTTTAATTAGTTTATATTATTTAAAGGACTGCCTGCCTGCGGACTGAGAAGGTCTGCCTGTAACGCGACGGTTTCTGGGTTTGATCCCCATTCGGAGAAGATGGATTTTTCTATTTCCCTTTTCTTCGCTCTAGCAAACTAGGCAAAGCGCGGCGTTGAGTTCCGCCACTGCCTCGAAAAATGCGGAAAGCGGGGAAGGAGAAAGCAGGGATCAAGCAACGGAGTGTCTTATCACTAGGTTCCCACGATCCCAACAGTTCTACCTACCCTGCCATGTGCGGGATAAAGCGTGAAACTAAAAAAAAAATATTTAAACTTATCAATAACATGTTAGATTATTCATATACATATATTTAATTAAATTTTTCTAATTATTTTGATAATGAGATTTTGGTAAAAATAATCACATTCTACCTCGATACGTAAGCAAACTAAAATATTTTACCATTTTTCTTTTAACCCCTAACGCATGTTTATGTCTGTACATACATATTTCAATTTTAACAAGAGAATTTATAAAGTAAACTGTTTGAATTATATATAATTCTTTCATATGAATTATGTTTTATGAATTATGCCTCTAGTGCCACGCCTCTGTAACCTATTAACGTTATTCACAAAGGCAATAGTCGCATATAATTGGAAAGTGCAAGACTAGCAAAATTGTTACTTTTCGCGCTTTAAGTGTCAGACGGTACTTATATAATTTTATATTAAAAAGTAACGTCGTAATAGAAAATCTAATAAATGGGTTCTTAATATATTTTCATTTTGTTTAAATAAAATGCAACGTTTATTTAGATTATGTATTGTTGAATGTTGTCAATGACAACATTAATCATGCTTAGGTAAGCAGCTTACTTATGCTGGAAAACGGAGTAAATAAAAAGGAGAAATGTTTAACAAATACGTTTGTTTTTGGACTATGTAATAATTAAGTCATTTTAATAATTTTTCAACGACAATTTTGTATGCGACTTGACCAATATATTTTTAAATTCTTTTTAAATCAAAATTTATCTCACGAAGCAACGTAGGCAAAATTAAACAAGCTCTCTACTTTTCTTCTTTCTTCTAGAGATCTTTTTACTATATAAGAAAAAGATTTTTGGTTTTTAAATCGAGGAAGCAAAAATATTTAATTCCCTCGTGTGTATCGAGCGATATTTAAAATTCAAACAATGTGTACAAATAATGTTTACCTCGCAATATTTATAGCGGAACTCTACAAGTTACAAAGTACTGAAAACTGAAATACAAATTCTCAAATAAAGGCGCAAATCTTCTGTTACTAGCACTGTATACATAGAACGCATAGCAGAATGGTTGATTTTTCTGATCTCCCAGAAGAATTTACAAAAGCTTATTATTTACCTTTTCACTTAATTAAATTTAATGATTTTAGGTTTTTTTGTGATCATGTTCCATTTTTTAAAAAATATTCACGTTTTTTAATCAGAATGTTCCTTTTAAGTATGCAATTTGTCGCTATGACTATTTACTTGGTTAAACGAATACAAAGTGACCTGAAAATTTCCGAGTTATCCTACTTACTATCAAGCTACATCATTATAATCCAAGGTATTTTATAAGATAGAGTCAAAATAATTTCAGTGTACAAAATCACACGACTTACGGGATATTTGTAAGAATATTATAAAATAACTTTCAAAACGATAGTTAACTTCATTAATATTACCTAATGCAGTTCTATAAAAACGGAAAAAAAATTCTTATATGAAAATAGTTTTGATGTATGGGATAGTTTACGCTGTGTTTTCATCAATTACTTTTGTAAAACACAAGTTACTAAAAAAAAGCGAACTATACATTATAATCTTTAAAAAATAAAAATATAAAAGGTTTTATACGTCATCTTGTACACGAAACTATTTGAAATTTCGGACTTAATCCAGCAGTAGCAGAGTATAATGGATTTTCTTTAATTTGGACCAAATCGATATTTACTATCTTATAAACTGTTCCTCATTTTAGGATATGTCAAAATTGGCATAACATGTTATCACAGAGTAAACATTCAAAAATTGATTTTAAATCTTGGTGTTGTATGGAGAACGAATAACTTAAGTGAAATTCAAATGGAGAAGAAAACTCGTTTTCTAAACACTCTTGAAGTGGGTCAAGTAGGTAAGGTATTTTAATCTACTTTTGTTTTATCTTGTATGTTTAATATAGGTATACTTTTAAAAAAAATCGACTTAGTTATTGTTTTTAACAAAATGTATCCTAAAATTTTCTGAATTTTACTAATTAAATATAACAATGCAGTAGAAAAAAATACTTCAATCACATATAAAATAACATAACTATAAGTTTGTAGACACGTTATACAGTGTGAAGCTAACAACTTTTTCTTGATATATATATATATATATATATATATATATATATATATATATATATATATATATATATATATATATATATATATATATATATATATATATATATATATATATATATATATATATATATATATATATATATATATATATATATATATATATATATATATATATATATATATATATATATATATATATATATATATATATATATATATATGTAGAGGAAAGTCACCAAATATGGAATACCATTTTGTTTCTGGGATATATAAAAAAAACTTACACTTACATAAATTTGGTTAGTTTAATGTTTTTACTGACCAGGCATACATTTGTGAGAAGTAATTAACAGTTTTTAATCAAATTTATTAATTATCAAATTAAAATCTAACACAAAAAACAAAATCACAAATGAGTAACCAAATATGGAATAGGACCCCAAATATGGAATATAAGTGTAAATCAACATAACAATAACAAAATGTTCATTAATATCTAATATCTTGTGATAAATGAAAAACGTAATACAATTACTTGCAAAAGTTACAGATCCAAGTATCAAACTTTGGATCAGCACAATCATAATGTACCCAGAGCCTAAACATCAAGCTTTTAATCCAGCTTTTTCCACTTTTATGGGAAAAAGTCTTGAACAGAAAATACATTCTGCATCAGAAGTCAGGAGTGGACATGTGGTCCATCAACTCATCATGTTCACTATCTTCATTAAACTGGATAGCGCCTAGTTCCTCAAAGTCTTGTTCTTCACTATCATCCATATTCTAGTTCGGAACTGTTCATCTTTTTGACAGAGATGTAATAAAGTTCTCCTAAGCACTTGAAAATACTGTGCCGCTTTCAAATACCCCATTTTCTTTTCCCGGACGAATTTTGTAGCTTGTGTCAATTTTTCTTCACTCCAGGTTTTTCGTTTGGTTGATTGTGAAGTGGACATTCTAAAAACAGTCATTCCATATATTGTATAAAGAAATAATATCAATTATCTATCATATACAATATTAAAATCGAATTATGGACTATTCCATAATTAGACACCGACGACTGTCCATATTTGGATTTTTATACTATTTCAAACTCTTCTAAATATTTTGTCAAGTCACAACATTTTAGTGACAAAAGATCACAAAATGGTGAAATAAACCTTATATCGATACACTAAATATATTTTGACACTTATATATACAAACATAATAGTTGGTAATACTTATTTATTACTTACTTTTAAAATTAATTGCACATAACAAATCAAAACATACTTACCATACGTGAAACATTCGCGTAACTGTTTCGATGGTGTGAATGCGATAGTTAGTAGACTAAATGGAAAAAATATATGGTCGAGTGTTGCGTTTCATACTTATAGTCTTAGAGAAATTATGGAATTCCATATTAGGACACTATTCCATATTTGGTGACTTTCCTCTATATATATATATATATATATATATATATATATATATATATATATATATATATATATATATATATATATATATATATATATATATATATATATATATATATATATATATATATATATATATATATATATATATATATATATATATATATATATATATATATATATATATATATATATATATATATATATATGTATAATTCTTTTTTTAAGTGTGCTACTGGGGCTTACTATTCGGCATATGGTTAAATATGACAGTGTCATTTTTTATCACTTTAGTACGAAGATTCATTCTTCATCAACATACAGAACTACTCTTAGCTTTCGGCTCAGTATATGTATTATTTGATCCTTCAGACAATTGGTTTCTATATATTTTTGCATATATATACCAAATATACACAGGTAAGATGCTCTAACATTTTTTCAATATATGTATATAGTGCTGGTGAAAAGTCTCCTTAGACATCACGTACTTGCACACACAATGCTTTGTGTTTTTTGTATCGAAAAATGAAAATCATTCATTTTATCAAATGGGAATTGAACCTACAACCTCATTCACAGTCGGTAAGGTAATTTAAAAAAAAATATGCCTTATGAAACAAAATTTACTACTTAATATTCACCGTTACGAAAAGCCGTTACGTTACTGAAAAGTGGACACTACTTGTGGAGAAACATTAAAAAAGAAAAACAAGTTATTTAAGAAAACAAATATTATTTAATCAATTTTTTATGATATTTTTCTAATCTTTGTTAATTTTAAATAACAGAGAATAAATAACAAAATTTGAAATTCGTTTTAGTTGTGGGTCTCGGCTACATGTATTTTGGATTGGAATTTTTAACTGTCACGTTGTGCGCTCAACTGACCACTGCATTCTCTTTACTGCGAGACGACTTAAAGAATATGGTTCCAAAGAATAAAAACGTATTGAATATAAATAGTCCAAATGCAAGCGCAAATGTCATTGAAAATATTATAAAAGAGCATCAAAAGCTTATAGAGTAAGTATGGACACTGTTATGACAAAGAAGCAAATGGTTACATTATTCTATTAAGCTCCCTGAAATGAGCTTGCCTTCAGAATACGTATAAAAAGCATTTATTATTTAATACATTTATTTATTTAACATGAATTTAAATAATGTTGTTTTGTTTTAGATTAACAAAATCAATGAACAGTATTTTCAACATAATATTTTTCATGAATTTGTCATTTGCTACGTTTGAAATTTGTTTTTACGCTTTCGCTTGCATTGTGAGTACCTACTATGTTTATTATTAAAGATACCCGTCATACAGAATAATGTGATATGAAAGTTTATTATAAGATAAAGCACAGTATTGTCACATTGAAGGGCCATCGCGGCGCAGAGGCGTAAGCGTCTACTTGTAAACGCGACAGTTTGAGGGTTCGATTTCCACTCGGGGAAGATGGATTTTTCTATTTCCATTTTCTTCGCTCTGGAAACTAGGCAAAGTGTGGCGTTAAGTCCCGCCACTCAACACGCAATGCCTCGAAAAAATGTGGAAAGTGAGGACGGAGAAAGCAGGAACTAAGCAACGGATTGTCTTATCACTAGGTTCATATGGTATCTGCAGTTCCTTCTACCTACCCTGTAATATGCGGGATATAGCGTGAAGCTAAAAAAAAAACGCAGGATGAAGTATCTTGACTCTGGATTGTTCTTTTTCTCTTGTTATATGTTTATACAAGGCAGCCTAGATAAAGAAAATTACCAAAAACATTTTTTTAACTGATTCTCTCTAACTATATTTAAAAATCATAAATATGAAATGCCTAAAAATAGTCAAGAATATACATATATATGACGAACTATACATATGACGATATATATATAACGACGACAACTGTAAGCAAAATAAATGGACTTGTCGTTAATTATTCTTTTTTTATAGGTAGCACTTACTCCAATGGATTTTGTGAAAAATGTAATAGCAGTACTTGTGCTTTTACCATTAGTTTATATATTATGCCATTATAGTGAGTTACTTAGGGAAGAGGTGAGTGTCAGTAGATATTTAAAAATAAGAAAAAAATAGTTACCATAAACTTATACGAAGCATAACCTATTTTAGACCTTCGAACATTTTCGGTGATGCTGGAGGAGTGTAACGTGAAAAGTTTGAAATTACAGTAAATACAAATAGATGAGGGTATTGTACGGTGTGCGGAAGACAATGTCAAATAAAATATTAAGTTAAATAATAGATAAAAAGCGTTTATTTCTTGCAGAAAGATTATTACAAACTAATTTCTAATCTAACTACTACTTCTTTTTTTTTAGCTTTGGCAGATGGCAGGGTAGGCAGAAAGAACTGCAGGAACTATTGGAACCTTGTGTTAAGACACTCTGTTGCTTAGTCTCTGCTTTCTCCGTCCCCGCTTTCCGCCTTTTTCGAGGCATTGCGTGTTGAGTTGCGGAACTCAACGCCGCGCTTTCCCTAGTTGCCTTAGAAAAATTCATCTTCCCCGACTGGCAATCGAACCTAGAAACCGTCGCGTTACAGGCAGACGTTACGACTCTGCGCCACGACGGTCCTGGTACATAATAACAGATGTCAAAACTACTACTTATGACTATTAATATTACTACTACTATTCTAAAATTACTGCTTAGTTATAAGTTAGTTGTTACTAGTTAGGCAATTTCAGCTTTTCTATTATATATTTTACTATGGCAATGAAGAGCTTCTCTGAGGTCGGGTCGCCTTGTCTCACGCCTCTTTCGATAGGAAAGCATGGGCCGACTTTTCCAAATTCGATATATTTAAAGTAACTTGAATGATATTTATTATTAAAATAAGTAATACTTAGTATTGTTGTTTTAGAGTGGTGGAATAGCAGAAGCTGCATACGAAAACCTATGGTATCGAGGCGATGTTGATTATAAGAGGAAAATTTGTTTTATCATCGTCAGGTAATAATATATATATATATATATATATATATATATATATATATATATATATATATATATATATATATATATATATATATATATATATATATATATATATATATATATATATATATATATATATATATATATATATATATATATATATATATATATATATATATATATATATATATATATATATATATATATATATATATATATATATATATATATATATATATATATATATATATATATATATATATATATATATATATATATATGTATATATATATATATATATATATATGAGGACCGTCGTGGCGCAGAGGCGCAACGTCTGCCTGTAACGCGGCTAACGCGACGGTTTCTGGGTTCGATCCCCATGGATTTTTCTATTTCCATTTTCTTCGCTCTGGCAACTAAGGCAAAGCGCGGCGTTGAGTTCCGCCACTCAACACGCAATGCCTCGAAATCGGCGGAAAGTGGGGACGGAGTATGCAGGGACTAAGTAACGGAGTGTCTTAACACTAGGTTCCCACGGTCCCTGCAGTTCCCTCTGCCTACCCTGCCATGTGCGGGATAAAGCGTGAAGCTATATATATATATATATATATATATATATATATATATATATATATATATATATATATATATATATATATATATATATATATATATATATATATATATATATATATATATATATATATATATATATATAACCAGGCTTTGCCTAGTATTAAATGAAAATCATAAGCCATGTATTGACTGTCGAAAGAGATTATAGAGTATTATATTATTACTTATGAGTATTTGATTCTGGAATATAATTAATTCAACAATATTATTATTTACATAATTGTGTCTTTTTGAAAATATGAAACCAATGTATGTATAAGACTCTGATAGTGAAACTAGATATATAGCTTCAGCCTATAACCGTTACGTATCAGGATAGGCAATGAGGAGTGGTTTACCCTCCCGCTCTCCACCTTTCAAGATATTATGTGTTGAGAGGCGAAATTCAACGTCGTGCTTTGTCTTTTATCCAAATCGAAATAAAAATGTTTCACTTGAAACCACAATCTTCGCATTTACAGTCAAACGCTATTACATAGTTTACTAGTTTTTAACAATAATAAGATTATAGCTAAAATAATTACTTGTTAGAATCATATTTACTTTCTTTTCTCTTTTTTCAGAGCTCAACATCCCTGTTCCTTGCTTTCTTTAAATTACACTCCGATTACCTTGAACACTTTCACTAAGGTATAGTATAATTGGTTTTCGACATACTATTTTTTTTTATTTCAGTTTTAGTGTTAGAACACTACCTACATTGTTCATTTTATGAAAATGATGGAGACATTGTGTGTGTATGTGTGTGTGTGATGGTGAAACTCAGCACCGACAAATTATATATATCGATTAACTTACTACAAAGTGTTGTAGTAAGTTAATCGACATATATAACTTTAATAATAAACCAAAAACTTATTTTTAGAACTACATACTGAGTACTATTTTATTTAAATTTAAGTTAATTAGATATTTTAATTATTATATTGTTTTTGTTAAAAATATACACGTCCACTCAGTTTGGGCAAAGAGAACATAATGTGAGACAATCCGGTAACGGCATTCCGTTCAAATTTAATTTATATCACGTTAAGTGTTAATTCATGCTATCGAGCCGGAATTGAACCAAGAACCATCGTTATAAATCAGATTCGGTCATCTATATATTATTAATAAAGATATAATATTTTCAGGTGGTGAGCACGACGTGGTCTTATTTATCTTTGGCTATGACTATGTATTCCGGAAAGTAGTAATGATTTGTTTAGAAATTTTGTTAGTTATTATAAAATAATACGGCTTACACGAAAAAAGTAAATTTCATATATATTTATATATACATATATAATAAACGTGATAATATACACACATTTGTGTTTTTAATATTCAATAGTCCTTTCTTTCACTGCATTAAGCCTTGAAGTTTTACAAAGGCGTACATCTGCCTAGAAAATACCAAGAGAGGTATTTTTTAGCTTGTGTGGACGTAGGAAGTGCAGACACGGGGAATCACCAGAATCTTGCTATGCTAATTTAAAAAAAATAATATAGAATGTATTCTCGAAGTGTTTTGTCCATATAGTAGAAATTTCCGCTATGTATTTTTCCAGTGCCAATAGGTGTTTCGGGAAATCTTCTTTTCTTATTCTTCCCAATAAGGTTCTATATAGAATCAACTAATCAGGTGAGCTTTGTTTGTTTATCTAGTTTTATATATATATATATATATATATATATATATATATATATATATATATATATATATATATATATATATATATATATATATATATATATATATATATATATATATATATATATATATATATATATATATATATATATATATATATATATATATATATTATATATATATATATATATATATATATATATATATATATATATATATATATATATATATATATATATATATATATATATATATATATATATATATATATATATATATATATATATATATATATATATATATATATATATATATATATATATATATATATATATATATATATATATATATATATATATATATATATATATATATATATATATATATATATATATATATATATATATATATATATATATTTGTCTATGGATGCATGTACAATAGTTTTAAAAGAAAGTCCGTTCCCTGTTGTAACATGAAAGTATGCATTTTTCCTTGTCCCCATTTATGTTTTGTTCCCGAGAGGGAGATGTGACTTCAAGTATTTAATTAATTTCAGCCTTCGTTGTAAATTTCTATAGAGGAAACTGCTGCTGTAGGCTAAAATGCATGAGTTAATAACATTAATTCAAATAATAATTAATATCAAAATTTTAAATTTGTAAATATCATCTTAAAGAGAGTCGCAATAAGTTGTAAAAGCGCATAGAATTTCATCGCAACATGATAAAGAACATATGGCTTAGTGCTTCGAGTGTTTAGATGGCAAATCCCGTTGTGTTCGAATTTTATAAAATTATTTTTAATATTTTCAGTTTTACTGATTAAAACCAATACTTAAATAAATAGGCCATACCAAAAGTATAATTATAGTGATATAATTACTACCAAAACTATAATACTATGTCAATACATATTAATAATATATTCAAACACAATTTAACAGTACATACAAATGTATATCAAAAACAAGATAACATTCAAACTGACTGTCCAAACAAACCAATATCTAACCGTAACCGAAAACGCTAACATGAAAGCGTTAATATTAAATTTTAATTTCAAACTGTACGTACGTACGTAAACAAATTTCGCTTTCCGCCGCACATGGTGCCTTTGTTACATGGCGTCATTTTGCTCGAGCAATTATTCGCTGTCGCATAATTTTGCGAATTTTCTACACATTGCTCTAGGTATCTTGATTAAATTTTTGAATGGATATTGTTATAAAAAGGACATATATAAATAAATATAATCGATCTTATTCATAAAAAGTTATAACACGTTTAAAGGCTCGCTATAGTACGGTTGTCAAAGAACGTTATTCATAAAAGCATTTTAGTGCTAATCAGTTCTATAAACCTATTATAAAGTTATAGTAGTACACTCTTATGAGTATTATAACGTCCAAAGATGGCCGATTCATATAACAGCTGATTAGTATGAGCATTGGTATGACGTCGTCGAGTCACTTGTCGTCAAAAGTGTCAATTTCAGTTTCACAAACAAAACAATATAACAATCGTCATTTTGTCGATATTTATTAAATATATTTAATTATTAACAATTAATAAACATTAATAATAAATTCTACATAAGAAAGGTGCACACAAGTAGAAGCGATTTGTTTTCTTTGGATGACGAGAATTTTACAAAATTATAGTTTTCATAATTAACGGCAACATTTCTTATTACCCTCATACGTATTAAATTAAAATTAGATCGTAGAGGTTCTGGGGCATGATTAGGTGAAATTCAGGTGTTTGCTGCGATAGGTGTTGATGTTGTCGAGAGAAATTTAATATATATTTTTTTATAACATATGCAATACTTGTCCACGTCTAAGCAAATTTATAAAACTTAAGTAAATTTGTAAGCTAAAATAAAATAAACATTTTATTTAAAATAAATATTTTATTCGTGTTTTTGTGGTAAAAATGACGTAAATCAAGCCAGTATATGTCAAACCAGATCCAACAATATATTTTTATTCGTAATATTATCTGTGGTCATACTAAGTCGATGCGTTTATCACTTATTATCTGTCGATAAACTGGTATTTTCGGCAATAAGTCGACCGACTTCAATATAGTGGCATCATTGTGAACTTATAACTTATATTAGCAGCACTTTAGTTATAGAAGGTTTATAGAGCGTTTATGAATAAACACATTTATCGAACGTTCTACAAGCTTATAGAGCGTTTTAACTAAAGTATGCTTAAAACGTTCTATAAGACTTTTTTATAAATAAGGCCGTTAATAAATAACATCTCTCTGTATTCCGCTTATAGAAAGTAAGAGAGAGGAGACACTTAGTTTCTCATTTTTCCTTAAAATTTAATGCAAGCTAATATTAATATTTCTTGTCACAAGTGCGGAAAACTTTCCTTCCCCGAGTGGGAACTAAGCCCGAAATAGTTGTGTTTACATTTAAAACCCGCCTGGCTACGCTACGATGGCAAAAATATTATAACGCGTAACAATTTTGCTATATAAGTAAGCATCAATGTACACGTACAAATATGATTCAAATTACATTTAAGATAAAAGAAAATGTATTTTTTAAATACGTGGACATTACATTGCAAAAGGAGATTAAAGCTTAAACTAATTAAATCAACAAATACAAAGACCTTTAAGTTCTAAATCCCTTCATCTTTCACCCTATATCTGCCACTACCATTAGTTTATTTTTAGAACGTGCTTAAAGCGAAGGCGCTATTAGGTAAATTATTTTGAATGAAGTTCTGAAAGACAAATTTGGATTTTATAGCAATATATGGATTAAACTTACACTTGGGTCACACGTCTCAGACGCTGTTTTAAGCTTATCTATTTCCAACACGATGCACTAGCATAATGTTAAGTTCAAACGTTGAACGTAGTGCCAAGTCACTCAGCTTTTACTATCCCCGTAACTAAAATAACTACATACGCACATGGCAGGGTAGGCAGAGGGAACTGCTGGGGCCGTGGGAACCTAATGTTAAGACACTCCGTTGCTTAGTCCCTGCTTTCTCCGTTTCCGCTTTCCACCTTTTTCGAGGTATTGCATGTTGAGTGGCGGAACTCAACGCTGCACTTTGCCTAGTTTGCCAGAGCGAAGAAAATGGAAATAGAAAAATCCATCTTCTCCGACTGAGGATCGAACCCAGAAACCGCCGCGTTACAAGCAGACGTTGCGCCTCTGCGCCGCCGGTACTCATACATAACAACGCTTTATCCTTAACAGGTTAGTAAGACAGAACGTAGCGCCAAACGCTCCGGTCTCTACATACCTCTTTCGGCTCGTCCAATGTCATTAACTTGTTTCAGGGGATCTTCATGTGCTACTTTACATGTTATTCCTGCACAATATAATTCAATAGTGGTGTTGAGTTCATTAAAAGCAGAGAAAGGGAAGCTTTAACACCTATTCCTCTGCCTAACCTGCCTTATGTAGGGTAGAGTGTGAAGTTATTATTATTATTATTATGACTACTCACTAAAAATAATACAACATCATACACTACACCGCTACGCCATGATGAATTCCTACAAATTACATACACGCACATTTAAAGCAATTCCGACAATTCAATTATAGAGATATCTACTACATTCATAAAAGCGTGTTTAGTGTACTGAAATAGATCAACGAGAAACCGAAGCTTTCTTAAACTTTAATTACCCTTTTACTGTCTGCCGACTTCGCTCTTTACCTGTTTGTTAGGGTTGTCACAGTTTAATATTAGATAATTGATATGAAATAATTATATCAATGACTTTAACACTGTATTCAAAATTTAATAGGTTGTTTTCTACCGTATTTATGTATATTTCTTCGAAAAAAAAACAACAGATATAACTGCGCTTGCTTACTAAATCGTGGATTTGGATCGTGGACTACGCATCTACTGGAGTTGTATAGTGAATACAATTTACATATGCATTAATTTAGATGTATATATATATATATATATATATATATATATATATATATATATATATATATATATATATATATATATATATATATATATATATATATATATATATATATATATATATATATATATATATATATATATATATATATATATATATATACATCTAAATTAATGCATATGTAAATTGTATTCACTATACATATATATATATATATATATATATATATATATATATATATATATATATATATATATATATATATAGGATAGACTTGACTTTGCATTAAGCACCTTACAACTTTCTTAACTGTCATGAAGTTCGTAAACGCAAATATCAAAATATATAGACAATGAAATTTACAATTAAATATATATGAAGAAAACTGGTTTTATTGAAGCTTGCTTGCTACTCTGCTGTCTGTCTGCCTGTTGCTAAACGAATATTCGAAAAAAATAAAAATAATAAAAGATAAAGATATATTATACGATGTAGTTTGGTATTTCTATGTCTGTTAACAACTTATATTTTTAAAGAACTAATGATGGTCACGCACATTAACTAATCTTTACATTAACGTTATTATTATTATTATTAAATATTTGGATATTGTCACACATTATAAACTTAGCAACAATATCTCTATGTAATTTCCTTATCATTATTAATTTATAGAATTCATATTTACTTATTAAAACTAATATATTTATAAATATCATCTCTATTACTCATTCCTAACTATAGATCAGATTTAAAACAATCATATCTACATACATACAGACAGATTCACAAGCTTTCCTATGTTAAAATAAAATAAAATATTTAAATATTTTCTAACAAGTACTAACCCTAATCAGCCGTGTGGACTGGGAAGTTAGTATTTAGTTTCTTGGCAGTTTGCAAGTGGCAGTACGCGGCCATTTCGTCTTTGAAACTTCTAAAATACTGTTATATGACAGAACGTCTGTCCTGAATTCAATGTTAAGTAGAAGTAGAATTATGAATATAACTTAATAATACTTTTTAGTAGAAAAAAAATCATATAGAATTTAATTTTAATAGACTTGAAATTTAATGTACTGAAATTTATGATGATAATTTATACATTTTACTCTGACCATTTTATGCGGGAAGAATCTTTTTTTAGATTTTGTTAAAGATAATAGTGCTATATTTTGGTAGACGAAGAGAACATAAAGGTCATTTTTTTAATTTTAAGATTCCATATTACACCTTCAGCTAAATTCATAACTACTGTATAAATCCATATTGGTTTAAGCTTTAAGTTGATTAATATTGCTATAAATTGAGATACCGCCAAGAACTAAGACCAAGGAGTAAATTCATGTAATTTCAAAGCTTTTTTAAGTGACTATTTTTAAACTGTCTTTAAAATCTATTTGTTAAATGGAGCCCGTATTGTCAATAAAACCATAAGGTGTCTATATTATATATATTTGTATATAAGTCAAGTATATACATTATACATTCGGCCTCTCAAACACCACGTCAATATAACTGTAACAAAAAACCCGTCGGTAAGTAAAAGCCTGAGGTAAAAGTTAATTTTTCATGTAATACTTACCGTGCATCTCATCCTACTTCAAAGAGTAATCGTCTCAACCGTGGAAGATTAACCCTTGGAAAATTAATAAGTAATTTTCATACCCTTACCCAGAAAGCGGAACAACAATTATTTTTATTTTTTTCTGTAAAAAAATTAAAAAATGTATTTTTTACAAAAATAAAGTTCTTAGTTAAAAAAAGTTATTTTTCATATGTTTTTGTTCCACTAATAAATTATTCAAAGTAAGCTATAAATTATAACGCACTTTTGACTAAGAGAGACAGCGAGGCTTATTTGCATAATACATGCATTTTATATGAGAATGAAGCGATTTATATTTATAGTTTTAAGGTAAGTAGTTAGTTTTTTACAATATCTTTATTTAATTACGAAATATTTATTAATAGTTTAAGTATTGACGCCTTTTTTTACTTCTAGAATGACACTGAGGCTCAAGAGAGTGTAGTAACTACACAGAGGAAATCGAAAACTAATAATTATAAGCCAATTTTATTATAGTTTGCTAATTTCTTATAATAATAAAAAAAATCATAATGAAACGTATTTGGATGATTGAACAACCTTATTTTGTATTTGAAAGTAGAAATTCCATTCTTCACTGTATGTAAAGCTAGGTGTTGGTGTACCTCATTGATTATTATATAATTATTGATTATTATATAAGCCAGGTTGTCATTTACTATATGACGAACTACAGTTATATACAATATGAGGAGGAGGAGGAAAAATTTTTACCAAGAAGCTAGTTCAGTCCCTTGTATTTTATTCATCCCTTTTGATTTTAGGTGTCATCTGCAAATGTTACCATAGTAAATCTACAAGTTTCCGGTAAATCTAGCTACCAAAAATATATATTTAAAGGAAAACCCGGAAAAACACAATAAAATAACGACAATATTGTTATTTTTTCTTCTTGGTTTCTATTTTCCCTTTCTTGATAATTATAAAATGCTATGCACAAAAGAAAATAAATAAAAACAACGGTCATTTTGCAGATTCGAATTGTAATAAATTACCATATGTTGAATTTAAATTTGAAGTAAAACTTTTTTTTTTTTAAAGCGTGAAGTGTAACTTCTAACTAGTATTAATCGAAGATGGCGGTCATATTGCAAAGCTGGAGCCTAAGGGGATTCACCGTAAAGTTGAATTTATTTAAAATAAGTAGCCACTATATGACAACGGACAGTTCTGTTCAGACATGTCAGGTATTTATATTTTAAGATAAAATATTATTATTTTAAACGTATACTATAACATTTTTACACTATGGTTTACTTTTTGACACCAATATTTTTTACTTGTTTTATATACAATGTATTTTTATTATATTTTTCAATTTTAAGCATTATTAAATATATTTAAAATGACACAGTACAGCTATTTGCCTTAATAACTTACCTTTAACGTACCTCACATACACAAAACACATACTAAATAATAATTAAAATAACAATTTACAGTAAAAAAATGTTCTACTGTGTGTAGTACACGATAAGGTTAAGATCAAATAAACTATTCGAGAACTACTCAGTATTTAAGTAACGTATAGTAATATACAATGTCGCAAACTTTCCAATATACTGAATATGTTAGACGCTCCGTGCCAAGTTGTAAAAGAATGCTCTCGTAAAATACGGAATAACTATATAACTTTTGATAACTTTAACTTTTAGCAAAAATTATATTTGTTCAAGAATAATATATATTTGTCGAATGTTCCTTTATAATTAAGATTTTTCTATACGTAAGGGAACCTAATGTTAACACACTCTGTTCCCAGCTAAATTTCTTTCAAAGCATTGACGGAACTAAACGCCGGGCTTGATTTCGTGGTAAGACAAAGAAAATGAAAGTGAAATAACCCATCCTAACCGAATGGAAATCGAAACCACAAACCGCCACAACCGTGCCAATGAGCCACGTTGGACTTCTAAATTATTTCATATTTAAAAAAATAATTAACCTGTACAATATCCAGCGACACTGAAAGTCGCAAATCGCTAAGAGAGTATTTGTAAAAATACGGAGGGCATGTTTGAAAAGGTTAACGACAGGCAAAAGAGGCATGTAACACTTAGACACTCCGTTCTCTCTATCTATCATTCTAGAGACAAAGCGTGTAGCTACCCTATAATAGAATGGCAATACCAACTAATATAATTAGTAATTAGATCAATTATTAAAAATAATAGAAACACAAGACTGATAAGAACTGAAATTATTTAAAAAAAACTGTAAAATAAAATCAGTTACAGTCGTTGTTGAAAAACGCAGGATTAATATTTGGTCATTTGATATATGTAAAAATCTGTCGGAAATATTAAGACAGAATAGGTTCTTTTTTTGTCACGTTTTAAAGGCTTAAGAGATTTTAATCCATGTATATATATGACGGTAAATGGATTTTGAGGAGGGACAACGTGGTTTTTGAGGAGGAAGAGGAGCAACCTAAACTGTGTTCTTCGAACTCCGCATAACCCCAAAGAGTAATATATAGTACAAAGTAACGGAAAACTAGTCTTTCTGATAGGATTGCTTCACATCTTTCTTTCTACCATGTTATTTCTAAAATATAGCGTAGAAGTAAAAAAACACTAATCACAAAACCATTTCATTTTCCAATTTATATTAGTTAACTCACTCGTATTTCATTACAAATTTCTGTTCGAATTTAATATGATACAATGTAATTTCCGCAATAAGCTTCCGATTTCATCATGTTTGCTAATAATCTAAATAAAACGCTGCATATGTAGTTAATACAACAGTTTCATTTTGTATTAATACGTACCAAGCTTGGGTTTCGAGTGAACTAAAGTACTATTTAAATATAGTAACTTGTGATAAAATAAACGGGCTGTTGTATTAATAGCCCGCCTGCAATTTCTCGTTTTAGGTACTAAATTACTTATATGTAAGTTAAGAAAATTTCAATCGTTTTTTAAAAATTACTGCCCATATGTTATTAAATGTTATAAGATGGAGCAAATGAGCAGAAGGACCACCTGATGTAAAGTCACCCACGTCTATAGACGTCCGAAACTTGATAGGATATGGATGCGTTTGCCAACTAAATCCTCAGACCCCCGATTATGGGCTTCCGCAATGATATGCTGCTATATTATGACGGTATTCTGAAAAAAAAACATGTTAATTCTAATATATAAGCTATATTACTGTCATCTGTTTCGTCTAAATCCGTTCAGTAAATTATCACATTTATAATATCAGCATGCTAGCAGTACTAGTATTTAAGCTTGGAATTGATTTTTTAAGATTCTCCGTTCTTTCACTTATTGAAATCTATCTAGGCGTTAAGCAATTATCTAAATTATAATATTTCCAGTCTCGTCTTTCTGGATAAAAATAAAGTGAACAGTTGGGTTCGGCTACTTCACCCGCAATGTCTTCAGAATGACGGAAAGGTGAAGGTGAAGTGTCTAATCACTAGAACCCATCTAAGTGCCCTGGATTGTATAGGAAATATTTATACATCGGTCCAAATATAGCTTAGATCTAAGAGTTACTTGATGATACTCACCTAAAGAGAAATTTTGTGCTTCGTTCACTACTATGTTTCATATAAAACACAGAAGCAAATAACAATTTTGTCTTTAAGAAATTCATTCAGCTTTCTACTGCAGCTTGAAATAAGCAAAAACTTGAGTATTTGAATTGTGATGACGAAATCGTCATAAACCTGAGGTTCATATTGTCAAAGCTACTTTGTGAACTGATAATAGTATAAGATATTTTCCTTTTCTGTTTGTAAAAAGTAGAGATCTAGATATAAAAAAGACCATTAGATAGAGTATTTAGTATATTTAAGAAATTGTGTTCTAATAATTGTAACTAATTCTATACGACTGCAAAATTAATTTTATTGCACGTCTTAAATTTAGCACAATACACAATACAGGTTAAAAATAGAAAATATTGGCAAAGTTTGGCCTTGGCCAAATAAAAAAGAGTTTAGACACAAATCGTCTCAACGTTATTGTAAAAATAATTTAGTTATAATAATAAAACATAGAAATGGTGCCATTCATACTCTGTTTCATATTTACTAATGATTGAAATCAAACACTGTCAAAGAGCGAGAATAATAGCATCTGATTCAACTGCAATTCCAGTCGACCGATCAAAAGGGAGCAGCGGTCTTGTTTTCGAAACGTTTGATATTTCATATATCAATTTCAGATGCTTTAGTTATTTTGGAGGTACTGGATCTTCTATAGTTTAAGATTCATGAATAGTAGTGAAACTTGAAATTTAATATTATTATTTATGTATATATATATATATATATATATATATATATATATATATATATATATATATATATATATATATATATATATATATATATATATATATATATATATATATATATATATATATATATATATATATATATATATATATATATATATATATATATATATATATATATATATATATATATATATATATATATATATATATATATATATATATATATATAATATATATATATATATATATATATATATATATATATATATATATATATATATATATATATATATATATATATATATATATATATATATATATATATATATATATATATATATATATATATATATATATATATATATATATATATATGAAAGTTACTTGAAGTTTGTAAGCATAAGGAATCGTAGGCCTTAGAAACGTAATTTTAAGACTTTGTTTAACACTTTTTGCCCAACATTGCGGCATTGACAATTGAGTGGCGGAATTCAACGCCGCGCATATTTCAATCTTTCAAAAGAGAAATCGAACTTATAAACAGCTTCTGCGCAAATACGATATTCTTAGAAGTCTTTTTAACTCTAATTACCATTTCACTTTCTCGAGCATTTCGATTCGAGCATTGCGTAATATTACCGGAGTCGGGTTGGCGAATTCATTTTGTAGAAAAAACTGCTATTTAACTTTCTTTGATATACAGTAAAAGTTTAATTGAACTTTGTCTGTATTTTGTAAGTTGTGTAAAACTTATTGTATAATTAAGTACAATATATAATTATCTGAAAATAATGCTAACAGTTTACTATTAATGTTTGCATAAAGAAATATTTGACTAAGTTCTTAATGCTATTGTCATATATATAATAGAAATTATTTATTTATAATGACTGAGATAAGTCATTACAAATAAATAATTTATAATGACTCAATGATCTATAGATTATAATTTATAAATTATTTAAAGTATATGGTAAAGGAATTTTATGAATACTTTCACGGAATATCTCTACCATAATTTAAATTTTATTTATTTACTCAGTACTTGAATAAATTTAATCTATATCTACAATCCTTTGTACTAATTCAACATGAGTACATAATAACAGCGTATCAGTAATTTTAGCTTCCTATATAAAAGGCATTCAAAAGCTCTACACGATATATTGATGCTTTGAAACAGATATAGATTACCATTTACAAGCTTCATTGGAATCTGTAGTAAACATAAGTAAGCTTAATTAAGTCGAAGTATAAATGGTAAAAGGACACATGATCTCCTTTTTGCTAATAATATTAGATAGGACTAATATCTTTTCTAGAAATTTAGCATCAGAAATCTTCAAGGAAAAAGTAAGGCAAAGTAAAGTAATCTAAGATTTGAACGGGTTAGTAAGCATACTAATAACTAAGTTAATAACTCACACAATAAGCTAAATATGTAGCCAAATAGCGGAGCTTAACGCCACGCCTTATCTACCATAGTGAGATATCATTATTCAAGTGAGGACAAGAGAATATAAAATGGAGATCCTGCAGTAGAGGAGCGCTGTCGATTATCTTGATCTATCAGAATATTGAATAAATAAATCATTGGAATATTTGAGATATTCAAGACACTATAATAATCCATAATATATTAAATATTGGTTATAAAAATAATAATAAAATAATTACAATAATTATAATAGAAACTCCTTCAAATTTTACTAACTAATGTTTAAAACAAATTAACTATGTAAATAAATTGTAGCGAACACAAATATTTGGCAACCCTAATAATCCCAGGTGAACAGAAAACTCAGCGTTTTCAAAGTTCTATAACAGTTTCAAAGTGGCGGTACGCGGCTATCGCGATCAAACTTGAATGAAAACGTGTTCTGAAACTTTTTACTTACTAAACGGCTATGCCTTGTGGGACCTTTTATAAATATAATCGTATTTTACGTATTGTTTTTGTTGAATTTGTTTGATTTTTAGACGTTGTTTGATGTTTATTTTTCTATTACAACTTTTAGTGAATTTTCGCCCGTTAGATTTGTAGTATTTGCCAACTATAATGTAAAAATAAATGAGTAAAATAAAAAGTCATTATTGCGTAAAGTCACAGCGTCAGACTGTAAAGGTACATCACGTTTTAGGTTGTGTCTTTAAATGAAACGCTCGAAAATAGTGACACTCCTAACGGAGTTAGGAGTGTCACTATTTTCCATTCTTTTTAACAATTAGTGCTCTACCCTGCAAAATCCTGAATAAAGTTAAAAATAAAAAATATATATATACGTTATATACTTGGCAAACGTAGTGTAGGACGCCCGCTGGACCGACGACATACGCAGGGTTGCCGGAGCAGGCTGGATGAGGGTTGCGGAGGACCGGGATGTTTGGCGCAAACTTGGGGAGGCCTATGTCCAGCAGTGGACTGCGATTGGCTGACGCTGACGACGACGACAACGACGATACTTTATATATACATAACATAATATATGAGGACCGTGGTGGCGCAGAAACGCAGCGTCTACCTGTAAACGCGATGGTTTTTGGGTTCAAGATGAATTGTTCCGCCATTCAATATACAATGCCTCGAAAAAGGCGGAAAGCGGGGATGGAGAAAGCAGGGATTAAGCAACGGAGAGTCTGAATCATCAGGTTTCTGTGGTTTCTGCAGTTCCCTCTGCCTACCCTGCCATGTACGGGATAAAAGCGTGAAGCTAAAAAAACCATATATATCACTATATTTCCACCATGAGTATCATGTCACTTTCTCGTAATGTTTATATATCGAAATACTTATATTTTAATATTATGCTAGTCCACCATGGACTAGCAAAGAATTTTAATCTAAAAATGTCTTGTAAGTTACTTAAATTGGCACATCTAAGTCGAAATTTATTAATTGTACTTAGCGAAAGGCACAAAATAATTACATTAAATAAAAGTAGCAACAGCATAGTAGTAAATAACACAACTAAGATCAACCCACAATGTCGGAACAAAAACGTTAAACCCAACATTTTCATGTACATAAATTTGTCAGTCAAACGACCGAGATAATAACGTTGTTGCAAATTAAGTAATCGGATAAATTGTGCTTTTAATGCAACATTTTGTAATTCTGGATAAAATAAACCATTCCACTTGTACAGTGGACAGTTGAAAAACATGCATAAACATGCGGAGCTGATGTTTAAAATTCGTTTGCATTGCTGAATGTACGGTTAGGGTTCCACACTGATATTCTACCGTGTATAGCACATGAATATGAAATTTAATGAGTTGACTGAAAATTAATACAGGTTGCTTGATATAAATATTTGATTGATAATAGACGATATCACCTGAAATGTTTTTTTTGTTTTTGATTTCACATATTATCATAAAGGAGGAGCAGGAGAAAACATAGTGTTAAGAGATTCCATTTCCTACTTTCCACTTTCTAATACATGACTTTATGAGTGGTAAAACTCATTGCCACGCTTTAGCTTGTTAATTTTCATTAATACTTACTAAGACGACACTATCGTCAAGATAGACGTAGGACATAAGCCTTATTTCTATTAAAGTGAACGAAATTGTCTTAAAAGGCCCATAAATTTATTACTTGGTATTTTAATAAAAATAACTATGCCATCATATATATGTATGAGATATAATTTAGCATATGCAATGAAATGGATCTACTATATTGACAAATCATTTTCATTTGAAATAATTTACATTTAGGGCTTGGTTAGTATATAATTATCGATTTGAATATTCAGATTGAAGGATAGTTAATTGGTTAGACGCAATCGCCGCGCTATGAAAGTTATCCGATTATGCAAGTGATATTTGTGAATTTCACCACAGAGTAGGATTTCTGAAAATATTTTTAATACTATAAAATTTTCAAGGCTTCGTAGCTCAAAAGAAAAAAATAAAAACAATTTTACAAAGTGCCACTATTTATTTGTCTCTGTCGATATTTCAAGATCGTATTTCTCAAGATCACTTAGGCTGCTTCAGTATCAACTAATATTAATATTAAATATTCAAGTAAAGAGCAAAAAAAAAAATTGCAGCAGCGACTAAATTTTGCAGGAAGATTGCTAAATTTTGTACGAAGAAAAAAATTTTGCAGCAGCGACTATATTTTGCAGCATTTTTATTACGTAATAAAAACACGCAGAATTTCTTATTTTCGTTGATCTGGAATTACACTAAAAATTACGTACGGATTATAAGAGATGTAACAAAAAATTCTATAACAAACTCATATCTGTACTTTATATTCAAAGAAATCAACGGGTTATCTTGCAATTTTAAATTTACAACATATATAAATACAGTCATATTATTTTGTAATTACTAAGGGTATGTGACTCCAACTCATGACTGATTGACATATTTTTAAAATGTCGCCAAAATGTCAGAGTCTTACAAATGTCAAATCCTTACATTTTTTGGCTAAATTATTAAGTATAACATAAATACGTAATAATAAAAATGTTTCAACCACAAGCTCCGAAAAAATAATAAGCTGTATAAAAGGAACCCCAATAGACTCTCTTTAAAGGGCTGGACTATAGAGTATTTTTTTTACTTGCACGTTATGATTATTCAGTGATATATATATATATATATATATATATATAGATATATATATATATATATATATATATATATATATATATATATATATATATATATATATATATATATATATATATATATATATATATATATATATATATATATATATATATATATATATATATATATATATATATATATATATATATATATATATATATATATATATATATATATATATATATATATATATATATATATAATATATATATATATATATATATATATATATATATATATATATATATATATATATATATATATATATATATATATATATATATATATATATATATATATATATACATACATATATATATATATAGGAATTGCTTGATATATATAGAGGTAGCAGGGTATCCCAGAAAGAAAAGAAAATACATAAGAAGATCATTGAAAAGATTAGCACGTTGTGAGTGAGAAAAACTTACTTTCAAAACTAGTTTGCCGTTTTTGACTTATTAATTTATTAGGTAGGTAGGTAATATTTTTGGTATCTTTTTAAATTCTAAAATAGAGAAAATGACATTAATATACCATAAATCATTTACCTCATTTTGAAAACAAAATTGTTCTATTCGTCTTATGTCTAGAATTTTTATGATAAAATATAAAAAAATTGAAAATCAATTACCACCAAATCGTCAAAAGTCAATCAATTTCAACGGGAATATTGTAACCGCCATACAATTTCTATCACTTAACGTATGAATCACCGTGTCAACTGCCACAGTTTTAGCGACACAGTCCACTCTGTTGGAAAACATCGTATGTCAGTCAGAGTTAAATTGCCCGTGAATGAATTTATTTTGTTGTTTACGTCATTTTGACGTTTTATTGGTATGTGAGATTATGTGACTAGGATAGGATCAAGCGGACTAATGCTTGTCGCTTGTGATTATTTTTTTGTACGGAAAGTGGAAAAATAAGTGGTTTAGTAAAACTTTTGATCAGATTTGAATCAACACTTTTGGAAACTGTTCAAGATCACGAGTATATATCCTGGAACGTTATAATTTTTGTTTTTACAAAAAATATTTATGTTTCTTCAATATGGAATAGAAATTCGAGATCATTCACTAAAGTGGCAAAAGACAAATGTCAACAGCGCTGGATAAATGAATCCTATAAATATAAGAAACCGTGGAAGAACTTAAGAAAACTATATTTTAGATTGAAACATATACAGCTTTGTTAAAACACTGATCTTAACGATGTGTACTGCATAGCAGGAGGGCAGAATGAATCGAATATTTAGATACTCCGTTCATTATGCTTTGTCCTTCGAGATATTATGTGTTGTGTGGCGAAACTCAACACCACGTTTTGTCTTGTTACCTCTTAGCGAAAAAAATGGAAATATTTCATCTACCCCCAGTGTGAATCGAACTCACGACCATCAAGCTCACAGACAGACGACAGATGTCGTGTGCCTCTATATCACGACGTTCACAATTATAAATTTTATACTAAGAACAAAATAACCCGAACGTCTCATATTTCCAAAATCTCAAAACGAATAAATGTAATAAATATTCAATCAATTTAATAATCATAGTAAGTGTTTCTCTAATGAAATAATGAGTCATCAAAATCTAATTCTGTGGACATTAATGAGAGGGGACGAAACTTGTCGCGCATAAGTGAAACGATAATGTGTAATTAAGGATAGTTTATTAAATTTCCATTCTTTTTTTGAATTTGATTATCAAATAAACGAAAATTTTGCTAATAGTACGTGACATTCTACTTGCAGCTTTATATGGATGAAAACACCACAAAAATATTAAAATTATCGAAATAAAAGTATATCATAAGAATAATTTCAAACTTTATCGAATGCAATGCAAGTCAGTAGTGTTATAACACTCTGTTCTCTCTTTTTCCCTAAAATTTAGTACGCTGAGTATTAAGTGGCAATCACAATGTCTTACTGTTATGATACATAGCATAGAAAGAAAATGAAAATGTCTTTCCTTTAAGTAGAGAATGAATCCTCGAAAACTGCACTTAAACAATTGCGGCATGCATCAAGTATAGTGTGTTCTAATGTAATTATGTAATGTATGACATAGTTACATTACAACACACTATAATTGCCGCCTATAACTTACAATGAAGAACAAGAGAACTAGGCGAACTGTCGTGGAGGAGAGGTACAGCGTCTGTCTATAAACCGAACAGTTTATGGATTCGATTGTCACTCGCAGAGAACAAAACATTTTCTTTACTCTGGTAACAAGGAAAATGCAGCATTGAGTTCCGCCTCTCAACACTCAAAGTTGACAGGTGGAATTCAGGGAACGGAGTGTTTTAACACTAAGTTCCTACAGTTCCTACGATTCCTTATATCTACCATGCTAAGTGCGGGATAGAGCGTGAAGCTAAAAAATCTTTATCCAACATGAAAGCTTATAATACAACACAATTTCATAGTTTCAGAAACAAGAAAGTTGCGCTAAATATATCCTCTGTTACGACACTCGCTTCTCTTGCCAAGGTCAGTATAACGCCAAGTAAGCTTATCCTCTCACACATAACCGTAGTGGAGCAAGAAAATACATCATAATACGTAATACGTTATAATTCGTGCGTGAAATAGCGTCTAACGAAAATATTGCGAAAATTCGTATATCTCCAACATAATATTTAGAAACGAAAGTTTTCCCATTATTCAAATATTCAGAACAAAACAACGGTTTGACAGATAGCACTTGTACATACGAAGGCGAAAACGGAAGTCAAATGAAAATTACTGTAACGGATGCTGTTATATATTTTTTTATATTTCTTTTAAACAGCTGATAAACACTTGTAGTGTTGTAATGGCCAATACGGCCCAACTTGAAATTAAAATTGAATTTCAGACGCATACATAACGAATTAGGGAAACTAAACTAACCTAAAACTTATTTATAAAAGCAATTAAAATATGTCAATCGTGGCAGATGCAGGTTAACAGCCCATGTGTAAAGCTTTGAAAGATAGTTCTCTCTGTCTGTATTCGCTCGAAACATTTGGCCTACTTGTGTTTCGATGATTATGTTTAAAAATTAACGTTAATCACTTTTTTTTTAATGTTACAAAATAATTACCGTGAGTGAGGACCGTTGTGGCGCAGAGGCGTAAGCGTCTGCCTGTAAAATCGATGGTGTCTGGGTTCGATTCCCACTCGAGGAAGATGGATTTTTCTATTCCCATTTTCTTCGCTCTGGCAACTAGGCAAAGCGCGGCTTTAAGTTCCGTCGCTCAACACGCAATGCCTCGAAAAAGGCGGAAAGTTAGGACGAAGAAAGCAGGGACTAAGCAACGGAGTGTCTTAACAGTAGGTTCCCATGGTCCCTGCAGTTCCCTCTGCCTACCCTGCCATGTTGCGGGATAAAGCGTATATATATATATATATATATAAATATATATATATATATATATATATATATATATATATATATATATATATATATATATATATATATATATATATATATATATATATATATATATATATATATATATATATATATATATATATATATATATATATATATATATATATATATATATATATATATATATATATATATATATATATATATATATATATATATATATATATATATATATATATATATATATATATATATATATATATATATATATATATATATATATATATATATATATATATATATATATATATATATATATATATATATATATATATATATATATATATATATACACATATATATATATATATATATATATATATATATATATATATATATATATATATATATATATATATATATATATATATATATATATATATATATATATATATATATATATATATATATATATATATATATATATATATATATATATATATATATATATATATATATATATATATATATATATATATATATATATATATATATATATATATATATATATATACATATATATATATATATATATATATATATATATATATATATATATATGTATGTATGTATACGTTACTTTACTCGAAACGCAATGCATTTTAAAGTTTCCCCATCAGATCCTCACTGTTTGTTTGTGAGAAATAAGAAGCTACAACGAAATTGTACTAAAACATAAGAAAATTTAAGATAGGCCACAAACAAGTTCACGAACTCATTTATTTGAACGGTTCATTCAAACTTTGTGGCGAGACCTTTATACTTATTGCTTTTTATATCGTTTAGAATACGCTTTTAATCATAAAAAAAATATATTTCTGTTATTTTTGTACTAAAACCCCTTTCGTATTTTACGAATAACGTTAAAACTCACCCTTTATAAAGTAATGTAAATACTTTTAACGAATTTTATAGTGGTAATTGTTGATATACTATTAATTCAATTTTGATTAGAGCTTAATTTACGAAACATGTAATTTATTTGAACTGAGAATGCTAACAATATGTTATTTCTTATTACACATCTTATGAATTTTAGAACGAACCTGCTGTAAAATCGATGATAATAAATTCGTTTCAACTCGGATGAGCTGAGATTTTTTTTGAAATTTAAATGAAAAATAGTTGATTAGTTCTCAAAAGTGAAGTACGGAGGTTTGAAATATATTTTCTTCTTTGCTTACAAAGAAAGCCTATTTTTTTACGAGACTCCGCTTCTCCATATCTTATATGTTAAATAATGAACGTGTTTTATTTTATTCTAGAACATAAAATGGGAAGAAAAGAAAATATATAATAATATAACATTTTATAATATTTTACTCAGCCTCTGTATTAATAGGAAGGATTGAATAAACTCATATCCCTGGCTTGTATTGTATCTTGAACCTATCTACAGATTGGATGGGTTTCATTGACTATTTAGATTGTTCATAATAAAAATAAATGGCACAAATCATATCTAAATAAATATATCATGTTAAAATGCCAAAGATTTTTTAAATTATTCAATAAAAAAACAAAAAAATATCATCAATCTCTATCTATATTTAATAATTTCCTTAAGTACGAATTCAATCGGTAACTACTTCAAATACCCTTCACTTGACGCTTCAGTTATATTGCCTTAGACAATATTGTTATAATTAATCAATCCTTGATCACAGCGTAAGCAAGCAATCTATAGATTAGATACTGTAATTTGTTTGTATTGTACTTAAGTGCCATACTGTTTTCAAATCATTACACATTATACATGTATATAGGCATGTAGGTTTCCTTTTGATGTAAAATTTTATTCACAATGATTTAGTGGTTAAAAAGTTTATCAGTTTAACTGAAGATCGTACGTTTAATTCTCATTTAGATATGTAATTGTAGGGATAGATATACTACCAAAAGAAGGTGAAAGTTAAATAATTTTTAAATATTTTAGCAGAAACGTAAAAATATCTTTCTAAATATTATATCATCCACAGTGTAATAGGAACGAGTTTAGATTAAGCTTTACAGTAATATAGCTCCTACATAGGTCTCGAGGTGCCGCCATTTGGTTTTTGTTCTTCGCGTTATCCATCCATTTCATTCTTTCTAATTAATTTTATTTTTTTAGCTTCACGTTTTATCCCACACACGGAAGGGTAGGCAGTGGAAACTGCAAGAACCTAGTGTTAACACACTCTGTTGCTTAGTCTCTGTTTTCTCCGTCCCCGTTTTCCACCATATAAAACTATTTAATCAACAACATTCGACCTTATTATACATAATTACTTTAATCAATAGATAATAATGCAAATAACAAAACACAATCAGTCAATTAATAGCAAACAACATTGTTACTATTGCAAGACACGTCGCCATGTGTTTGTATAGTACTTAAGTATCGCGCATCTATCAAATCAAGTTTGAGAGGCGATCGCTTACATTATGCGATTTGTATATTTAATTTAAATTGAATGTTTAAAATTTGTTTTCGAGAACTGTCGTGGCGCAGAGGCGCAACGTCTGCCTGTAACGCGACGGTTTCGGGGTTCGATCCCCAGTCGGGGAAGATGGATCTTTCTATTTCCATTTTCTTCGCTCTGGCAAACTAGCCAAAGTGCGGCGTTGAGTTTCGCTACTCAACACGCAATGCCTCGAAAAAGGCTTAAAGTGGGGAAGGAGAAAGCAGGGAATAAGCAACGGAGTGTCTTAATACTAGGTTCCCACGGTTCCTGCAGTTCCCTCTACCTACCTTGCCATGTGCGGGATAAAGCGTGAAGCAAAAAAAAAGAATGTTTAACAAAAAGTAATGTAGGTTGTTTTTTTTTTTGTTCTATTAGAATAATTATAAGCTTAATACATTTGTACTATGTATAGTAACTCTACTATAGAGAGTTTTCAGACACTCTGTGTTATGGGAAATAAAAGTAAATCATTTGCAACTCCAAATAGGGATAGATTTTACAATTGTAAAGTCACTCAATCACTAAATAGGAAAAAAGAAATAATAAAAAAATGACAACAGAATTTTATTTCAATTCCAACTCCTTAGTTTTGGATCACAATTTCAATGTATTTCAACATAGATTAAAATAAAGATATAACAAATACATATATAAAAAAATCAATCAACTATAAGAGCTTTTGCAATAATTAGGGCCTTCGGCTATGTCTTGAAACAATTTCCTTGCAATTTTATTTCAACGTATATTTGTAATAATTTAACAGATTCTTTCATAATTCATTCAATCTTAATTATTATATGAAAAACACTGAACTGCCATAATTTTGAGTTAATTAAGTTTGGCACAGTTCTTTGTGTGTAAAAAAAACATTGTATTATTTAATTTTGAACTTAACAAAACTTTGCTCAAACGATTTCTTATTAAACATATGAAATAAAAATTATTCAAGAAATATTGAGGACCGTCGTGGCGCAGAGGCGCAACGTCTGCCTGTAACGCGACGGTTACTGGGTTCGATCCCCAGTCGGAGAAGATGGATTTTTCTATTTCCATTTTCTTCGCTCTGGCATCTAAGGCAAAGCGCTGCGTTGAGTTCCGCCACTCAACACGCAATGCCTCGAAAACGGCGGAAAGTGGGGACGGAGTAAGTAGGGACTAAGTAACGGAGTGTCTTAACACTAGGTTCTTATGGTTCCTGCAGTTCCCTCTGCCTACCCTGCCATGTGCGGGATAAAGCGTGAAGTTAAAAAAAAATATGTTCTAAATAAAACAATTTATAATATGATCGATGCTGCATTGACGTCAATGTTTATCGATTGGCCAATAAAATGTAACAAAATCTTTTTTATATAAAAGTTTATTTGTTCATAATAATGACATTATGTTAATTTTAAGTATGAATTTTAATAAATTTAATCATCTTCTGTATTAAGCAAAGAAAATCGATAATACGTTGTGTAACAATACATTGATGTAAGTTTTCTACCGATTCCAGCACAATTATGAATATAAAATGTCATTTCCAGTCTTGGGCTTATATATTGCTATCAGATACATTGCTTTCGAACTTTTAATTAAACCTGATTTTAATATATATAAGTAAAACTTGAATAGATTTAAGGTAATCATTAATTTCCAATTGATAATTTATTAGAAATATATTTTCATTCATTTTATATAGAAAATTAATCCCTATATTATATTAAATTCTTTTTAAATATTTCTAGTATAGTAAATTCCACGGAAATTAATAATTAAATATTTATTAGAAATAATAACGTTTATTAATTCCTACTATTGCTTGGTTTGTAGCATATGATCTTTAATGAGGACATTATCATAACTAACATATCGAATATAATCTTATTTATGTAATCTAAAATATTATTAAAACAATTAAATAATTATTATGACTATTATAAATATTTAAAAAAAAAATTTAAAGACATAGAGTTGTGTATTGACGTCCAGTCAAGCAAAACGCATGTAGGTCCTCCCAGGAGGGATGTATGAAAAAGGTATGTACAATTTACATATACATATATATTTATGTAGGTATATAAGTAGTTTATTTGTAGATACTCCTGTATGTAAGCTCCTTTTAAATTTTCGCAGGCAAAATCTCAATTCTAAGAATGCGTGACTAAGATTAATTTTTAACATGTAAAACGATGTCACTGATACTGTTTAGCTGTCAATTTCCACCTGCATATCTCGTAATAAGGCTAGTCTGAAGTCACCATGGAGATGCGGATTTGGAATATAATAAATTCTGATAAAGAAGAATGTATTTGTAATATATCTTGTACTTATTTTACGATAGGGTTCAAAGAAAAATATAATAATAAAATGACAAGCGCGATATTTGCACGCATTTATATAGAACATTTATTTTGTATTAAAATACATATCAACTGTGTAATAGTTTCGTAATAAACCAGCTGTGATATACTGACATTAAAATTTGAAAATGTTAGGACTTCATCCTATTCAACTACAAAATTAAAAAAAGAACCTTTTAAAATTATTAAGCATATTTCTTAAACAATATTTCTTCTAATATAATTAACTATGGTTAACCTAAATCGTAATCGCATCGTATAAAAGCTTACGATCAAAGTATCAAGCAACCAATCAGAGTCCTAGTTACATTGTTATAAGGGCTATTTAATATATATAACATTTTGATTTGAAATTATAAAGTTTTAATCGATGCTACAAAAGAGTTTATATCGAGAGCACCATCTTAATAGATAGGTATTTAATAAATTCATCCATTACACCTTAGAACAGTTAAGCGAAATAAAACTTAAAATTAGAATAAATTGAAAATTCATACAGTTATTTATACTAGAAACTCAAAAAGTAATTGTTTTGGGTACCTTTTTTTAAATTTAAATATATTATTATATATATTTCTATTATGTTATTATAATATGAAACGTTTATTTAATTTTAAGACAGTGCTTTCTATCTTGATTTAAGATATGGTGTGTGGTTGGGATATACTCAATTATGAAATGGAAACGAAATATAAATGGAAAAAACTAAGCCGAGCGGAGATTGAACTTACGCTTCAACCAGATCTTAATCCACTATACCATGAGTATAGTGGATTAGACAGCAGTGTTTTTGTTTTTATTATTACACAAAACGAGTGCGATTATTGTAATTTCATATTTTTAATTAGTCTACTTTCTTACTAATTTAGTTATACATCTATTATACAACAAAAACTAACTTTACAAAAATATATTCAAATTACTATTTTACCGTAACATACTAAGAGATAATTTTTTTTAAGTGACAAATCTTAATAGTTGTGTATTTCTTATTTTATTATACGTGTTAGTATATTTCAGTTTCTCAAAACAAAACGTCAAGTCCCGCCACACATCATACAATGTTTCATAACTTTTTTAAAGGTCGGGAAATAATGAGAAACTATTGTTTATAAAATTTTTGCTTATCATCTTATTTTTTAGCTTTACGTTTTATCACGCACGTACAGAGGCAGAGGGATTCGCAGGAACCGTGTAACCCTAGTATTAGTGCCTTCTTTCGAGCTATTGCGTGTTGAATGGCGGAACTCAACGTCGCGCTTGTTTCATTACCACAGCTATAAAAATGAATTAATCCATTCTTCCCCAGTGAGAACCGAACCCACAAATCATCACGTTCACAAACAGACGCAGTGCCTCTGCGCCATGACGGTCCTCATCACTATATTTACTTATATTTCTCAAATTATAAAACTTACTTTTTAATAAATTTTCATTACGAAACATTGGCCTATTTTGTAAGTGAAAGCTTATTAATAATTTCCTCGAAGTATTTCCACTTTTCGTTCTACAACTCTTTAACATCTTTGAACCTGGATAGGGTATTGTATAATTAATTGTACATAATTAAGCTCTCGAGCTTTTAAGTTTATAATAATGAAATATTTTATTCGTATAATATACGACAGGCATTCTAGTTTAATAAAGGACCTTTTTGATGTTGTAATATTAGGAGTAATATAATAATTTAGATGAAATGAGAGAAAATTTTGCTTACGTTACACTGTTGTAGAATTGATTAGTTGTTATTTAATCACAATATTTCAAATTTTGCTTCGTTGGTATGACAAATATTATTTATTTATTTGTTAATTTATTTAGTTATATGGTAAATGAATAGCTGTAATATATATTAATACAAATATAACATGGAGCCACTTACATATTCATACTAGTAGAGGTAAATTTAAGACAAATTTAAATATATTATTATAAAAGAAAGTGGGAGTGAGGAAATGGACATGAAAATTTAAATATAAAGCTAAAATATGTTACTCAAAAGTGTTCTTAAATTTCGTACGCAATACGAAAGATATCAATGTCATACTTGTCACTCATGCCGTTAACAATACGGTTGCCACAAAAAAGGATTTTATTTATACCAGCTACTTGCAGTTAAATCCTAAAAGGAATCGTTTTCTTGATAATTATTTTATTACATCGATTCTTTAACTACATCTATAAAATAATTCTATAAATAAATAATACCCACTATATACTATACCGAGGACCATCGTAGCGCAGAGACGTAGTAACAGCCTGTAAACGCAAAGGTTTGTAGGTTGGATTCTCACTCGGGGAAGATGAATTTTTCCTTTTCATTTTTTTAACTCTGGTAACAAGGCAAGCGTGTCGTTCAGTTACGCCAGTCAACACACAATGCTTCGAAAAGGCAAAAAGCAGGGAACATAGCGACTTAACACTAAGTTCCCACCCTTCCTGTGGTTCCCTCCGCCTATCCTGTTGTTAGCGAGAATTAGCGTGAAGCTTTAAAAAATATACTACATGTATATTAGCATAGTAAATTTACAAATAAATTGAAAGGAACATTAATGAAGATGATAGCACATTAAATTCTGCCACTCGATGCGCAATTTTGATTTCGGGTAGTAATCGAAAACATCTTGAAATTAAGTTCTATCTACCCTCGTATATGGAGAATAAATATTTTATTTTTATTTGTTTTACTCGTATAACATTTAAATATAGTGTATACTATTAATTATCCTTTACTATGATGTGAGGGTATTTGTAATATATATATATATATATATATATATATATATATATATATATATATATATATATATATATATATATATATATATATATATATATATATATATATATATATATATATATATATATATATATATATATATATATATATATATATATATATATATATATATATATATATATATATATATATATATATATATATATATATATATATATATATATATATATATATATATATATATATATATATATATATATATATATATATATATATATATATATATATAAACAAAATAACCTATGAACAAAATTAAACAACAATTTTATCATTTCAAAATTAAATTTCAAAACAAAAATGTTTATATAGCAATGTTAATCTTAAAGCCGGTATTTTCTTGTTTAGATGTTGAGAAATTTGTGAACATTTCGCTACTTAAGCCTTGCAAATTTGCTTATCCCTTGCTTGGGGCTTAAGATAAGGCAGTGTGCCAAATTTTATGATTATACTCGCTATTTGAAAGATAAGTTGATGAATAGCTCAATTAATTAGTGACCCTCTTACGGGTTTTGCCTACATTAGTCCAATTCAGGCCGATTTTGGGCATCATAAAACAAAGGGCCAGTATAAATTTCCCTTCTGTAAATTAGGTATATCGCTTAATATGACCTAATATTGCAATATATAAATTTATATATAATTTGTATGTATATAATGTGTATATGGAAATATACTCGATTGCATAAAATTATTAATTAAAGGCTATTTAAGAATTTTATTATTGATAACAGAATTTTTTAACTAATAATAAGTTTCACTTAAATAAAGTTTGCCTACGTCACACAAATGCGTGCAATATCCGAAAGTAAACAAAATAATTAACATCGAATATATCGTTTGTACTATCTTTTTTCTTTTACTATTTCATCCTATTGTAAGAAATTTTATATATTATATTCAAAATTTGAATAATACTTTATATCCCAATTTATCAAATTTCTGATATATCTATTTCCATATACTTAAAAACATAGATACGTACGAAAAAGTAACACTACCAATAAATTAACTAAGCAATATAAGCAACAAGGAAGTATTTGTACTTGTGGGATAAAAAGTAGATATAGGAATGTGGATTTTGGTCACTCAAACGACATGTCTCTCGATGGAAAAAAGTGTCAAAAATATGCGATTGACTTGCATATTTTTTATCCTAAACAGTCACCTAGTAAGCTTAGCTTTTAAATTTATTTGGTTAATTTTATATTATTATTTTTCAATCTGTAAAAAGTCTGTTGGCCAAGGAAGACCTCCTCCAAAGATTCCTTTACAGATTAGGCTACTTGAATCTAATTGAGGCCAGTAGTCATTTTATCTCATCTTAGTACAAATAACAGGAAATATTACTTCATATTTTTTTACATTTACAAATTCTGTATCAAATTTTCGCATTTAGGTTACAGTATATCAGGAAATATGTCAATTTAGGTTAACTAAGTGAAAATAGATCTCGATAATCTGTTACAAAATGTTCATAAAGTGGCAAGTTTCTAGATCATCCCCCTTCAACGTCTAACGCATTCTACATAAACTATGTAAAATGAAGTTTTGTAATTTACTCAATAGTTAGAGAGTAGTTATCTAGGTCACTTGTCATAATCTGGCTAACATTATGTTCAAGATATTAAGAGACGTGGAGAAGCAAAATAGTTTTGCTGTTTTAATATATTATGGTCAATACATTAAGAGATTAATAATTTAAAATAAATAAAATATCTAGAGAGGACCGTCGTGGCGCAGAGGCGCAACGTCTGCCTGTAACGCGGCTAACGCGACGGTTTCTGGGTTCGATCCCCAGTCGGGGAAGATAGAAAAATCCTATTTCCAATTTCTTCGCTCTGGCAACTAAGGCAAAAGTGCGGCGTTGAGTTCCGCCATTCAACACGCAATGCCTCGAAAACGGCGGAAAGTGGAGACGGAGTAAGCAGGGACTAAGTAACGGAGTGTCTTAACACTAGGTTGTAATAGTTCCTGCAGTTACCTCTGCCTACCCTGCCATGTGCGGGATAAAGCGGGAAGCTAAAAAAAAAAAAAAAAAAAAAAAGTCTATATTAGACTACCAGTGACCACAGACAATATAAAAATGCTTGTAACGACACAGATATCACAAAAATATATACAATATAAAAATGTATACTCAAAAGAGTTTTATATAAAACTTTTACGAATATTCTATGGATATTAATTCACTGTTCGTAAATAACTGAAGTGTGAATAAGAGAACATTTTAAATTTACCACGATGACGTAAATTTATTTCACTATAAAACGATAATATAATTTTATATGGGTAACAGAAATAAAATCACATTAACAATAGAAAAATACGTTAGAGAACATAAAAATACTGTACCAGTACTTTACGTAATTTATTCAACGACGTCTGTTTACTGAAAAAAGGGGAGGATGTGGAGGCAAAATGAGCATAATAAAATGTGAAATGAGTATTGGATGTTATTCATACAATTTTTGACACATAAACATTGAGAACGCTGGATGGCTTAGTGAATAGGGAGATATTATCGATTGTTCATATATTAGCATAATGTACTAGAAATACGAGTAGATTTTTTTATTTAAGAATAATTTGATAAATGTTATGGTTGTCATTATAATACTTACAGAGTAATGAAATGTATCACTATGGTTATTTAAACCTATTATCCTGAGACATTGCTGCATTGGGTTGAGACACTAGATACGCCGTCATTAAATTAGGAAGTAAGTGGATAACGCAGTCTCTTAACATTACCCAATGGTACTGAAAAAATTGAAATGTTCGAAGAAAATTTGCTATAATCTAGTTTTACCTACTATAATTATGAAATATGTACATAAAACAAGTGAAATTTTCTTAGCTTCAAACTTTATCTCGTTCATAGCAGAGTAGAAAGAGAGAACCACAGGAACTATGAAAACCTTGTGCTTATGCACTTCTGCGCCACAACGTTAAAGTTAGTTAAAACAGTATTTTTTTATTATTTATGAAAAAGGTTCATATTTGCATTGTGTTAAATATTTGTATGGCTATTATTTTAAAACAACAACTTTTTAAGTTTTTTAGAATTTTTGTATTTTATAGACTATCAGCTCTTTTACTAACTCTAGTATTTCAATTATTAAGGGAAAGTGAAAATATTTAATATTCTTATCATAATTAGAAACAGATATCACCTATTATTTTTTATACCATCCTTTATTATTTTTTATACTAAAAAAAAACTTTTTTTAAAGCAAGAGACTATATTAAGAAAAAAATATATCGAGTTTCAATAACATCAATGGAATCAACATTGGATGTCGTTCATATCATTCGTAAACATTGAAAATATCGCAAGACTAAGCGAATGGATCCCACATTATCTGGCTCTCTCCATTATCGATTGGTCATGTCACAGAGACACTAGTATAATACATACAAATTCTTACACTTTGATCAATAGCATTCATCGAACACTTATTGAAAAGCTTTAGTCATTACAAAAAGCTTCAGTGCCATTACGAACAGTTCAAGGTCATTTAGGATCAGTCATCACCCTATATCATAGTACTTTCATAGTATTTAAAAAACATCATGCACAAGGCTTAACCAACATTAGTATCCAAATTACGTAATGCAATGATAATGGTATATCCCATACTGCTATTCCAAGCACGTGATCCGGCAATGGACTAATGGCATAGGTCCTTTGAGATATGCTTAATCATTGTAATCGACATATTGCACCTAGTGTGATCTGAATGCTTGCGATGGGAATCCAATTGTTTCCTTTTGTGTGTTTGATCTAAAGTTAAATGCTATATACCGGTGATTTTGAGGTGAATCATACGTGACTGTTATCCTTGTCGCAAGTAGGGTTTTGCGCTCCAATTGTCTTATTTAGTCGTAAAGTTAACTGCATAAAGAAGATTAATATAATATAAAAAAGAAGACATGACTGAAATATAGAAAAAACCTAAAAGCGTTAAATTTCGCCAGCGTAAATATCTCGTACTCAAACAACAAACAAGGAATTATTTTGTATCATAAACTAACTTTATACCAAGCTGCAATACGCGAGAATAATAATATAAAAAATCTTTAGTGAGCCTCCTGATAACTAAATAATTGTTAGCATAAACTTAAGCCTTACAATGTAAAATTACAGAATGCTTTAATATGCTAAGTGGTGAAATAAAGTTTATTTCGATTCCTACATTTATGTAATAAGAATTATTAAAAAATATGGATTTTATAGCTGAACGTCAGTGCTGAAGTAAATTGAATGAATTGAGCATGCAGCGCTGTGGATGACAAAGTTGTTTACTATAGTTTGTACGATATAGTAGTATAGTAATTGCATTGCATTAATAAACAAATAAGCGACATTAACTATACATAATAAAACAGCTTTAAGTTTTTTTCTTAATTTACAAGATATAGAGATAACATGCAGTTTAAAACTACGACGTGTAATATTTATATTCAGATATAAATATTACACGTCGTAGTTTTAAACTGCATTTATTGTGCTCTAGAGAATAATTAGATATTTCGCTCAATCCTTTTTTTTGTGTTTTTATACTTAACTTAACTGCATTTTATCTATATACAAGGAAGAATAATATTATAAATATATTATTTTCTTTCATGACAGTTAACAAAATCAAAAAAGTTTAATCGTATTGAGATTTCAACCTGCATTTGAAAAAAAAATTAATTTTGAAAGAGAATGAGTTATATCATTAAAAATATTAAATTTATTATATGACTAATGCTTAAAAAGCTCTTAAATAGTTGACGTAAAATTATTTGATGAAGCCAGAACTACTTAGTAATCCCTAGCACGTGTTCAATTAATTTGAATGCATCTGTCTTCAACATGCTTCGGCTTCGTTTTAATGAAGATGCCATTGAATTTGTCGTTCACAATACATACTTCGCTTTAACGTGATCTTAACTAAATAGATGACTATACATTTTCAAGTAATCTATTTAATATTAAAATTAAAGACGTTTTAAAACAGAGAATTTTTAAGGGAAAATTGAAGTTTTGATTTCAAATCTAATTCCTTAAGATTATTTTACATTTTTGTTAATACTTTTGTTTATATACAAAAGAAAACTTCTTTAAATATGGTCATCACTCCTGCTTTCGATGTAATTTGTTGGATTTTAATAGATTTAATCAGTTTCCTTCCGCTGTCTCATAGCAGGAAAAAAAATTGAGATATCATGGCGCCGCGGCAAATTAATGGAATAGGTTCGATTCAAACTGGAAGGAGTTATTATAATTAACTACACTCTGGTACGACAAAAAGTGTCTTTCCATCGCACGTTAAATAAAATGACAAAAAAATATAACTTTTATAATTCGTTATTATTTATTTCTTTGTATGTTCTGTTCTGTTCTGTTCTACAGTAATGGCGTTCCGGCGTGCCAGTTGAGCACAAATCACTTCGCCAATGTCACGTTGTTTGGAGAATACACGAAGGAGAATGTACGGTGAAAAAAGAAAATAAGCTTCACACAATAATAGAATGCATGTAAAAAAGAGATCCAACAAAAAATCCTTCACCTAAAACAAATTTAATCTGTAAGGATTACAGTATATACACATAATAATAATAACATTGAGTTAGTACTAAATAAAAATATTTTACATGGGTGTTAGTTTATAATCTAATATTATTATACTTAATGTATTTACATAGAAATTTACATAAAGGACTAAACACAAACATTAACACACACTGAACATTAAGAGGGCGAGGAACTTTTTTGGGAAGAATATCATACAAGGGACGAGTTAACTTAGGACAAGAGAAAAGGATATGAGAAGGAGAGCCATCGTCAAGGCCACATTCACACAGCGAATGGTCCCTGACCCTGATCTTAGCCAAATGCACAGGCGTACACGCATGTCCAAGACGTAAACGGCATATTGTTGATAGAATCCTCCGATCAATATGTTTTTGAGTAAAAAACCAAAAATCTTTGTATGTTAAGTTAGCTGCAGCTGAATTTCCGATTAAAACTGTGTCGTTTTAATACCTTACCTTACCTTCAAAAAGGTCGTAACCTACACCTTAAAACTCAAAATAAACTTATACCTCTGGTCTGGCCTGTAAACGCCCATCTGTTACATTTTCCTTACTTAACAAAAAATATTTGAACTCATAAAAAAAGTCGCAGTTCATTTTTGCATTACATTTATATTTTCTTTTTACAAAATTCTAACGATATCTTCATTGCACTCTAAATAGTAAATTTTAAGTGTTTTTTACATTTAAGTTAAAGTACAAAATTCAAGCTTTTTTATTTATATAACAACATATACTGATTATCTCTGCATACTCTGCATCCGGTAGATGCTAAAAGATAATAAATAAAACACATAATATTAACATTAAAAGTGGTACGATCACGCATTAAGCATCCGTGGAACGAGTTAAGGTTACCTTACGTAACGTTACGCCACTTCCGTATGACATTGTAACTTTCACTTCGTCTCGTGTTATACAATTTTTTATTTATTTATATAGAACATTTAATGTTATTAAGATTATTATTGTGTTAATAATTTGTATTTTATCATCAAGCTTAATTTATTTATGTTATAATTTATTATAATCATTTTTTAATATATTTTAAAGAATACTAACAATGGTTTATATAAAAAAAATCAAATATAAAGTTATAGTTTTAGTTCCTATTAATTTACCTAAGGCAATATAAGAAAATCAAGTTAATTTAGAAAAATACTACAACATTTTTAAATTTGTAGATTTAATATAGTAGAAAAATAATAATAACTTGTATATCTTTTTCATATTTTGGTACTACTATAATAATCACATATAAAAGGTTCACTCAAAGTATTTATTTATTTCACAAGTCCAACTCTCACTTGAGGTATGAAAATTTCTCTTATTTTCCTGACTTTGAATTCTATTTTAAACAGAGAAAGGAGTGTTTTGACACAAAATTTTTCATTACATATAAGCTGTTAACGTCGACTTCGTTCGAATGCACTTTAAACCTAAATATTTTTTGATTCCAACTATACTCATTCTAATCATAGCATAATATTTTATAACCTTCTCCAAACATAGACTATTTAACATAAAAATATTTTATTTAAACACCAACCAGTACTTCCTGAGATTATAGCGTAGAAATAAACTTGTCTTAATCTTGATTTGACTAAAATTATTATAGCATTGAAATTAAATTTACCATAATAATTAATAAACAAATATAACAACATTAGCAAATTATACTATAAGCATTCGAAGTAATAGTAGTAACGTAATGACTTGCTGCCATTTAGTAATCGTGGTTACCTCACCAGTGTCGCGAGTGGTCTCACTTGATTCAGTGGTGCATATTTACACGGTAGGTTATTTAGTGTTTTATATAGTGTTAATTATAAATGGCTAGTGTATTTTGAGTGTTTTAGTGATAAAGTTAGTGATAGAAATTTTAAGAAAATTATTTTTGAGTTTGGTTGTTAAACCAACCTACAGACAGGTGACAGGTTTTTTATTCGTGAAAGCTGTTTTTTTTTTTTTGTAAGATATTTACGTTTTATTATTATAAAAATTACTTATAAAACCAACCCAAACTTATTTAAATTTACTTATAAAACCAAATTTAGCTTACATTATTAATTATAAACTAAAATAATAATAGTAAATGGAAGCATTTGATGGACCAATTGGCAAATTTTCACTTTATGCTTTATGATTGTCGTCCACCGGGATATTAAACCTATGCTCCATTCTTCATTTTATGGTACTTTTTTTACATTTGTTTACTATAGTTTTGGAGAAAAATACACCTATTAGTAGCAAACTCCGTTTTTTGGTCTTTAAAAATGCTGGAAATTAAACAAACTTATTCATTCTCATTGAAACCGAATTCAAAACCATACGTCAACAGTAAGAGTTGGCAACGTATCCACTTCTTCTCAGGTTATAGATATCTATGGACGAGGGTGTTCACTTAAAATCAGGTGGCCCTTCTGCTCATTTGTCATCCAATAATATATAAAGAAAAAGCTATGCCACTGCGCAACAACGGCCTCTATTATATAAATATTTTAAGTATAATAATCGCTTACATAAAATGGTAATGCATATGTGAGTTTACAAGTAACCAGGTCAAGTTTAGATTTAAACCTCTTAAATAATATCTTTTAATATCATAATAAATATATTGACCTTGTTAAAAATTTAATATCATAATATTTTCATAGGGTTTTCATAAGATAAGAACTCTAGTTTACTCTCATGATAAAAATTTTAAAATTAGTTTTAATTTTATTGCCTTTAAGTGTTGAATATTGATTAAGACCTTTCTCCCTTTCTAAATTTGTAAGGTTTTATTCTACATACAAGCATATAAAATATATACGATGCACGCATGCTACATTTTAGACCCGATCTGGATTCGAGTCCCGGTGATGATGAGAATTGCCTTCTAATTTTAACTCCTTCGCTATACGAAATGAAGTTGCACTAACAAATAAGCTATAACATTTAATTTTTTTCAGTAAAAGAATTCTTAATAACATTTATTTGTAATACAAAAAAAAATCTAGTATTTGAATTATAAAAATATAAAGATTAAATCTAACTACGTTGAATAGATCCTCGCCCACTTCCAAATAATGTATTTTTTGCTATACGATTTAAAATTGCTTTGTTTCAATATTACAACAATTCTGTCGAAAGTTATAATTAATTTGAGTTATTATAAAAACCATGAAAAATTCAGAAAGAAAAGATTTGTGACCTTCGAAGTCAATTATTATGAAATTTTACGCGTATAAATGACATTTTGTCATCTCAATGTAGCACGGCGGACTCGTATGTTGTTAAACGATGTTTAGGGGTCCAAGACCTTCTTGAAGAACGCATGGCTCAGTGGTGAGAGCTCTTGCACGGTTCGCAAGAGGACGCCTACTCAAATACAGCTGCGTTCAAATTTTTTATGTTTATAAATATGATTTTAAGAATTTTAAATAAAACAATTTGACGGATTATTCGCGTATGTTATCATGTTTTTTGAAAACCCGATGAACCCTACCACATTAGAGAGACATCCAGTACTTCTACCATATGTGAAAGTAGTTACAGACAGGATCGAAAACATTTTAAGGAGATCTTCTATAAAACTATTTTTAAGCCCAACAAAAAAGTGAGCCAATTCTTGAGACCAATTAAATAAATCTTTAATATTCGTTATTTTTATGATCTTTGCTTTTAAATTCCTGCACCTCTTATACTTTGGCCGGACTTTCTAGTTCATCATGCGATTGCTTTGATTTTTATATGGCAGTGGAAAATAGTTATAGTGTTCAGTAAGTTTTGTTATGGCAGCGTTACATAATTTCTTATAGTTAACTTAACTACTATATCTTATCACATACATATACTTGTCATATACATTGGATCCAGGACTTAAGATGATTTTAATTTAACCAACGATTTCATATTTCTATGCAGATGGTATAAAAATTATATAAGTACATTGCATGCATAATATATAAAAGGAAAGTTGTTCACTTTCATTATAGCATTCCTTGAACACTTAATGGATCAAGCTATATGTTGGTAGAGTAGATTGTTTTTACTATGATGTTCTGGACGTAGAGATTGCAGCAAAAAAATTCAATGTATATTATATAAATTTCATCTAGCGATATATATATATATATATATATATATATATATATATATATATATATATATATATATATATATATATATATATATATATATATATATATATATATATATATATATATATATATATATATATATATATATATATATATATATATATATATATATATATATATATATATATATATATATATATATATATATATATATATATATATATATATATATATATATATATATATATATATATATATATATATATATATATATATATATATATATATATATATATATATATATATATATATATATATATATATATATATATATATATATATATATATATATATATATATATATACATAAAAAAACCGTTTGCAAAACAAAGTAGCTCTTTCTCTCGTTCTCTATATTTCTTATGACAATATGCTATAACACTTTGCGGCGTAAAACTGCAAAGTGCGTTGCACTCTATATGCAAGTGAAAGTAAAGACTCATCACGATGATACGATATTAAAGATTAAAGCAAATTAAATTATAATTAATTATTTAACGTAATACTCTGTTATGACAGTTAGCGTATCATTATAATATCGATAATAGCTACAAAGAAGAATATTAGTAGTCATTAGCATATGAAGTAATTAGTACGACTAATTATAAAATAATATGTTTTTCTTATAATTAATAATGAACTAATCCAAGCTCTTAACAGGAATTGATATAAAGGTTAGGAGTGTGAGTTCGAATCCTATTTGTGGGAATGAATTTCATTTTCTGTTCTAAAACGCCATAACGTAGCGTGTTTAGGTAGAAAGTAAAGAATAAAATGTTTTTTTATTTAAAATTTATATACATATAAACATATGTCCATATATAAATAAATATATAGGTAAATGTTTGTTACATTTTTTTAAGCATCAGTAGTTTGTTGCGCTCTGGTTCAGACGAAACGAGGCATTGGTTAGATTCGCTAGAAAGGTCAAGCAGTATACTAATGTAATACACGATAATATTAACATACTTATGATTTTTTGTACTTTAATAATTCCTTCATATTATGAATGAGAAGACATTGAACAAACAAATTGTTCTCTTTGTTATTGTAAAGATACTAAAATTATAAAGATAAACATTTTGTTTTGTTTAACGCGTTAAATTCAGAACTAATGATTCGAATTGCAAAAATAATTGTACCAAATAATCTATTTACCAAGCCTGTTTTGGTACATAGACTAAACGGAAATGATAAAAGGAAATGACAATGACATAAGATCAGAATCAGTAAAGCTTTAGATATTCCGAAAGAAAGATACACAATAATTACTGATTTTCTAGTGAAAAAGCAACACCGAAGGTTAAAGTTAGTACTAATATATATCTAAAATGGGAAAATAATTGACTATTATTTAATATTAATAAATAATCGAAACTATGTAAATTGCGCCAAATTGGTTTAATTGATTTTAAAGATATGTTACATATCTTAATTCAAAATAGACTTATGTTAATGTTTTATTTCATCAGCTGTAAATACAACTCTTATTACAAACAATTTCAATTTAAAATGAAACTTATTTAATTGAAAACTTTTACCATTTACTTCATTAAGGAGTCTTGCGTAAACTAAGTAGTTGAACAAGTAAATAAACATAAATAAACGAATTATATGAAGGTATATCCAAAATCCAATTTTCACTGTTCACAAACATAAGAAATTAGAGTGATATAACAACTTTATTGATTTTATTTTACAAGGAAAGTGAGTTGGTTTTCAGGTAGAAATCTAGCACCTATGGCTGAGGGTCGACCCTTTTGACCATTCGTTTTTTTAAGTCATCACATCCTTCAGTCAGTACATCCTTTTTATTATTATTTCTCAACCTGTTATCTCGAATTCAAGTAGACAAATGGAATGGAAATTAGAATATTTTAACACTCTCTGCAACTCTATTTTTTCACTCACTAATTATAGGCAGGATATAAACTATAAACAACAAAAATTATTTTTTTCTTCAATATTTATTAAAACTTATATTAAAGATTAACTTAAAGTAAAAGATAATAAAAGAAATGTTATACATAAAATAAAAATAAATATTAAGGCCGCCTTATCACTAGAAGATACCAGAAGAACCTTATTACAGCTTAGTATTAATCGTCTCTTTTCTCTATTATTCACAACTAAATCTAAAAGCTCAATTTACCATTATACAAAAACTTTTTAATAAAATGTAAAAGCTATATAATATTCTCAATTCCTTATTCAAATATGCTAATTAACCTGTCGGCCAATCCAAGTAATTTCAATAACAAAGACTTGGCCTTTTCCGTTTAATTATACTTTGCGTTGTTTTTTTAGTAAATTTAGAGTATCTTCTATATTAAATCTTTTATATATATATATATATTATATATATATATATATATATATATATATATATATATATATATATATATATATATATATATATATATATATATATATATATATATATATATATATATATATATATATATATATATATATATATATATATATATATATATATATATATATATATATATATATATATATATATATATATATATATATATATATATATATATATATATATATATATATATATATATATATATATATATATATATATATATATATATATATATATATATATATATCGATGGTTCAGTAAAAGGCTGAGTACGTTTTATTATTTTTAAAAGCAAGGTGTTTAAGAATATTGTTATCAGTAACTGATTATGTAAATAAAAAAAATAGTTTAAGTAACCAATATCAGATATCGTAATTAGGTTTTAAGCAACATTAAGCTGTGATTTATTTAATTTTTTTTAAAGCGTGATTTTAATTGAAAATGTTTAAATGCAAAAATAAGCACGAGGTGAGCATGTTTGCTGAGGTTAATGACATAACAAAAGACAAAAGGTGTAATGTAATGTAATATTGATATGTGACGCTGTCATGTAACAGCTAGGCAGTTAAGAAAATTATTTATATAGAGGTTATATAAAACAAGCTTGTTCATTTTAATGCGTTATTATGATGATAATAGCGGGTTCAAATCCACACTAGAACGTAATAACTTAACACGTTTAAATTAAAAATAGTCTTGTAAATATTGAATATATTGCGAATATATTGTATTTAGAAAATTCCACAATTTAAAATATATGGAGTTGTATCAAAGAAAGTGAAGATTACATTCCTTATACACATGTACTGATAAAATCTAAATCAATTTGCTACGCGTGTAACCAAAAAAGTAAAGTAGGCCGTATTGTATAACAGCCGCGGGTTGTTTTTGTGCATATTATGTGTATCTATTTAAATTTTAATTTTTTACAATGACAATTATGAGTTCGATTCCCATTCGGAGGAATAAATTATTGCTTACTCTCAAGAAATTTGTAATTTATAAAATATAAGCAAATAGGTCACACAAATGAGTATTTTATAAACTCAGCGCTATCTATATATTATATATATTATATCTTACATATTTATTACCTAAGTTCAGTATTTAAGATGAAACATTAACGCAATCATGTGTCAAGCGTTTCATAAGCCCAATGACTCAAGATGGTTTGCAAATTTTCAACGTCCAGCCTGGCTATTAATAACTTTTTGGTAATATTGATATTGTGTATTTGTGTCGACATTAGTTCATCTCTTGGTTTATAGTAAGAGTTTCAAAGTTCTTAGTATGTAATTTTTTAGTAGCTTGAGTTGGGAGTTATATCTAATGAAGTGTCCTCAAAGAGTTACAAGTCTTTAAATTTTATTACAGTTGTTTTTGGTAGAAATAATAGTTTCAAAGATATATGTATAAAAAAAGGAATAAGACAGACAAATATTTTCTATTTTAAAATCTATAATTGTATATAACATATTTGCTTTATGTATACGTTCAGTTTGAATATACTTGAATATTTTAATATACAAAGGCAAAGTCAAATTATTACAACTTTATACGTACACATTTAGATAAGCCCACCCTTACAAACTGTATTTCATCAAGTGTCTACTTCATATATATTTTCTTAATGAATATATAAATTAAAAACGAATCCCAATACATGTATTTCAAATTTAAACTTTAAATTATACTATGAAATATAAAATATCAATATAAAACTTTTACATTTATAAATGAACCTTCAATATATTCGTGTAAAATATGAAATTAAATTAAAAAGAAATGGTTTGGGCATTCACAAGTAGTGTTCATGATTATCGATGAATTGCAAAAGCGGTCAAGAGAGCCAATCAACGCTCATGCCCACTCGGCTCACCGTTCACTATATATATGTATAAATATTAAATCGTTAATTTACCTTACTTTACTTGTAAAGTTTTAAATTATTTTTTTTAGTTTTGTATCCCTCATATAAAAGGGTAGACGAAAGAATGATATACTCTTTATTGCAACTTGAAACAATTCATGAATACAAAATTGGAAATACTTTTGGCAAAGGTCAACTTATTTCTAATAGAGATTTGTTCCAGTCAACCTATGGTTATAAAGAAGAAAAAAAAGTATATTTTTGCAAGTGCGAGTAAAGCAGAGTATTAATGTGTGTTAAAATAATATTAATTACAATACTTAAATACATTTAAATAAAGATAATAATTAATAATAGATAGTGTTAAGATATTCCGCTCTATACTTTTTGCCCAATATTCGAGACCATCTTTTATATTAGAGCGAGAAAAGAAATATAATTAAATACTTCCAGAGGGAATCAAATCCACGTCTACAGCGTGTACATACACTATATTGCGCCACGAAGACCTAATATTAATGTACTACTATACCTAATTCAATTTAGCACGCAACCAATATGAATTCATTATAATGTATATATAATCTACATATATATATATATATATATATATATATATATATATATATATATATATATATATATATATATATATATATATATATATATATATATATATATATATATATATATATATATATATATATATATATATATATATATATATATATATATATATATATATATATATATATATATATATACATATATATATATATATATATATATATATATATATATATATATATATATATATATATATATATATATATATATATATATATATATATATATATATATATATATATATATATATATATATATATATATATATATATATATATATATATATATATATATATATATATATATAATTATTACGTGAGACAATGTCATATATCATCCATTGAAGATTAGAGATGACTTTAATGCATGAATTTCTTATTAATACTTCAATGCGTACGTCTCACTATAATGTAACAAACAGGTTGTTGACTGACTTTCACTTTCAATGAGTTTACATCACTGTCGCTTGTCCAAGTTTTTACGCGTTAAAGACGTCGTGTCGTATATATATATATATATATATATATATATATATATATATATATATATATATATATATATATATATATATATATATATATATATATATATATATATATATATATATATATATATATATATATATATATATATATATATATATATATATATATATATATATATATATATATATATATATATATATATATATATATATATATATATATATATATATATATATATATATATGTGTGTGTGTATGTGTGTGTTTATTTTGAAACTTTTGCAGCTGTCCTTAGGGAAGTAAATGCGTTGTACTGGAAATGGTGAATGCGAATTATCCGAAATTCCAACGAGAAAGGGCAAAAATAGGATTTTACGTTTCACAATACACGCAAACGAAATTGTGGACTTGTACAGGTCGTAATATTATAAATTATTCAGAAAAATATTTGATTGTGAAAGCGACCGAAACATAAAAACATTTAGTGGATGTTTTAAGATGGTTATGGATATTTTAGAGTTGGCCAGTTTTTGACTGTTAGTTGCGAATAAAATATGAACTTCTTTAATTTATCCACCCTGGAAAGACAAAGGGCAGCGTTAAGATCTATCACTCTATGTACGGGGCTTTAAATTCAGGAGGAAATTAGGCAACAAACTGTTTTAACATTAGGTTCTGTTAGGTTGCTGAAAATTGTTGAATGTGTGATTTTTCATAAAAAATTCTATGTATTTGGCATGAAATCTTTCATGGTAACGCGCGAGAACTATTTGCGCTATACCAATATTTTTTATCTTACAAATTTTGGTTGCAGTTTCTTTACAATAATTTTATATGTTCAAAACTTTTGAAATCGAAATACTGGTAGAGCGTACAGACAGTACGAAACTTATTTTCGAAAAACTCTACTGACGTATAATATCGACGTTTCAACATAAAATTTAATTTCTAAAGTAATCAGTTATCTGTATTTCCTTAACCATTTTATAAAATACATAGAAAAATATAAAGAAATCCACGTATATTATTAACGCACGCTTAAACAATGCCTATTGTATGAAGCGATTCAACAGTAAATTTATATACCTGCTAGTACAGTGCAATGCATTTTTACATGCTATTGTTCAAATTTAGTATATTTTTGTGTATTTATTCTTATTATTATTTATCTTAATATTATAAAGTTGAAGAGCTTTTTTGTTAATGTAATCTCGGAAACTAGAGATTTTAGTTAAAAAATCTTTTACTTGTCAGATAATCTATTTCTTGTAGAAGGCTACAAATAAGTTATAATTTATGATATGGAGCAATAAGCTCCAGTATGATCTCTTATTCGAGTTATCTCTGGCATATATATTATGTACACTTACATAGTTCTAAGATATTTCCACTATGCAGGCAGAAGCGCTTGTCAAATCTTGTTACAGTATGTGTATATAACAAATAGTTTTCGTTTCTACTTATTTCTTAGAGAATTGTCGTTTTAAAGCACGTTCTAAAACAAAGTTTAATAGCTTTATTTGCCTATTTCGGTAAAAATACTTGAGAAAAGTATAAAATAATATTACATATCAAAAAAGTTCCTTTTATTTAAAAGGTGCACAAACTTATTTACATATTATATGAAAATAAGGAAACACCAGGTATTTATAAAAACAGCCGGACCCATTTGTATATTATTTTCGCCGAGTAAGTCGACAAAATACGTATTTCTGGCACACGTCCAGCCAAAAGTATTGTATGTCTTTTATTTATCCTGGAGTGTTTTGTTCCTTTGACCGAGTTAACCTACTTATTTTTTGTGTAAAAACCATTTAAAAGAGCATTTGTTTTGTGTATATTTATGAAACTTATAAGATTGACATAATTTTAATGTCACCATAACGTAAGTTACACGAGATGGTAGTTGTTAACTTGCTCATCTGGAATTAAGTAAAAAAATACTGCTCTTGCTTTATTTTCCTTCTGCAATATTTGGATATTCTTTAGTTTTACGCTTTATTCTTTTCAACTTTTTAGTTAAGCGTGTTTCTGAATCTTTTAAATGTGCCTGAAAAAGAGAGTCCAGACAATTATGTTTTTCGTTTTAAAAGGATTGAGAGAAGTATCATAATCATCTTAGTCACATACACGAATATATCCTAATGTATATAATTTACTTTTTACAAAAGTTCAATTAGTATAATATGATTACTTAAACTACGTTCAGACCAGTTATCAGAATTGTTCAAGGTTGTGGCTTGTCCTTGCTTACTTCGACACTCGACCTAAATATTACTTGAAAGCAGTATCTCGTTCTGGTCATAATAAGCTCCCAGTCAAATATTTACTTCAATTAATGTTTTAACTAAAAAATATCTTAAAAAAATATTGCAATATAAATAACATATATTAACTGATTGTACCGATTGACCATTGTGGCGTAGAGCCGAAGCGTCTAACTGTAAATGCGGCGGTTTGTGGGTTCGATTCGTACTCAACACGCAATGCCTCGAAAAAGGCGGAAAGCGGGGACGGAGAAAGCAGAGACTAAGCAACGGAGTGTTTTAACACTAGGTTCCTACCGTTCATACAGTTTCCTATGCCTACCCTGCCATGTACGGGATAAAACGAGAATTTAAAAAAATTGATTGTAAATGCAGCTGTGGGTTCAATTCTCATGCGGAGTAAATTTTATTTCCGGTACTAAGATAAAGCGTGGCGTTGACTTCCGTCACTAAATACTTAATACCTAGGAAAACGGAAAATGGTAAACAGCATATCTTACCAGTAGGTTTCTAATGTCTTCCCTGAAGAAAAAAGAAATATAACCATTGAACGATATTAAAATAAATTCTAAAATAGATTTATTAGAAAATTGTTAGGATAATATATATTATTACTGCACGATATATATTAAAAAACTAGGTTAGGCATATGAGCATATTAGTAACTTGATCTTTACTATACTTGACACACATCGTCGTCGTTAGAAATGGTCACGCAAAAGAAATATATACTTATATAAATATTGTTGTAATTGAATTAAATCTTTTTTTAATAATTTAATACCATTACCATTTATAGGTAAAAGATAAATTAAAAAAAGTAATATAATTGTACAGCAAATGATATATACATATGAGAGTATTATGGAGAAGAAGAAAAGAGTTTGGATGTAAAAGTAAAGAATTCAAATTTTTCGCTTTAATTAAGTAAAGAACTTCACATAAACTTGTGTGAGAATAAAAAACGGAGAGCAGAGTGTTTAGGCACTAAATATATTTTCTATTACCTACTATATAAAAGATTGATTGTGATAATCAGTAAAAATGCAAATAAAACACTAAATGCTGGTTGTGTACGGAGAAAAAAATAATATTATATATAGTAACAATTTGCCTAATGGTATTGGCAGATTAACCCAAGTGTGTCACATATAAATTATGTAGCATTGCCCTGAATTGTGATGACATTTAAAATATATGTAAACACATAAATATTTCCATGTAAACAACTTCTCCTTTACAAAATAAAACGTGTAACGTATTAAGGAAGCTTTTACTCTTGAAATAGGTAAAGCAACCCTTCAACAAAGGATAATGAGCTTTACTAAAAGCGTAAAAATGAATTATTGTTTTGTTTCAGAGTTTTATAATATCATAATTTATGACAGTTTTTGTTCGTCAACTTTTTATATATCATATATTTTACACAATTGTGTATTGTATCATAAATACATACATACTCATGATGGCAATAGAAACATTTTATCAAAATATAAAAGATTTAAAAATTGGAGCTATATTTAATATTAAAAATATACACGTATATATGTATGTTTCTCGCCTCTAATCTCAAAAGATTTAGTTAATAAGTATATATTATTATATATAAAATGATTTTCATTTTTCATGTATACAGTAGGACCGTCATTGCGCAGAGGCGTAACGTCTGCCTGTAACGCGAGGGTTTCTGAGTTCGGGGAAGATGGAATTTTTCTATTTCCATTTTCTTCGCTCTGGCAACTAGATAAAGCGCGGCGTTGAGTTCCGCCACTCAACACGCAAAATGTCGAAAAAGGCGGAAAGCGGGGACGGAGAAAGCAGGGACTAAGCAACGGAGTGTCTTAACACTAGGTTCCTATGGTTCCTGCAATTCCCTCTGCCTACCCTGCCATGTGCGGGATAAAGCGTGAAGCTATAAAAAAAAATGTATACAGTAGGGTAGACAGACGAAACCTAATATTAAGATGTCCCTACCAAAGTCATGAAAAGAAATAATTCATTCCCTTGAGTAGAAATTGCTTATGAGACTTGCAAGATTTATAATTTATGTATATTTTTTAAATATGCTACCCTTGATCCATTTCAACATACAATTTGTATAAAATTGTTAGCAATCAAATATCTTGTAATATCTGTAGGCATGTCAAAGGCCATTAGAGACGTGAGAAAAGCCTCGTTGCAACACTGCTTGCTGAATACCAATTAGATACTATGGTTCTATAGAAAGTGAATACGTGATCGCTTGACCCTATATGCGCTAGTGATAACTTAACATTCCATATATATGCTATATGGTAGTAGCTATATATAATTAGTTAAGAGTCACAATATTTAAGAACTGCTTCACTATGATAGATATATCGGTATAATGCCAAAATATAGATATTTTGGTATTTTAGAATTCAATCTATGATAAAGGACATGCCAAGAGCATGCCGATAAAAAAAAGAAATTTAGTTCTCGAAAATACAGATAATAAATTATAATAAATTTATTATCTGTATTTTTTTTTATTTATAAAAGTATCTCCTGGATAATGGTCCAATTGTTAAGATTACCATCTTAAGCACACACACACAGTATTCTCCTTTTAGATCTCAACTTGTCATAAAATATAAAAAAGAACAATTTTTCATATATTATGCCTTTTAAAATGTGAAACACAATAATAGCGTTGGTGAAAGTGTAAAGGCAAATTATATGTTAGATGGAAATAAATAAACAATGAATTTTAATCATTGTTTACGACCTTTGTCAACTTTCCTAAGCCACATTACTGTGAAGAATTAATATGGAACTTGAAAAAAATATATGTATGTAAATTTAAAGTATAATTAAAAATATATTAGAATATCTAATAGTAGAATTTACCTACAGAGCTTTATGAATATTTCACAACGTATGCCACAGCCAATGATTAGTCTTAGACAAAGTTGGAGTTTTTTTTATAGTTTTTACTAAATTCTATAATTGGTTAGTTATGAAGCCATGGCACACATATCAAGAGGCTAAATTCATCATTAATAACTTTAACTGCACGCAATCTAGTCAAAACATGAAAGATAAATAATTATTTTATGAACACTATTGTGACACACTTGATATGAGTCATGATGTGGTGATAATAAAATTAATTTTAACTTTAAAATATTGGTCAAGTGTGAATAGTACCTTCACACCGAGTGTTCCGTACTCATTTCTTAATTGTAAATATTCTATTAAGGAAAATACTAATTAAAACTTAAATATACGATACAATCATATAAATTACTCACTTTGTGTACAATTATGGTATAAAAAACTATTTTCTTTCCGTGTTAAAATTACAAATGATCAACTTAAAAATTTCTCCTCAATATATGCTTAAGTTCCCACATTTTGTCAAATTAGGTAAGTGTAGGTCTATACGTAGACTAAATTTACTGCCATGTATACTCATTTAGTATATAATGTACACTATAAGTTTGTATTGATTTTTTTGTGGTTCTATTTTTTATATTCGAATTAAATTTGAATTTTTCTCTTTGGTTGAATTGAATGAAATTTAGAACTAACCAAGAACTTATAGTACTACAAGTTACTGGTTATTTCTATCTAAATGGAAGTACCCTGTAGGTTTTCATTACACGAAAATTATCATATAAAATGCAAAAAAATTAGAGCAAAATCCTCGGTCCGCGAATACTTCTCGCACACAGCCTATTATATTTAAGTTAAATTAATATGATCTTATATAACATTATTTAATGTAATTCATTGTTTATTCCATAATTAATTGAATTAATTTACTTTCCAGGCCATGAAGCTGTTTTGGTACTGCGTGACAGCAGCATTGCTGACAATTACACAAGCTGCTGTAAATGTTGAGAAAACGGTGCAACAAGTGCAAAATATTCTGAAAGCCAATTCTCTTTTACCTAGACTAACTAGAGATGAAATAATACAATTATTAAATGATATAAGGGCGGAGGATGCAAAAACCACTTCATTGCCCCAATAACAAAATCAACACTGTAAAAACTACTACTACTACAACGACGGGTCCTATAAAAAATGAGTCGAAGAAAATAACTGAATCCTTAAAATATAAAAACTTGCTAGATAATGAAATTGCTACTCAACTATCGCATTTGGAAGCAAGTAGTGATAGTCACGTTAGTAGTGATGATACAATATCAGCTTCTTCAAGTCCTATAGAATCTACATCGAAATCGAGTCCAACTTTAACCGTGGTTTTGCCTTATACGCCTCGAGATGGTTCATCTCTGCAAGAATTATATACAAAGCCTCCACGTCTGCAGGTTATTACTGAAAAAGTAACGCCAAAACCAGTAAAACAAACTAAGTTAGGAAATGATGTAAAGCAAGCAGCTAAAAATAAAAATACAAAGAAGCCAGCACTAGATCTTCCAGCTGAACTGAAAGCATTTTTAGACTGCGCATGGCTTAAAAGGCACACCAGGTCAAGACAACTTCTTGTTACCATTAGACGGTTTCAAGCCATTACCACCACCAAGAATAGTTGATGGTACAGTACAATTACCAGAAAATTTATTACTTACTTACGATCTCATCTCACCATCAGACCTTTCTACAACTGCTAATAAAGATCAAAACTTTGCTCAAACAAATTTCCTATATGAACCTTTAAAGCCACAATTTCCGTTTGAATTTGACATGTCCTCATCGGAAACAAAACACAGCGTTTTACCCTTGGATTTACCAAAACCAAGGGCACCTAAAGCGGTTTCAAGCACTTCAAAACCAAATTATGAGCCTATTGATTATGAGACAGTTAAAGTTATACCTCTCAACCAAGGTCCCAGCCCAGCAGAGGATGAAGTGGTTATAGGTGTTGATCAAAGTAAACGTCAAGTCAACGATACTGAAAGTTTAGTAGCCGTTAACTCCACAAGTACCGAAACCAAAAATGCCTGAAATACCTGACACAATAGCTTCTGATTCAGATAGTGGAGCGTCTAATTGCCGATCTCGAAGACTTCTTTTGGTGGTGCTGCACCCGTTATACCAGGAGATTCAGAACTTCCACCTCCGAAGAAAAACTGGCTTTTACTGGATGTTAGATTGGAATAGCTTTTTAGAAGTTGGTGATGGAGACCAAAAAGTAAATATTCGATTTGAACCCAAATTAGGTGATCCTCAAATGTTTTTACCTGTTACTGTTCCGTAATTTGATTGAAACCGACGAGTTGTGTTCTAGTCTAGAGACAATAAACTAAAGTAGTTGAATGACTTTATTATTGTGTGGTGTGGGAAAACGGATATTAGGTAATAATTGTAATATTGTTAGCTAAAGTAGACACAATCAATTCTTTTAGTGATTATTTCTGATGACACTATTATCGAATTGTAGATATAGAAATAGGGATAATAGAAACTTTTAATTTATTATATGTGTATTTAATATGTATTAAGCAATCTGGATTTATTTAAGAAAAAAGTGAAAATAACTCAGATCATAAGTTTCTTATAGTTTTATAATAATATATATGTATCTATACACTAATGCCATCAGTGAAACGGAATAACTTGGTCATGCTTGGTGAAGCAAACGATCAAATGAAAGCAAAAGAAAACACTGCGGAACATGTAAAGACAGAGCTACGTATGGAGTTATTTTCAAAGAAAATTTTACATAAAATACTTTTAATAAATATTAATTAGTATACATAAAGTTATTGTTCTTCAATCGATTTTATGAAATGTAAATCTCTTCCCAATCTATACAACATTACATCAGAGTTTTATTTCTTATTTCTGAGGACTAAGTTTGTAAAATATTAATATAAAGGAATATATGTATTGTACGCCTTGGAGCGCGTGCTTGTAAATTGTGTTTGTATTTTATTAAAATAAAAATATATTTTCCATCAAACTGTTTTATGTCCCATATTACATTTCTATCTTTAACTGAATAATACTAGGTTAAAGGACTAATTCACTATTTTATAAAATAGAAAAAAAATGTGAATAAAAGTTAATTTATATGTAAATGAAAACTATAAGATTAAGATTTTTATTTTTATTTGATTATTAAAATTTTCTCATTTGGTCCTGTAAGATAAGTCCTACCCTGTAAAATCTGATGTTACGACATTTAATTTCCAGCTTTCACTGAAAAATATAATTTAGGGATTTTCAAGCGTCGTGTGTATAGACTATCTTTTGCAATGTTAAGGTTGGCAACGCATCCATATCCTCCCAGATTGCAGATGCCAATGAGCGAGGGTATCCACTTAACATCAGGTGGCTCCTCTGTTCGTTTGCCATCCTATGATACAAAAAAATCCACCTTTCCAGTGAATGCTTGAAATTACGAAACTCCTCTTTAAAGACTCCACTTACTCTACTTACTTACCAAATGGGAACCAAACCCGCCACCGTCCCCTTACGCCACGACAGCATAATTTATTTAATTCTACTAAATATAATGACCAGAATCTGAGAATTCTTAAGAATATAGCTAAAACTCAACGCGTCACTGTTTTTTATGACTATGAAATGAAATTTGGCAAATTGTTTGTATAATAAACAAAAGAAAATCCGGTTGGGAAGAATTGAAAGGCAATATGAAGTGTATAATTTATAGCGAGATTGTCATTTATCTCTTTAGCGGCTTTTTTCGATAAGCCGACGATTTATGAGCTGATTTTGTGGTTGAGCATGTATAGGACGTATTTCACGAAAATTATTAAGTAATCTTGAATATATTTAAATATATTCTCAATAAAAAATGGCCTGGAAATATTTACTTATATTGTTAACATTGATTCTTATATAGTAAATTAATTATTTATATTGTAAACTTGTAATTAATAAATATTTTGTATGTAATATATTATATTAACATTGGTTTTCTATTTTTAAAAATAAAGTTTTGCGCAAAATGCTTTATATAGTAGGTAGATAATAGAAATAAGTTACGGGTATTTCAATTCCATTAAGAAATCAATTGTATCTTAAATTAATTGATACAAAGTAAACGATTTTTTTTATTAATTGTACTTTAAGTAAATTCTCAAAAAGTTAATTTTATATAACTCTAGGTTTAGCAACAGCCTATGTCTCATTTGCCACAGTCTTATTTACCTTTCAAAGCACTTAAACCTTTTTGATATAAGAGAGGGTTTCTACAGGTTTTTGGCTAGGATATTTAGACGAGTTGAGAGACTAATACAATATTTCTATTTATGGAAATCAATTTCAGTTTGTTCATTTGAAACATATAGGTGTTTGTGTAGCTCATAATTTCTCGATATCAGAATGTTATTTTAATTGAATATCACAAATAAAGTTGAAATATTTAAAAAGCACTAAATATAGCAATATTATAAAGAAAGAAGTGAAAAAGTAAGTAAATTGACACTCAGTGCTAACATCAAATATAAAATGTATCAGACAATACAGTAACAAATGGACTGAAATGCTTGAAAAAAGCAAAGGGTACATAAAAAAGCTTAAAAAAGTTATTTATATTAAAGGCTATTTCGCGAGGAAATTAAAATAAATATAAACCAGTAGCGGATGTAAAAAATTTAAAGCAAACTTATAAATATACAGTATTCAATATCAGATCGATAGTTCAATCAGCACTCCATTTCATGCATCAAAACCTTGCTATAACATACGATGGAACAGTAAAATAATATACCACGATTCATATACGATTTACGAACTAGCGTATAAGAAACATTTATAGTTTATATAATATGTTTCATAAGTATGAATATATTTAAATAATTTGATATACATATATATATATATATATATATATATATATATATATATATATATATATATATATATATATATATATATATATATATATATATATATATATATATATATATATATATATATATATATATATATATATATATATATATTATATATATATATATATATATATATATATATATATATATATATATATATATATATATATATATATATATATATATATATATATATATATATATATATATATATATATATATATATATATATATATATATATATATATATATATATATATATATATATATATATATATATATTGTGTGGATTAGAAAATATATTTTTCAAAATTCAACGTTTCCAACAATTTACAATTCTACCTGTAGCCGGTGGCTACAGTAAAGTAGTTTGAAACGTACAAAAATGTTTATTGGAATACTGAAATACAGGAGGTTAATCCGATGAGAGTTAAAATATATATGTATATAACCACGTTTCCCTTTTAGGCAGAACATTGGATGGAGTTTAGTGCAATGTCACCCCTTTTTTACTTAACCTTACGTTATATATTATTTGCTTTCTAGCAACATATATCAAGGTATGGTATGGTGAAGGTATCAAGATTTTAAATTTCTTTATTCTTTTTTACTTCTGCTTGCGAGCGAGCTAATACAATTTTGATACGCTCCCCGTTCTTAGTTTATTTGAAAAGATTAAGCAAATAAAAATACTCGAGGAATTTCATAAGACAAAATGAAGGAGAAAACAAAATAAAAAAGTATATACACACAAAAAAAGTTAACTACTTGGCAAAAGTTATTAGCTGTAATGTAACGTGTTGAAAGAACCTCATAAATTTTTCTAAACCAAAACAATTTATATCCTGTATTTATATAATTAAATTGTACAAATGAATTCTAATTTCAATGTTAATATGTAGATTTAACTGACGTCTCTTAGGATTTAGGTTCACACCGTCAACTTGTAATCTAAGTTTTGCATATCTGACCTCGAAACAACATGCAAATTGTGGTACGACAATTTAAACTTCAGGTAACAAGAAAGCAATTTCATTTAAATTAAAATATAAATTCAGTTAAATGGCTGCTTGGAGGGTAGATAGTTCAAAATGTAATCATTTATGTAAAGGTATTATATCAGTACAAAAATTAGACCTTTAGGACACCAAATTATTGAGGGTACTGGAGAAAGGTCAAAATCAAACGAAACTGAAAATGTATTATAGGTTAGTATGACTTTAACTTGGCGCTTGGCTCTTAATTTACCTCGAAAATATAAAAAGAAGCTAAAACTCTTAAAATAATGATAGAGATAATACAATTTAGAAATTTATTTAATTTACATAATTATTGAGAACGAAATTTGAATTTCATATCATTTTATTTTACTAATTCAAACTACTCTATAACATAAGCGTATAGTAATGTCTGAATGATAAAAAAAAAAAAAGATATACGATGGAAAAGTGTGTTGTAAGAGAGGTAAGGGGAGACCTCGGTTGACTTTCGAAAACACAGTATCGAAGATACTGGAGGAAGGTCACGTAAAAAGCATGAGGACTCCCCGGAGAGCATGCATGAAGAGGTTAATGACAGTGGACGAGGCGAAAGAGGTATGCTGAGACCGCAGCGTTTGGCGTTCCGTTCTCTCTGACTACCCCGCTAGGGATAGAGCGTGAAGATATGGAAGTCTGAATGATCCATATTTCAAAACAGCAAATATTTTTAAAAGCTCTTGTAAAATTATATTAAAATTTTAAAGTTTTGAATTAAAAATATATACTATTTTTAATATTCTCAAATGTTTCTGATTTTTAGATTTTCGAAGCCAGAACTCAAGTGTTGTTCATCAGTTGAAATTAACAACTTCCGCCACTCTAGGGTTGTATTGGTACACGAGTTACTTATTAAAATAAGTTTTCATTAACGAATATGTATATAAATACAAATGCTAACAAATCGTATTTATAATTAGATAAAAGTTTGTAAAGTTACATTAATAAAAACGCACTTATAAGTGGAAAGGGAAGAGTAAAATATTACACTGTATTATACTTTACTAGGTTCTCTCTACCCATTTTTTACCCAATCTACCAAGGTAAGGCCTTACCTTGCCTTTTTACCTTTCGATCTTTACTTTAGTCATCAACCTTTCATCATAAAAACTGAATGTATGATTAATAAATTAATAAATTCTAAATCTAAAATATAAATACCTAAAAAATGATCGAATATTATTATATTTTTACTATTTTTTATAATTCACTTAACAAAATATTCACAAGACTAAAATCAACTCTCAAACGAAAACAAGGAAACGATGATTATGCTAAATTAAATCCGATTTAATTAAAGATCAATACCGAAGTAAAACAAAACGTTAATCAATTTATAAGTAAAGTACATACTTCGAATCGGTTGAAATTCTCTCTCCTATATAAAATACTTTGAAGTCTGGTAATAAAATAAAAGGGGAATACGAAGGAAAAACAAGTCCTTTTTAAGATTTTTTCTTATGAGTATTTAAAATGTATTGGAAAGGCCGTCGTGGCGCAGATGCTTAGCGTCTGCCTGTAAACGCAATGGTATTGAACCATCAAGGTTCAAGTCTCACCCGAGGAAAATAGATTATTTATTACTCAACACGCAATGCCTAAAAAGGTGAAACCTAGTGTTAAGACACTCGATTCCAGTGTCTTAACGCTAGGTTCCCATAGTTTCTTCTGTCTGAAGTTCCCATGGTTCCTCCTACCTGTCATGCTATTTGAGATAAAAACTAAAATAAAAGTATTTTCCTTCTTATAGCGGAATTATTAAGCGTGTCGTTGAGTTCTAACACCGTTACAGATAGAAAAATGTAAACAGAATGTCATAACTTTAGATTATTCTCTAAGCTACAGGAAATTAATATATTTCATTTAGAAAGGTAATAAATAAAATAGAAAATATTTTATATAGCAGTAACTCAAATATATTTTGTTATTTTCTTGTGCTACTTTTTTCAGATTAATAAACATATTTCGTTTTACATCTCTCCCTCATATATCCCTCTTAGGTTAGTGACAGTGGACGAGGCGAAAGAGGTATGCAGGGACCGCAGCGTTTGGCCGTTTATATTTTTAGTTAGCTTTAAACTTAATATACTCCATTCTATACTTTGCTTGAAAATTCTCAAAGAAAATAAGAGGGAGGCTGCAATACTTCATAAATTCTTAAAATTATTTTCTTCACAGCACTTAAAACTATGCCAGTAATAACTTCACACGTAACGTGGGCTCTATTAGAATTTTTCTCATAAAAGTCTACGAGAGTTAAAGGGATATTTATTTCTTATACAGTAGGAAAATGCCTTTAATTTAAGGTTATTGAATTTTTTACCTAACGTTCAAATATAGAGCTTTTAAGCAAGGTTACAAAAGTTACCTCAAATTAGAATTGAAAACGTTACACATATGACGTATATATGGATATAAATCAATATATATCTCATAATTTTATTTCAAATTTGGAGTGTTGCTTTTATTGCTTTACTATTTAATAAGTAAAACCTATTTATTATCAAGAATTCTTAAGAGTTCTTGTTAGAGAGCTAACATTAACTATAACACGAGAATAAACCGATTAGTATTGTTTTTTTATTTTTATTATGAAACATAGCCTTCTAAAATTGAAATATTGGCTAAGCGTCGACATACACGTATAGTTTGTGGTATAAAGTTGTCGTTTTACGCTTTTGACATTTACATCGAGCAATTAACGCTTTCATATGTTTTTATTGAAACAGAATATTTGTTTCTCGTTTACGATACTCATGTTTCAAACTATATAAAAAATAAATATTTTTATATAAAGTTAAATATTTCTATAGCTTTACTGTTTTTCCATCCATTTTTCCGTTCAACGTATAGCGAAACTAAGCTCTGCGCTTAATCTTGCTACCAAAGCAATGAAATTGATGTATTTATATTTCTATATAAATACATTAATTTCATTGCTTCTATATAGGCTTCTGCCTATATTAAAATGAATTGGAGTAAAAATTAAGTAAAATAGGCGAGAATCGAACCTGTAAAACAAATTTAAAATAGCACAATTTCTATTACGCCACAGTGATTGTCTTACAGTTACTGAGCTTAAGCCGAAAATTATATTGTACACAAAGCCTGGTATAATGAATAACGTTTCGCTAGTCCCTAATGAGAAATAACAATTATGTTATAAATGTTGCAAACTATTTACTAAACCAGTAGCTACTTTACAATGAAGTAAGTTAATATAGAATTAAACTTAGTTTAAAATAGATTTAATCATATTTGGTCTTCACTTTATCAGCTTCCTATTCTAACCCGCTGTTACATTACACTATAAATGGGAACTTAGTGTTAAGACACTACTTTCTTTACTTTCCGCAAAATATTGTGTGAAGTGGCGGAACATAACGCCTCCTTTTTGATACCAGAACAATTAAACAAAAACAAACGATTACTCCAAGTGGGAATTGAACACTCACTCGTTGGGTCTACAGCTAAATGCTATACCAATGCGCCACAACGGCCTTAAATTTATTATTATTGTTTCACATTTTAATTTACTGTTTTTAGCTTCAAACTCTATCCCGTTGCAGAGGGAACCACACGAAGCGTGTGAATATTTAAGACACTCCTTTCCACGCCTTCCGCCTTTTCGAGGCATTGCGTGTTGGGTGGCGAAACTCAACGCCACACTTTGCCCACTTACAAAAGCAAACTCTATATTATAGTTGCGAGTTAGATTCACTCTGCTTATGCCTCATACGAGTAGCGTGAATAAATAAAAAATCTAAAACATATTTAACATATAGAAAAAACTAAATATATATTTCCAATACATGATGAAATACATTATGCAAATGAAATGGAAACTTCGTCACCTCTAAAATTTCCATAAACTTTATTCATATTTTCCTAACTAAATCCAAGTTATTCGATCCAACATGTCGCGTGGCAGTCGCAACTTGTTTTGTATTGGATCTGTTGAATTATGAGCATTGAGCGTTCAGTTGTCGACAGCTGTTATAGAACTATTAGAGTTGTAACTTCAAACAGTGTTTGACTTTACAAGATATATCATTTATTTGAATAAGAAATTATAATACGGTTATTATGACAGCATCTTATTGGAAATACAGTAGTTTTGGGTTCGAAGCCCGCTCATATTAACTCTCTGATTCTTCGTATGCATGTATTTTGTTTATTTTATATATTTAGTTTATATAGATGGCCATATAGTTTAATTGTTGTAGTTATAGTTATAGTTTAATGGTTTTATAAGCCTAGCCTGCAATGCGGACAAAAATATTCTTGAGTAATATATGTAAACAAGGCCTTTTACAGATTGAAGAATTCTATTTTATAATAAAGATTATGTCCTTACAAAATAAGGGAAGAAAAATAAAGACAAAGAAAAATAAAGATATTGTTGAGACCGAGTTTTCTATCTTTATATTTGTTAAAGGGTACCCCTTCTATATTAACAGAAAATGTAAATATTGAATTAATATGCAGATTAAATTAGTATTATTACAAAAATAATCTTATTTTTTAAAAAATTCTCTTGAGACTTCTGTGTGATTAAATGTATGAAATGAGAGTCATATATATGACATATTTTAATTGTACTTGACGTAATATAACCTATAGCCTTCAGCTAAATCGACTAACCTACGCAAAACCATTTTTATTTAGAAGTAATTCCTGAGATAAAGCCCCTAATCGAACAAAAAATCAGCTTGATTATGTTAATATAGATTATATAAATATTGCAGATTGTGGTGGCACAGAGGCACAGCGTCTGCCTGTAAACGGGACAGTTTGTGGGTTCCATTCCCACTCGGGAAGAATGGATTATGTCAATTCCATTTTCATCGCTCTGACATCTAAGCAAAGGATGCGTTGAGCTCTACCGATTAACACGCAATACCTTAAAAGGCGAAAATCAGGAAATTGGAGTGTCTTAATATTAGGTCTGTTGTATGCGGGATAAAATGTGAAGCTAATTTATTTTAATTTATGTTAAGATCAAAATTATTATTGAAATAGTAATCATTATACGTTTTATAGGGAGCTCATTTAGTTTTAAAGCACATATAGGAGTAATTCTCTTGAACATACAAAATTATGTAAATTGATAAGTCCTTTTACTTTAACAATTGGTGTGGGCGTTTGCGAATAAAGATATATAAGTAAACAGGTTTTACATATTAAAATTAAAGTTATAAAATATTTTAAAGAAATTATTTTTGTAGGTAATATTAAAATTAATTTTGTTGCTAGAGAGGTGGTCTTTACTGGAAGTGAAGAAAATTTTAGATAAAGTAATGTTTTCTCTACCCTATGTATAATATAAAGAAGATGTTCATCTTCTGTACCCTAGTCCTTTTGAAGTTAGATTGAAATACTGTAAAGTAAGATATCTCTTTTAAAAAAAAATTCAAACGTAACTCTGAAACATTGATTTCAATTATTGCAATTACGTAGAATTCTCATCTAAAAATTTGAAAAACATATGGTTGACGTGTGTTTCAATGTTTTTCTTTAAAATAAATTTTAACCACTTCTGTTTACTAAGTGTATATTTATTTTATTGATCATTTGAGAAAATAATGTTACTCAATAGTTGGCACTGCTGGCTACGAGGGTATAAGACAAACTACATATATTGTACTCTAAGACTATTTTATTTAAAGATATCTCCCATTCTAACAGTTCATAAATATAAGAATATTTCCCGTTCTAACTGTTCTTAAATAACTTTTGGTGAAAGTAATAACAATTAGAAATATATAAATAATAAAAGGCAAATTCTGCAAGTTGTTAATTTTAAAAAAAATTAACTACACTTAAAAAGATTTAACAAAATTAAGTTGAACAAACCTTTTAAACTTAGTCACTTTCATTTATTAGAATTATATATTTAGAATCAATTTTTTTTTTTTTTAGCTTCACGCTTTATCCCGCACATGGCAGGGTAGGCAGAAGGAACTGCAGGGACCGTAGGAACCTAGTGTTAAGACACTCCGTTACTTAATCCCTGCTTTCTCCGTCCCCGCTTTCCGCCTTTTTCGAGGCATTGCGTTTAGAGTGGCGGAACTCAACGCCACACTTTAACTAGTTTGCCAGAGCGAAGAAAATGGAAATAGAAAAATCCATCTTCTCCGACTGGGGATCGAACCCAGAAACCGTCGCGTTACAGGCAGACGTTGTAACCCTGCGCCACGACGGTCAGTCAATCAATCAGTCAGTCAATTGTAACATATTAAAGAATCAATTTTAACATATTAAATATCATTCACGTCCCACACTAACCAAACAGTTTTAGGAATATTAAACTCGTAACATTGGGAGAAAGGTTCTAATCTAATAGCAAAGTATAATTACATTATCCCACAAAACTTTATGTGGAATCGAGTACATCTATATACATATATGTATAAATTATATAAGCTACAATAACTAAGGTGGCAAACTGAAACAAAAACTTGTGCCTACTTGTTACAGCAAAACTAGCGAAAAGAAAAAGTTTGTTAAGAAGGAGACATAACAAAAAAGACAATTAGGAGGAAAAGTGCTAAACTGTAAGTAGATTATAGCAGACCAATATTTATATAGTTATATACGTCCGAAACCATTAGAAAGGATATTATTTTTTCTTTTTTTATGTGTTCACGCTTTTTCCGGCTCATAGTAGGGTAGGCAGGAGGATACCGCAGGAACAGTGAGAACCTAGTGTTGAGACACTCCGTTTCACGCTTTTCACCTTTTTTTAAGAGGCATCGCTTGTTCAGTGGTAGAACTCAACGTCGCGCTTTAAATAGTCGCCAGAAGGAACAAAATGGAAATGAAAAAATCATCTTCTACCACATATACGGACAGACAGCGTAAACAAATTTGTTTTATACTATATCAATAATAATGCTATGTAAGCCATAGCCCTTGCTTATCATTTTATAAAAAACATAATTTGAATCAAAAGTAAGGCACTTTCTCACTTTCAAACAAAATTCTTACAAAAAAACAGTCTTAAGCGTATAAATAATTCATGTCTACACAGAAATTGTGTACGCAATATCATCAAAGGTAATATCATAAACATTATGAATACAAGCCCATACCAGATAACCGTAGCCATCAATAACACAACTTTGTTAAAGTTATAAACTCCATTTATTTACAATCCAGGAAGTTTGGTCGCACGTAGCCTTTTCAGTGAATATGCGTTTGCTAAACTTATGGCAATATAGCAATCGCCCGCGGCTTTTAATGCTATTTGACTTTTCAACTGTCATATAAGATATGTTGCATAATGATTCTTTGATGGATTATTATTTAGGGTTCCGTGCACCAATATTGAAATATGGAACCCTTATAATGTCACTCATTTACAGAACCCGTATAATATTTTTGTACGTCTGTCTATTTGTATGTCTGTCCACATAATTTTCTAGCAAGATCGAGTAAAGCATAGTCAATCGAAGTTTTACACAAGTATTTGACGTATTTTGTATGAAATTTTTCATTTTAATATAATCTTAAGTAATTACTTAAGTAATTTCCATTGTCATATAGTTATGTTTGGCTAGGAGTTAGAACTTCAACTGCTATATTTAATTCTCACCTAAATCTCTATATTTCATAAAAAAAAGATAATTTCAATACTTTTAAAATAAAATCTAAAATAATCTATTACTTATATTAATAATCTATTACATGCGTGCCAGTAACAAAAGCTATATTAACTTTATGTCCATGGAAGGATTGAATGGAAATTCTGAATATGAATTGGATAATGTACGCAGAGATCGTCATTTATCTCTTTAGCGGCTTTTTTCGATAAGCCGACAATTTATGAGCAGTTTTCACGCGTGGATATGAACAGAGCCTCCCTGAATTATGGAGTCAGAATACTGATTATGTGGATTAGATTGCTGTATATCATAAAAATTCTATTACACTATACTTGCTTTATGAGTTTTCTGTGTTATTTATTGTGAAAATGAATATACAAGGACCGTCGTGGCGCAGAGGCGTAAGCGTGTGCCTGTTAACATGACGGTTTGTGGGTTCGATTCCAACTCGGAGAAAATGAATTTTTCTATTTCCATTTTCTTTGCTCTGGAAACTTAGCAAAGCGCGGCTTTGAGTTCCGTCACTCAACACGCAATGACGGAGAAAGTATGAGCTAAGCAACATAGTGTCTTAACACTAGGTTCCTGAAGTTTCCTCTACCTACCCTGCCACGTGCGGAATATTTTTCTTTAGTTTCAACCTATGTACTGCATATAGCAGTGTTGATAAAAGAATTTTATTGTTATGGCATACCTCTGCATTTTTTACACCCAAATTTCTGAAAAATTGCTTGTTGAGTGATGATACTCAAAGTAGTGGAGAGAGAATCTATATAATAAACGGAAAAAACTGACACTGCTGAAGATCAATAGCGTCATGTATTAGAGGGGTTGTATCAGGAATGTTAATGGATGTGAATTTGTATGATTTTCTTTTTAGGATTTAGATTAGTAGATTAGTAGATTTTCTTTATATATATATATATATATATATATATATATATATATATATATATATATATATATATATATATATATATATATATATATATATATATATATATATATATATATATATATATATATATATATATATATATATATATATATATATATATATATATATATATATATATATATATATATATATATATATATATATATATATATATATATATATATATATATATATATATATATATATATATATATATATATATATATATATATATATATTTTATAATATTTATACACCCTACATTCCACTGAACCTATAAGCTTAGCAAAAAAGATAAACGACATAGTAAAAATTATTAAGCCAACTTCAAAATTGTACGAAGAAAAGAAAGTATTTACCATTCCATGGATTCACTGTGCGGGTGTCGGGCCATCACGTTTTAGGAAGAGGAACTCAAGCAGAGGAAGCAGCTAGGACTTTCATGACTTAGACGCTTCTCGACTGGGCGGCTGGTTTGGACCTCCGGCTCATTAACGTCGGGTCGGAGAGCACATGCGTGCGGTGGCATGGGGAGTCGGTCGTGGACCTTACATGGGCGACTCCTCCTGCGATTCGCATGCTCTCAGGATGGCGTGTCGCTGAGGAGGTGGTCACACTATCCGACCACCGCCACATATTTTTCGATGTGGCTATCCGCCATCCCGACCGATCTAGTCGTCGTCAGGGAGACACCCTGTCGCGACGATGGGCCCTCAAGCGGCTAAACCGAGATCATCTCGAAGCCGCCGCCATCGTCGCGGCTTGGCCACAAAACGCCGAGGAGATTTCGCCCGACCCCGAGGGTGAGTCGGTCTGGTTCACCGGCACGATGACGTCGATCTGCGATGCGTGGATGCCTCCGTTGACGGAGACCTTAGATCCGGATCTACTGAGGAGAGTGATAGATTCGCTCTTCCCGGTGATCCGGTCAAGTCCCCTGTATCCCTCGCTACCGCCGGTCGCATGGACCGACGAGTTGAGGGTTACAGAACAGGAGTTTGACCGAGCACTTGGTCGCCTGAGTCCCCGGAACACAGCGCCCGGTCCTGATGGGATACCGGGACGGGCGTGGGTGTTGGCTTCGGCTCACTTGGGGAACAGGCCGAGGCGGCTGTTCGACAGTTGTCTCCGTAACGCCACGTTCCCTAAGGCCTGGAAGGAGGCAAATCTGGTCCTCTTGAGGAAAGACGGCAGAGACGCGGACTCTCCCTCTGCGTACCGTCCCATTTGCCTGCTGGACGAGGCTGGCAAGCTCTTCGAGCGGATTGTCGCTTCTCGTCTCGCGTCGAACGACCCTGACGAAAGCCGAACTGGCTGTCGGTCCCGACCTGGCCGACAGCCAGTTCGGCTTTCGTCAGGGTCGTTCGACCGTTGACGCGATCATGCGCGTCTGGTCCCTGACGGAGCAGGCGGTGGCTCAGGGGGGCGTGGCGTTGGCGATAGGCCTGGATATCGTCAACGCCTTTAACTCTTTACCCTGGGTTGCCATCAGGGAGGCCCTGGTGTATCACCGTGTGCCTCTCTACCTGCAGGCGATTGTAGGGAGCTACTTGCGCGACAGGTACATTGTGTACGTGGGCCAGGAGGGTGCGAGGACCAGGAGGGAAGTGTACTGCGGGGTTCCGCAGGGATCGGTCCGAGGACCACTCCTGTGGAATCTCGCGTACGACGCGGCTCTGCGTGTCGAGCTCCCCGCAGGCGTCAGCGTGATCTGCTATGCAGATGACACGCTGGTGCTGGCATGCGGGTTGAGCTTCGAGATGACCAGACGGCGAGCCGAGCTCGGAGTCAAACTCGTCGTCGCGAAAATCTGCGAATTGGGTCTTCGGATAGCGCCGCATAAGACGGAGGCGCTATGGTTCCACAAGTGGCCGATGGGCCGGGAACCACCCCATTCGCAGATCTTTCGCGTAGGTGACTCAAACGTCCAGGTGTCCAGGTACATGAAATACCTGGGCCTTGTCCTGGACGGTCGCTGGAGCTTTGAAGAGCACTTCAGGCTTCTGGCCCCCCGGATCGAGAAGGCAGTGGGTGCGTTGCACAGACTGCTGCCTAATCTCGGGGGACCAAGGGAGGAGGTTCGCCGCCTCTATGCTGGTGTCGTGCGATCGATGGTCTTCTATGGGGCACCCGTTTGGTCACATCGACTGACGGGCACCCGCCGCTGCAAGACTAAGATCCTGAGTCTGCAGCGGAGAGTAGCCATCCGCATGGTGCGGGGATATCGCACGATATCCTTCGAGGCGGCGACCCTTCTGGCGTGCTTTCCGCCGTTGGACATCTTGGCGGAGAGGGACTCGAGGGTCTACGACCAGACTCGCGCCCTTCGTCAAAGCGGCGGAAGTGCGTCCTACCCTGCCAGCGTCCTGGAAACGCTCAGGCGGCAGGAGCAGCGAAGGGCACACACGACGTGGTACGCCCGTCTCCGTGGAGATCGGTACGCGCACAAACGCGTCGTGAGTGCGATCCTGCCGGCCCTCGAGGCCTGGATGCGAAGGAAGCGACGAGTCACCTTCCGACTTACACAGGTACTGACCGGTCACGGTTGCTTTGGAGAGTAGGTACCTGTGTAGGATCGGACGCGAGGCGACGGCGGTTTGCCACCACTGCGGGGCGGACCAAGACACTGCCCAACACACGCTGGAGGCGTGTCCCGCGTGGACCGCGGAGAGGCAAGTCTTGGTCCAGCAAATCGGGCGAAATCTCTCCCTGCGAGCAGTCGTGTCGGCGATGCTACGCAGGGACTCGGCGTGGGAGGCCGTAGTCAACTTCTGTGAGTCCGTCATGGTCCAGAAGGAGACTGCGGAGCGGGCTCGGGAGAGGGCCGATCCCGCCCCGCGGAGGCGACCTGCGGGCCGCCTTCACGGCCTCCAAGCCCCAGTGCCCGGGGCGGAATAAATAGGGCACTCCCTCCGGCCGTGGGTGCGTGAGATGGGGGTCTTACGCATCCGTTTTCATACGGCCGAGAGGAAGACTGCAGTCCGGTATGGCCCCGGACTGCCGGTGTACGCACCAGCGAGGGGTGCGGGGAGGGCGAGACCATCTTCGCCCTCCTGAGAAGGACTCCGCAAGACACGAGCGGAGCAACGCACGGGAGAGGCCGTGGACGTGCTGCGAAAGCGGTCCCGTAGCCTCTCCGTTTTTTCGTGCCGTGGCGGCCATCGCAGGGGGTTTTAGTGAGTACAATCTCACATAACCCGGCCTCCCCCCCAGGAGTCGGGTATCTATGAAGATTTCCCCCTGCGTCAACAAAAAAAAAAAAAAAAAAAAAAAAAGGACTTTCATGAATTAACGTCAACCTCTACTAACTTAAATAACTACATATATATTATAAAGACGTTTTTTAATTTAATAAAACCTGTATGTAAATATGTCTCCAACAGCCAACATACTACTATCTATCAACAAACACAGTCCTTTAACAAGATAATTAGACAAACTGATGTCTCACGAGAGTTAGATTTGTACGTCGATTCGTAATCAAAGTTTTGCTTATCTGACCTCAAGATGCAAATTGCTGTTAGACAAGACTGAATGTACAAGCAAGCAATCTACGCTGTTCTGTATTATTCTAACGAATAATATGTAAACTTGAAATTTACTTTGGACATATGAAAGTAGTTTTAATATAAATTTATAGTTTGCAAAGGGAAAATTGTAATTACAATGTCCGTTGGATTTCTAGATAAATTTATAGTGTTTTCAACTTATATGAACTACAGTTCCCGATATTTGTATTTTTATATGAAAACACAAATAAAATTCGTAGCGTAATGAAATATTTTAAATTTAATTTGTATAAATAAATTTTCATACATATTATTTTTTTTTCTTTTTAAATTTTAAAATTGTTAGTACCTACTCTATACTAAGATATTGTTACATATTAAAAATTGTAATTAAATTCATCATTCATAATAATAATTATTTTAATGCATTCGACATTAAAAAGATAACATTTACTAATAGAGGCATGTTTAATGAACGTCGAATACATTTTTTCTCTTCACGGTACTGAGTAAGTGTTACGTGCTACTCCCTCCATGCTTTCTCCTTTTTCGAAGCATTGCGTGTTGACTGGCGGAACTCAACGCCGCGCTTTGCCTAGTAGCCAGAGCAAAGAAAATGGAAATAGAAAAATCAATCTTCCCCGAATGGGAATTGAATCCACATACAGTGGCGATTACAAGCAGACGCTACGCCTCTGCTACACCACGACGGTTGTATAAATTAACAATATTAATTTTAAATCATACTTAATGTCATAAAACTATTAAATCACCACATAAATCGTTCGAATAGGACACACAAAACAAAAAGGCTAGTCGTTTAGAATCCAAGTGCTTGAAATTGAAAACGATTGAACACCAGTTGCAGAGTCAAATAAATGAGCGACAGTTCAGCTGAATCAAACTTTTGATTTTGAATTTCATTTTCTGAAATATGAAGGTTTTAAATGCGCATTAGAATTGAATTGAATCTATGAATATTTTAGTAATAAAATAAAAATAAGTTAAAATATACATTTAAAATAAGGGTCGCTATATTGATTTCGTGCTTTTTTTATTATCGTAAGGCAACGAGAAGTATGATATATTATGAAAATTTACATATGATACTGTAATGCAGTTTTCGCCATTCTTTATAAAAAAATCCTACCATATAAATAATAATTACGTGTTTTAGTACTACAAAGCGCTATTAGTTCTCGCTTTTTGACGAATTAATTTTTTATTTCTGAAGTTAATTAATTATTTAATTACCCTTGAGTGTAATACAAGAGGATTATGACTGGATTTGCTGACATTAAATTTTTCAATACTGGAGTCCAATTTCGGGTTGCAATTTTTACTTTTGGCTTTGAAAAACACTCTTTACAGACGAAGAGATAGATAGAAGACTACTAACAAAATATTCTTATACGGATATTGACTTTCTTTAAATACAAGTACTGTTGGACTACGGGATCCAGCCCCAGAAATCATAATAATTAATTATTATAATTATATGTTTACATATAATGTTATTTTCCATACATTATTTTTATAGTTGTTGTAGACAAAATGAAAAAATAATAAAAGTAAACCAACATTGTTTTATATGTAACGGAAAAATAATAGAAGTAATTGAATCTGAAGGTGAAAAAAGGTTTGATCCAATTTTTGATTACAATGAATCGATAAATCGTCGGCTAACGAAGTTGTCAACTCTTAATGATAATATATTATAAAATTGAACTGAATTACAATTGAACTCTATAATTTTGTTATAACATGGTCTTCTACGAATTCGTTCCTAAAAAATAAACATGTTAATTCTTCATATTTATTTTCAGAATAGTTTCGTTTAATAGAATTAATATTTCTCGTGAATTTTAATAATATAACATAAAACTTTTCACATAAGCTACGGAATCCAAATTTAAACTACAAAATTATCGATAGATATAATTCAGTTTGAACCTAATTCATACTTAAATCCCACATGGCTTCGTGATTATTCATTAAATAAAGCCACACATATTCGTTACTTAGAACTCAAAAGCTCATGATGCCTTGATTTTAAAACATTAAAAATGATTTAACTCAACTTTACTCTTTACTCAATATATATTTTTTAACTGACGTGACATAACATAGCCTATAGCTTTACCATGGAACATTCGACAATTCGAACCAGTAGTTCCTAAGATTATTACTTTCAGTCAAACAAATTCATCAGCGTTTTAATAATAGTAATGACCTAATTCAAGTTCCATTCAACGTAAGTAACACAAAAAGTATAAAATGAACAGTTAATATTAATTTAGAATAGATATCGATATATGTAATATAAATAAATTATTATTTATTCAAGTTAATATTCTATTGCATTACAAAAAAAATATAATATTCCAAAAAATATTTACCAAAAGTAAACTTTAGGTTCCACTATTACAGAATTTCTTTTACAAATTTTATTGCGTACTTTCTCCTCATCCTTTGGACTCGGTCCTTACTAGGGGTTGCCTGGAATAGGTCACTTGTTAAGTGATAAAGCTGCCCTTTGCACGCTCTGCTTAGCATTAAGTTATTCCTGTATACGTAAGTACTTTCTGTTCATTGTTCTCTCATATAGTAAGGTACATACACCTACTTTGTTTACTTAAAAAGAATATTCTAAATTACTTAAAAAAAAAACATAAAAATTTGAAAGCAGGATGAGGTGTTCTTTTTATTTATATGTTAACTTTAATTTTTTTTTCTATCTTTAATGTGGATTGACACCTTAAAACTCACAAAAATAGTTTGAAAATTTAATTTGTTTAGTAAAATCGATAAATTCACTGTAGTGTCCTGGAACATCACCTTCTATGAAGCGATGATTGCATTTTCATTTGAGAAAATGTATTACTTTCATTTCTCACCTTTGATAAGGCAAGATAAACAGTACTGCACTCTAGTTCCACCACTCAACACGGAATGCTCCGAAAGGCTAAAACTGCAAATAGGGAGTGTCAACAGTAGATTCCTACGATTCCCGCTACCTACCCTGCTAAATGTGAACATAACGGCTTTTATTGTATTTAACCATTTGGAAAAAAGAAAGGAAAGTAATAATAATATAATTATCAACCATAGATAGATAGATAGGTCATTCCTTCTACGGAAACATTTGCATTGAGTACTTCTCACAATAAAAAAAAATAAAATTAAAAAAGTAGACTATAAAATATATCCCTTAGAAAGTGTATACATAAAAAAATATCGAAGGATCTCTAAAATCCCGCATATTTATCCTCAAATAGAGTTCTAATACACAAAAAAGCTGTACGAATATACACAAATTGTTCAGAACACCTGTGGGAATTTGGATCGAGCTTAGTTTCATTTTATAACAAAAATGTAAATAACACTACAATACTCGTATATAGGTATCAAAAAAATATACATTTCTTTTGTATATGTGTTTTGTATTTATTATCAATATCCATGCAATATGAGCGATGTTTATATAAATTATTCGCGTATCAGTAAATCTTTGTAGAGGTATACTCCAAACAACCGTTGAAACAACATTAGCTCCGCGTTAAAAATTAATAAAAATTACAATTCGCAAGCTATACGCGCGCCGAGTGTTTCAAACAGTTTTCCCGCCTTCGATTCACCGGGATTATCGTTTGCAGACCACTAGCACCCCAGGATCCGGAGTGGGGGTCCATTAAGTTTGCCTTAAGGTTACAGTGAGTGTTTAAGTGATTCTTAACCGTCCTCCACCGTGCTCTTGTGCGCCTTTCGAAATCCAACCAAACGACACCCCATTTGTCGAAATCCGTTCACGGAGAACGGAATAACAAAGGTACACATTTAAACAAAATAACCTCAAATACCGCGTGGCGACCACGCGGTTTTAAGAGCACGTGCTACAAAAATAACCTTAAAGGCCCACGTGAAGACTCGCGAAGCCGACCGCGGACTCGGTACTACGGACCGGGTCAATCCACCATCCCTCTACACCATCAAATCCTCGATATCACAGTAAACCCAGTGTTCTCCCCGCTTTCCATCCCGACACTCGTTTGGTCTCATTCAACGTCGAATTCCAAGCTCTCTTCACACCCCACCACTCTCTTCACCTCCACTCTCCTCCCTACCCCCCCCCCCTCCACGTTAACAAATTCCACCACACCCCCATTAGCACCCTGTTGTTTGGCTTTTGATCTTTGAAATACCAAGTTCCCTACACCTTCACCACACTACCCCGCCCCCCTCCTTCTCCCCAAACCCCCCCGCATCCTTAGCGTTTAGCATATTAGGGACCGTCCGACTCTCACTTGTCCCAAACCCCTCAACATCCCCCCCCCCCCCGAAAAAAACCTCACCCCCCCTGGGTCTATCTGTTGAAAAGACAGGGAATACCATATCGAGATTTGGTTTCATTCAACTCACTCAAAGAGCTCTAAAATTTGCGCCAACGAGACCTGGAAGGTTTCGGGCGTGAGAATTTTGGAACACCCGAACCATCTGCGCAAGGAGCATCCTCATCCACACACAGTAACTAAAGACACAACTAACAGAATTATGTCGCAACCAAACAACAACCAACCTAAGCAAGAACACAGCGTTTGAAGGATAAGACTCGCAAAATCACAAATCCCTTAAGGGAGGTGGTGTAAAAACAAATGATGAGGCGGCAAATTATACTAGAGCTGAGTCACTAAAGCTACCGGGTGAACCCGAGGTCGAAAGCCGTGACAGAGACTCCTGCCCACAGCCACCCACCCCGCAAACCTTTAACTTCAAAACACCCCCGGACTCGGATGAAGGCCTGCAAAGGGTAAGTTACGGGCGCCCAGCGGCCTCAAAAGAACAACACGTCCCCAGCAAAGTGTTGAAACTGGACGAGGGACGCAGACTCCTCGCTCCAGCTCACCAAAATAGACCACCAAGAAGAAGGACAAGCCTTTTGTAACATCCCCCAAAGGACAGGAGTAGAAAATGGATCTTGCGACCAGCAAGCAAACAACCTTCTACAATGCGTGTAAGGAGGCACTCGAACAGTCTCAAAACATTATAGGGATATAACAAACCACCAGCTACAGCCTACAGCCCTCTACGAAATATTACTGGCCCTATCTGACGTCAAGGGCCAGACAGAAATGCATCTTGAGACTGAACGAGCAAACATGCGAGGGAAATATTAAACTTGAAAGGGCCCACAACAACGGCGATGGCGGCCGCTCACTGAACGCCTACTCGGAAAGATGGAGGGTGCCGGAACAACATCTCGCCACCTTAACCGAACAAAGGAGGTCGAAATGGCTGGGTATGAAATGACGGAGCCCCACGTCAATCGAGCATAGAAAACCAAATAACAAAACGTCGAAACAGGCTACAAAAGCTCTCACCCTCAATTTAAAAAGGGAAAAAGATGAGCATCAGAAAAATGAAGAGCACAGGGAGCTCAAAAAACACCCTTAGGCTCCCTGTCAAACCAAATTGACTAGCTCCGAAGAGAAAACCAAAGGGTTGCAAGACCACTGCAACGGTTCGCAGACACTAGTGGGAAACCCGAAGAAACGTATTATAAAAACCAAACACGACTCACTCCCCACCCCGTGCAGCAACACCAAAGAGCTTGCCGAAATTAAAAACAGGATCAGGACCATACAGGAAAAGCCCAGTTCAACATCCACCTACCACCCCGCACTGGAAACAAGACTCAAGGCAAACCTCCTCCCAATACAGGAAGCACAAATTAGTTACAACGATAATAAAATTCTATTAAGAAGAAGTTTAGACAACCCACCGGTTCCCGCCCGGTCATACAGAGAAATGGATGCGCGACGCAGAGCTACCATCTAGAAATGAGACCTGTAAACTACATCGCCAGCAGCTGCCGGTACAGCACCCCTCAACCGAGGCCGACCACACCTCATATTGTCCTGCAATGATCCTAATAACACCGGCGGCACGAAATCAAGAGGATAGTGGCGCCACAGACGCAAAAAAACCGGGCCAGAGTAGACAAGTACGCAAAGCTCGAAATCAAAAATTCGTACTAAGCGGTCACCTAAAGAGATCTAAAGCGTACATTAACAAGTTAAGCTCCGCAGGACCAAACTCAGAGATAGGCCATACCCGCAAACCCGCTTGCATAATATACAAGACGTCCTAGCATACCATAACCGATTGCCGAAATCAAGACCACATACTAGCACAAAATAAGACGTACTAAAAGAACACTGAACGAGACCAAGATGCGGGTCGCGACCGAAAGAAGGCCAGAAACACCCTGAATGCCCACCCAATTTTGAACTCTCCCCGGCGCACCAACAAGCAGTCCCTAGAAGCCGGGCACCTTATTAGGGCTTCCATAAAAGACCGGTGGCAGACCATCGCCGCTTATCAATGTATAAAATTGTCTTGGTTTTCGGGCAATACAAAAAACCCTGGTGCCAAGACAAGACACCTATGCCGCCACTGCGGAGGCCCGCAAAATGGAAGATTGCAAGAAATGATAGCAGGCCGACCACCATCCTGCATAAACTGCAAGAGAGCAACAGAAAAGACATATGGCCAAAACATAACGTCCTTCAGCTCCCGAATGCCACGACAGACAAAAGTGGGATGCATAGCAAGGTCAAAAATACATACTGCTAAGCACCCACCAAGCGAAGAAAAAGGATAACCACAACGCTAAATATTCACCTGCAAATCTACCTAGGTCAAATACACAGCAAATTGCTACAAGCGCAAAAGACAGAAGATCGAATGCTTGGTACGTAAAGCCGTTACGTGGGTACGCAGAGTACTAAAGCATATCCCGTCACACAAATTCATCCAGTGCACCCTTTCGCCGTAAAAACCATGTAAAAAAGCCGCAATTACAATCTTCGGTAACCGCTGGAAGGTATCAACGATCCGCCAAATAGTTACCGAAACGGAAGCCGGTGCTGGTGAAAGGAGGCAATCTGGCAGTTGGCGATTCTCTGATACCTAGAGGGGGACCAATATATCGTGCCATACTTATAAGAAAAAACATTCCATGGAGCTTGCGGAAGCAACAGCAAAATAATAGTAGCCGGGGACACGAACGCATGGAGTCCCTGGTGGGCAGTACACGAGGATTAAGAGTGGGGAAATCTACAGCGCTTTTCTTTAACGAAATGGACCTCCATACTTTGAACATGGAAGCACCCCACGTTTGAAACGGTAAGAGGGGACTAATGTGCGCTAGCTTCATTGACGTGACTGCATGCAGCCGCTCACTCTTGGGTTTTGTTGAAAACTGGACGTAACAGGGAGATAATAAACTCCGATCACAACGCCGATCCCTTCGACTTGCGCCTCGATAGGACACAACCAAACTAAGCCAGTCACGACACTAAGGTACACACCAAGGCAAATTGGGGGAAGTTCGGTCCAACTTTCAACAAACTATTGGAGGAAACAACGTCCAAACAATGTCAATGCAAAGCATTAAACTCCCCGAGGAACTGAAGAGGCCGTAATACTTACACGGCCCAAATACACAACACATTCAATAAACCATCCGTTGTTGGGTACTGACCATCCTACCCATCCCACCTGGTGTTCAAAATCCCTCGACCAGATCGAAGAAAGGTTCCTGCGGTATAACGGAGGTAAGAACGCTGCCCCCAGCAGAATAAATCGCGTTATATAAAATATACATCATCAAGAGGAGTACAAGGCTTGAGGCCGAGAAAGCCCAAACGCGATCGCTGGAAGTGATTTCTGCACAGTCACGAAAAAAGAGAGCATGTGGACAGATATCAGGTTAATACGGAAGACCAGCAGCCGTAAGGAGGACACGCTTTCCTACTAGCCAAACACCAGGCCATAAACACTGACCCCACAGGGCTCAGCAGACCTCCTACCCAACGTTCCCTATCCAGACGACTCGGAGGCAACAGACCACCATGCCACACGCTCAACCAGGAACTGGATACGCAATCTCGACATAACGCCTGCCCAAAGACGCCCACCTTTTACCAACCACTGAATTGGACATAGTGCCTCAAGGCATTAAATTCCAAAGAAGGCGCCCGGTCCATATGGCTGACCGCGACATTTGCATGATCTGCTATATACAGCGCTAAGAGACATCCTAGAGATAGCAACAAGTGGTCTCTCCACTAGTCTACTTTCCCAAGCAGTGTAAATTGCTCACGTGGTTCATCTATGCACGCCCGACAAGATGTACACACACCCAAGTCCTACCACGATAGGCCTTCTATCATACTAGGCAAAATTGTTGAAAAACTCCTAGTTGGTCGCCTTCAGTGGCATCTCCTCCCCAAAATGAACGTGCCGACAATACGGCTTTACACCCAAGCGCAAGTACGAAACGCCGCTAAGTGACCTCGTTGACACCTGCGACAAAAGATAGAGAGAAGAAGTCAGTCGTAGTGGTCTCTTTAGACTCGAGGGAGCCTTTGATAACGCTTGGTGGCCGTCCACTCAAAAAACACTAGCCATCAAGGAGTGCCCAGAACCTCTTCTTCCAGCTGTGTCGATGCATACCTAGGACAGAAAGTCACTGTTAACTACGCGAGGAGCGTCTCAAAGGAGACGACCAAGGGCTGCGTCCAAGGACCATCGGCGGACCCACTTTTCTGGAACGTATCCCTCGACTCGCTGCTGCAATCGACTAACTGAAACAGGAGTGTAACTGCCAAAGCCTTCGCCGATGACGTCGTACTTGTTTTTGGCAAGCAGTTCAATGGAAGAGCGACAGAACCAAGCGAATACTACGCTGAAATCAGTATGCAATGGTGAGCCAACAAAAAGCTTAGCTTTTGCTCCGCATAAACAATGCGAATGCCTAATTACCAAGGAGTAAAATACGTCCCCCAACCAAGTATGGCACAACAAATTCAAATGGTCAGGAGATTAAAGCTTCTCGGAGTGATAATATACAGAACTAACCTTTAAGGTCCCACGTCGGGGCGCATGTAGGAAAGCACAAGATCTACAACCAGCTTGCTTGCGGCGGCGAAATCACCTGGGGACAAACTCGGATATAATAAGAACGATATACACCGCGGTAATGAACCAATTTATCACCAACGGAGCGAGTGCATGTATCAGCCCACAGACATGCCGCGTGTACAAAAACACCTGTTCATGCTGCAAAGAGGGTTTCTCACAAAAATCTGTAGGTCATACCGCACCGTCTCCATACATCACGTTAATCCTGTCAGGTCTGCTCCCCCTGGATACATGAATACAAGAGCAGGCCCTCATCATCGCCACCAAGAAGGCAAAATCCCAAACTATCTCCCCCAAACACAGACCTGGCAATGGAAACTAAATCACTGAACTCAACACCCAGCCAACTAGAAGACTCCATTAAATATGAAAACTACAAGACAACATACCTGAGTTCCCTCGAAAACCACCAGATGAACGGACAAATATCTACAACACTGATGGCAGCAGATAACCACCAAGTAGGCTGCACTCACCTGTGGGAGGAAGTAAAGAACTCAAAATCCACGTCTTTCAAACTGCATCACTCGTGCACGTGCTTTCAGCGAGCTTTTTCGCATTTATAAAGCAACTCAGGAAGCCACCGACTACGCACCCTCTTATTACCAACTAAGTGACTCAAGATCTTTCACTTGCCTGCTAGAAACCCGAAACCACCCATCCTCTAGCAGTGCGAACTATATACATAGAACGCCTCAAACACCACGGGAGACATGTCACAAAATTTACTCTGGCTCCGGGCCGCATATGTGAACAGCTGGAAACGAGAGAAAAAAAGGCCAGACGAACTCGCCAAGATCACTACCTTGGAACGCCCTCATGACCTATGGCAGCACACCAATAGCATACGTAAAGTCCAAGATTCGGGAGGAATCGTCCCGTAGATTGGCAGGACATTACTCACCCTCCAGCCATGGAAGCACCATCGCGACTTGCCTACCTGAGGTTGACACCGCTTCCAAATAACAGCGACATATAAAATGGAACCGTATCATGTACAAATACTGACTGGACATGGAGGATAATCCACTACCTTTTTCCGTACAAACTAAAGACACCCCGGGAGCCGACTGCGACCCCAACCGTCGAGAACCGTATGGCATAAATACTGTATTGCCCGCGGTTTTCCTCCCCCGCCTAACCTAAAAACTCATTGTGTACCAAACAGAGAGACGATACCTACCTCTCTGATGGCGACACCAAAAAGGGCCGGCCCTTCTCGAGTTACCTAAATGGACATTTTTCATCATTTCCATGAAAAGAAAACGGCAGTAAGACGCCGCGACACCGGACAAACGGAGAGAACGCGCCCTCACCGGCACCCATCCCGGACCCACACTTGCCCTAAAAACCACCACAAGTCCGCAACCAAAGCTTTCTCCGACAACGGACACCCCTTTTTCCCAGGCTATCACTTCGGCCTGTATCCCTGTTCCCCATGGACCGAGAATGAAAATAAACTGGGGACTTCTGCTTCTGCATCGTAGGTCTCGAAAAAATGGGGTCTACAGCTCACCTGCCTAATGCTGCCCTCACCAAAGGCAGTCACCAACAGGGCAACAATGAGAAGTCGGACTACTACAGCATGCCATATGTAAAATAGGGAACTCCGAATTCCGAACACTACGCAACAGCACAAAAAACAGATCATTGCAACTGTTCGAACGGCAGCAACGGAGAGTCCCCTTTCACAGCCTGCAAAGTGCTCGACCACCTGAGCCACTGACAGCATACCACTGACCACGTCGTCCAAAATATTAAGCGTTGATGTTCATGAGACAGGATTTTGAATAAAGATCCATCGAGGACTTCTTAAGGAATGCCTAAATGCAGCCAAAAACCACAAAGTAAGTGTCGAGGACCGGCGGACAAAGACCTGCTTTCATGTTGATAGGAAAATAGACAAAAACAATCACGAACGCCACATGAAAGTGGCGCGACAACCTCCAAAGAAGATTGCCAAAGAAAAAGAAAAGGACGAAAGACCAAAACGTAAAAGGATGTAAAAACCCAGGGCTCACCAAAAATCCAACCGCTCCTTGAAGCCAAGAGCATCTTCATCAGGAAGGGTAACTCCAAATCCGACAAAGGACAGCCACAACCCCGACTGCCCATAGCACACAAAGTAGACCGCACATGGACAACGCTTTCTAACTAGCTCACAGTCCTACAGAAACACTCAAGTAAACCTAGCGGACCTGTGAAAAGATCCGAAGTACCTTCGAGCTTAGGAATGAAGGCTTACTTAGGGGTCGTACTCGAAGAAAGAAAAGGCCGCTATCTTTGACAACTCCACCTCACAATACCTGATGGGAATCACCCGAAATTCCCCACCGGCGGCCTACAGCGGAAAACATTGGCTTCGTGGAATCTAGACAACTCGAGAACGATGAAGAAGATAAAGACCTTTAGTTAGCAAAACATCCCCCGGACGAACCAAATTCTGGTAGTAGCGCGGATTGCACGAAGTCTGGCTGGGAAACAGGATTCGACCATGCCAAAACCATCCATCCTCCAGCAGCTCACAGACCAATGGAAGGCACCGGATATAGATGGGGCACGGGTACTGTGCGGGAATCTACCTGGGTCGTAAACAATTTCACCCCGAAACGGAACCTTATAGCAAACCACAACAATCGAGGCAGCCGAGGACCTCATGAAAAGCTTCACCTTGTAGCTACATGGAATCCAAAAACAAAGTGAGACGATCGCCTCATCCTGGGAAATGTGCAAGGAAAAGCCCAACAGAATAATAGTAGATAGGCCCTCAGGAACCATTTTGAGCGATCACAAATGGCGGCCAAATTAACCAAGCTGAAAAAATCACTTTGATCACAGGGGACATAAATCAACTACCCTTCACGAACGACTAAACCTCTTTTCCACTCAAATATATCGGCCCAAGCCCGTGACGGGTCCATCAGTCGAGAGCTCTTGAAGATCCCTCGGTGTCCACAAGACGTCCACCTTTGCTCTAAACGAGGTTTAAATTTACGGAATAGATCACAGCCCCGATAAAGACTCGAATCCCTTAAAAAACTCAAGACTCACAGGTGCGTGATCCCTGGAGACCCCCCCAACACCCTATAACCTAGCTCACACAGCAAGCGGAGAACGCTGCAATTTGATTGAAAAGGGCTACGAGGAAAGGCTTATTCACGCACCCTTACTATACACGAGTGCCCTTCTCAGGGATTGACATAACAGTCCGTGGTTATTGTGGCAGAACCAAACAACAAAAAAAGTGGCCCATACACGAACAGCGTTCGCAGCTGTCGTAGCATAATAGGCACACTAAATTGGCACATACTACACCAATCGCTGAAGAGGATGGCCATAGGCAGTTCATCCCGCGAGCCAACAATTCGTCAACACCGATAATCCCAGATACACTAAGCAAAATGGCTAGAATCTCCACAGGGACAAGGAGCAATTAACAAATTAAGAAGAGACAGACCTGAGGCGGACATCACCGACGAGACCACATAACAATACATACCAAACAATTACCCATCATTCGTAACTCTGTGTGAATGAAGTATTTATTTATATCTTTTTATTAAAAATCACAAAAATCAACAAATAAGAGCCTAACAGAGCACGCCGCGCAAATTCGTGGTGGTTTATTACCCAAACAAAAAAAAAAAAAAAAAAAAAACAAAAAAAAAAAAAAAAAAAAAATTATAGTAAGCATTTGACGATGATCAGGCCAATGGCTGTGTGAATGTAGCCGTTTCAAGTTATCTCCGCATATCCATTGTCTTGCCCCTAGTTAATTTGTCCCTCTCTAAATTGTTCTCCCGCGCTCTTTAACACGCCACCCCTTTTTTTCTTGTTTGGTTTATCTTCCATTTGTAGCCTGTTATGACATTAAAAAAATTATTCAAAAAACAGTAGCTATTTTGTAATTATCTTTTATTTATGGTATTATGAGGTTTCAGTTGAGTTTCAATTAACATTTACTTTAGGCGATATGAAGTTATATGAAGAATACAAGAAGTAGATGATACGGTAAAAAAAGTAAGTACTATGTGGGAGATTCAATAGTCACACTTTGTCACTATAGTGAAAAACTCACCTCCCAACCTTCAATTTCATGTGTTACAATCAATTTTTATTTCAATTTGTACACGGTCACACAAATAGTTTCAATTCAACACCGTCATCTCTGTGACTATGTATAGCCCTGACTGCCCTAAATATTTCTAAAGACCAAAAAATACGATTATGTATATCCAGTTTGATAAGCAACCTAAATAATTACCATATTTTAATATCTTATTTCTTAACTTATCCTGAAATTTTGATTAAACTTACAAAAAAACTGACCATTTTCCTCCAAGCCGTGGATGGACAAAGTCAATCGCTAACTCATTATAATCCATCAATCGACGCCATAATTCTGACAGACAGACAATTATATCCCTCATTTAGTCACAACGTAGCGAGCTGTATTTTTTTCAGCATGTGAAAATTTATACTTTCCTGATTTTCTTGTTATTTAATTGCATTACTTCTTTTGAATAAATGTTAATTTTTGCTACAATGGCTGTTAATTTGGTTTACATAGATTATTATCATGTGGTCGACTTCCATGTAATTTCATAGCAACTGCGTTAAATTACCATATGCTACCATATTATACAAACCTGGTAAATAACCTGGTAGTAATATAATTAGCCTAAATTCAAAAATTGTAAGAAAATCGTCTACACTTTAATATAGTCAATAATGTATTTAATGCATGTATTGCCTACTAAACAATATGTTTAAAATATTATAAGTTGTTGTATAATTTAAAACACGTAATAAATACAATATTTTATATAATAGGATAATTTGAATGACAAAATTTTCAGCTCAACGCCTCTTCCTAGAGAGAAGTATAATTTGAAAACAGTTTCTCCGCTTTCGAATTTGAGTAATTTATATACTTATTAAATGGTAGAACTAGACACCGCTTCGTTTTGCCAGAGTTGGGATAGATTCAATCACGCCATAATATTAAAAATTGTACATATATTATTTTGACTTTAGAGTAGTTCAATCGCGGATTCACTGTTGTGGGCACGATGGTTATGCCCACGTCCCTTACTGACCCGTGACGTCAAGTTTTCTACTCTTTGTATTAATTGGGTTCAAATGAGGTTAATATAATTTTATAATTGTAGATGACAATGCAATCACACACGCACGCACATCATAAAATGAAAAACAATATGTTACATCGGACCAGAACGTTCGATTCATCATTATCATACCTGTGCGTGCCTACACAACGAGTATGCAGCGAGCACGTCTCAAGGCGTGTCCTCAGGCTAATTAGGACACCTACCGCTTAGCACACTTGTGATGGGTTTTCCCGAGACAGTACTCGAAGTAGTGGCATCGAACTTGAAACTCTATCCTAGCAAACAGAAATGGGAGTGATGATGTGAGAAAAGTTAGGACACCATGACGAAAGACTGGATGAACTGCCTCTATTGTGGTCCAGACTCTCACTCTTCCAATGCTATATTCTACTTTTGCTCCTGTGGTTGTTGGGATACATAGACGCATCGGAGAACATACACAGTAAAGCAAATCCAGGCTAGTGCTGGTCTAGCCATTAAAATGTTTTCTTTGCAAAAGTACGTAAAATTTATAACGGCCATCTCATCATGTATGTTAATTTGTAATTTTTATATAAAATATGTATTTTAATCAACATTATAGTTGCCTTCGTACGTAATATCATCTCTTGTTCTCCCTATAACAATTTTTTGTCACTTCTTAAACGACGAATAAGAATAAAGCTGCGGTTTTACGGCGCACTTTACATTCTACTTTGTGATAGGATGTGACATTTTGGGCTTAGATTATACGATATTTGAAAGGCAAATTGTGTTCTGTATGGAAAATTCATTGTATTTTTTTCAGTTAGTCATAACTATTATGATGTATTTTGATTATTATTACATTGGTATTTCTGGGTTTGATTGAAAAAGGCGTTGAAAAGAAAAGGGTAAGATCCTTATATACAAAATTTACCACTTCATTGTCTGTTGGTCTGTGAATCTATATATCAAGACTATTTTTTCGAAAATACATAGAATAATTAAGCTGAAATAAAGTCAAATATTCATATCGATAATTTCTGACTTCATAATAAACGAAACTTATAAGTCAACGCAACGTAATCTAATGATTTAACTCTTATTTTTTCAACAGGCACGCTCGGAACGCCATAAATAAAGAGAAGAAGAAGAAGAAAATCTCCTCATTTTAAATAAAAACCGTCGTATAATCAAAATTTACACAAACCTTTGATATTTTGCAATAAGTTTAAAATAAGTTATGCTAACATTTTGCTTAATATTTTTGTAACTAGTCAACTTAAATAAAAAATCAAACTACTTTCAATAGAAAATTATAAAAATACGACAAACATTTCACAATAAAAGAAATGACCCTGAAAATAATTTTTAACGTTTATTAATCCCTTTCCTTTTTTTCATTCATAAGCTGAATGAAACTAGTAAGAAAAGTGAGCGAAGATATTTCATTTAATCTATCTCTAGCTACTCTCTACCTACATTTTTAGCTGTGTACAGCTGGAAGGTATGAAGGCAAATTAAATAATAAAAATAGAGCGAGACTAAGTTCACTTATAAAACTATAGAACAATAAATCATTCAACATCCATTGAAGCTTATAGCATCTTTAATTTGATTGGTATATGGAAACCAATCATGGGATGCTCTTTTAGCTTCTAGATCAATATATTCACGGTGGAGTTTGCAAGTCGGGTGTTAAACATATTTGCACAGTTCATCGAGTTTGGTATAGATTATTCAATACAGAACCAGATTTATTGTCAAAAAACAAATATAAAATTAGTCATTTATGCTATTTTATACACAATGTAAATATAGATTTAAGCTAATATTCCTATAACTAAAAAAAATGCTACTATTTTACAGTGTTAAAATGAAAAAAGTAATCAAAACGCTTTCAGTTTTGGTGCACTTGATACTGGATGCTCGGGGAAGTAAATCGACGTGAAAAGTACACGATAAGTGGTTTTTTTAGAGCATCTGGGTTCGAAAAAGGAATTAGAAACTTTCCAAAATAATATTTATGAACATTTAAATGAGCAATATCCACCCTCAAATAATTGTGCTTATAAAAAACAAAGAAAAGGTTTTCAAATCAACAATAAGGAGGAAAAAAGAGTTAATATAGAATCGTAGAGTGGCCAAAGCTTTAGGCGACAACCATCTTAGTCACCAGTTTTCTAGGGTGTTACAGTCAACCTAGATATGTAGGGTAGAGAGAGAGTCACAACAGATATTTATTCAGCGGATAGCGGAATATCGCAATGATTTAAATCATGCAAGAAACGAGATAGTTTTTGACGAAAATTCTTTTGAGTACATAAAATATTTTAAGGAAGATAGATGTAGCACATCTAAAATGATTAAAACAGAAACATTTTGTAAGAAGTCAAACACACAACGACCTGAGATTCCTCGATTGATTTTCACTTTACTAGAAATGTTTATTAGATCGTAAATACTTTTATACCTTCAAAATAATAAAACATGTTCAAGAGACCGCGAAACAAATCCCAAGGATACAAAACTGATTGCTTTTATTTACCTTAAATCTTACCTTTTCTAAAATCATTTTCTCGGTTCCTCAAACGAAATCGACCCATTTTATTATATGCTATAGATACTTCAGTCCAAATTATCAGAAAAATTTCGAAAATCAACACGCAACCCCAATTCCATGGAAATAATAAAATATATTTTGACATCTATTGGCACTCATTACTTTCTATTTTTGGTTTTCTATCTGACATTACCCTGGCTTAATTGCCAAGGTCTGCCTTATGATACATCTCTCAACTTTACACGACAAATTTCATTCATTTTAGTTCATGTAACCATCGCTTTTTAGCTTCCTGGAGTCTACTCCCAGTGACAGACATGCCTAGTCACTTTCTTCTGGCCTAATCCTTAATCCATCGTATAACTAAGGCATACCATATAAATTGTCCTAGTACCCTAGTACTATCTCGAATTCGTTATGCAGTGACCTGATTACCCTCTCATACATGCAAGCTTATGGACGATACCTATAACAATCATCATATTAAAAAATATATAAAATAAAATATTTTACTTACACAAACGTGTGACCATTTGTAACGATACGTCATAAGACCCTCTTTGTCTTTTTATATACGTAATATATACAACTTAATATACAAAACTTTAGACGCTGACATAAAAATCCTAAGGTATTTTCCTTTTCACGCCTTGACCTCCCAGCCCCATTTTGCTTATACGTTAAGACCTCGCTACATGTCTTCAACGTTATCATAACAAATAACATTTTTTCACGTTTGTTAGAACAAAGAACGCTTTTTATGTATCATATTATGTTGGTAAGGAAATGTTTTTATCTAAATATAAACTGACCCTTTTTATACATTGTAGTCATAAAGTAGAAAATACTTATGATAACCTAGTTTTTTGTTTTTTTGAAAACAAAAAAAAACTACAGGCTCTTGACCCGTACAAGTTTGAATTAACAATGAATAAACTGTTTGATTATCAATATTATGTATACTAAGACTGATTACAAGAAACCAATACCTTGAAATTTCTTTTCTGTTATTAATTGTCACATAAAACCAGGGTTAAAACTAAAAAATGAGTTATTCTTATACATACTTTATACTATTTGTCATATTATGGTCAATTATGTGTCATGATATAGAGATATATACCTTTATACCTATTTACTTATATACCTGTGATATATATGTATATAATATTTTTATAATTTTTGCTTGTTTGTCTAAAAATCTCTGGAATTATTTATTCGGTTTGAAGTATTTATTTTATGTACGACGTCTATTTACAGAGTTAGGCCTACCTTAACTTCACAAGTAGCCGGTGATCTGTGAACCACTCCGTTCGCAGATCATTCGCGTAGGTGACTCAAACGTCCAGGTGGCCAGGTACATGAAATACGTGGGCCTTGTCCTGGACGGTCGCTGGAGCTTTGAAGAGCACTTCAGGCTCTTGGTCCCCCGGATCGAGAAGACAGTGGGTGCGTTGCACTGACTGCTGCCTAATCTCGGGGGACCGAGTTTCGCCGTCTCTCTGCTGGTGTTGTGCGATCGATGGCTCTCTATCACCCGTTTGGTCACATCGATTGACGGGCACCCGCCATTACAAGACTAAGATCCTGAGTCTGCAGCGGAGAGTGGCCATCCGCATGGTGCGGGAATATCACACGATATCCTTCGAGGTGGCGACCCTTCTAGCGTGCTTTCCGCCGTTGGACATCTTGGCGTAGAGAAACACGAGGGTCTACGACCAGACTCGCGCCTTTCGTCAAAGCGGCGGAAGTGCGTTCTACCCTACCACCGTCCTTGAAGCGCTCAGGCGGCAGGAGCAGCGAAGGGCACACACGACGTGGTACGCCGGTCTCCGCGGAGATCGGTACGCGCACAAACGCGTCGTGAGTGCGATCTTGCCGGCCTTCAAGGCCTGGATGCAAAGGAAGCGACGAGTCACCTTCCGACTTACACAGGTACTGACCGGTCACGGTTGCTTTGGTGAGTACCTCTGTAGGATCGGACGCGAGGCGACGGCGGTTTGCCACCACTGTGGGACGGATCAAGACACTGCCCAATACACGCTGGAGGCGTGTACCACGTGGACCGCGGAGAGGCAAGCCTTGGTCCAGCAAATCGGGCGAAATCTCTCCCTGCAAACAGTCGTGTCGGCGATGCTACGCAGGGAATCGGCGTGGGAGGCCGTAATTAACTTCTGTGAGACCATCATGGTCCAGAAGGAGACTACGGAGCGGGCTCGGGAGAGGGCCGATCCCGCCCGGCGACCTGCGGGTCGCCTTTACGACCTCCAAGCCCCAGCCTCCAATAAATAGAGCACCCCCTCCGGCCGTGGGTGCGTGAGATAGTGGTCTCACGCATCCGTTTTGAGAGAGGCCGCGGACGTGCTGCGAAAGCGATACCGTAGCCTCTCCGTTTTTCCGTGCTGTGGCGGCCATCGCAGGGGGTTTTAGTGAGTACAATCTCACATAACCTGGCCTCCCCCCCAGGAGTTGGGTATCAATGAAGATTTCCACCTGCGTCAACAAAAAAAAAGGTCTATCCTTAACTTATTAACTTATAAGATACAACACAGTACATTAATCGTTTCTATCGAACTATACATACCAGTCTAAACTACCTGTGGTCTAATAAATCTCAACCAGTACTATTTATAACGAACGCGAGGTAATAGTTAATTTATGATACCGCAAAACATACAGAATTTTACAGAACAATGTATACCAAAGAGTTGATTTCGTTGCTTTCCGAGTTAAATTACTTAATTTAATTATTTTTATTTATTTAAATTAATATAAAAATAAAAATAAAACAATTTAAATATTCGATATTTAAGCTTTCAGTGGCACTTTATTTCATTATTTCTCTACGCGTTCAAGTAACAGGAGTAAACAATGCAATTTTATTTTTAGCTCTATACTGTACCCCGCATAGATCAGTTAAGGGCTACTATGCTTTACCTTATTTTTTATGTAGCCTGCTTATCGTCCCACTGCAGAGCAAAGACCTATCCTCTCTCTCATCACCCGTACTTGGACTTCGGCCTCTGATTGCCAGACTAGGCACATTATCTTGCCGTAAATAAAAAGAATTCCGCAGGTGACGTTTATGCCTAGAAAAATCTCGTTTACAGTCAAATACTGTCAACATCTATCGCATATTTTTTTATATTAGAGAGTCAATAGGGTTACCTGATTTTAAGGGATCTCCGCCGCTCATAGATACCCATGATGCCCGAGGGTTCAGGGTTCATCGCCGGCCTTTTAAAAGGGTCCATTTCTTGAAGGTCCATAATAATAATAAGATTATAATCATAAAAATTATTACTATTATACAACATTTAAAGCACCTCTGGAAATGAATACTCTTTGCATAAACTTCATTGAATTGTGAGCCGGTTCGGTTCAGTCGGAAACATCTTGAGATCGTGATCATATTTTGATTGGGACTAGTTGATTGATTAAATCAATATTGTTCTAGAAATGAGAAGTTGTTTTAATCTTTAATACTTAATAATAAAATATAAAAACTATTAATTCACATCACACAACGAATTCACATTATTTATACATATATGTAAGGTTATATATAGGCAAAGCGCGGCGTTGAGTTCCGCCACTCAACACGCAATGCCTCGAAAACGGCGGATAGCGGGGACGGAGAAAGCAGGGGCTAAGCAACGGAGTGTCTTAACACTAGGTTCCCACGGTCCCTGCAGCTCCCTCTGCCTACCCAGCCTTGTGCGGGATAAAGCGTGAAGCTAAAAAAAAAAAAAAAAAAAAATATGTATGTATATATGTCTGTGTATATATATGTAATATACTGAAAGTATATATATATATATATATATATATATATATATATATATATATATATATATATATATATATATATATATATATATATATATATATATATATATATATATATATTTTTTGTTTTTTTTTGTTTTTTTTTTTTTTTTTTAGCTTCACGCTTTATCCCACACATGGCAGGGTAGGCAGAGGGAACTGCAGGAACCATATGAACCTAGTGTTAAGACACTCCGTTACTTAGTTCCTGCTTACTCCGTCCCCACTTTCCGCCGCTTTCGAGGCATTGCGTGTTGAGTGGCGGAACTCAACGCCGCGCTTTGCCTTAGATGCCAGAGCGAAGAAAATGGAAATAGAAAAATCCATCTTCTCCGACTGGGGATCGAACCCAGTAACCGTCGCGTTACAGGCAGACGTTGCGCCTGTGCGCCACGACGGTCCTCGTATATATATATATATATATATATATATATATATATATATATATATATATATATATATATATATATATATATATATATATATATATATATATATATATATATATATATATATATATATATATATATATATATATATATATATATATATATATATATATATATATATATATATATATATATATATATATATATATATATATATATATATATATATATATATATATATATATATATATATATATATATATATATATATATATATATATATATATATATATATATATATATATATATATATATATATATATTATATATATATATATATATACAAATAAAAGCGATGGTTTGTGGGTTTGATTCACACTCAAAGTATAGATAGATTTTTCTATTTCCATTTTCTTCGCGTCTAGAAACTAGGCAAAGTGCGGCGTTGAGTTCCGCCACTCAACACGCAATGTCTTGAAAAAAGGCGGTCCTTGTATTTTTTATATAATTTATATTTATGTATAGTTTATACATGTATGTGTAAAATCAAAAAGGCATATATATTTAAAATATACTAATGACATGACTATATATGTATATATACAAGTTCCGCCTACAGTCATTTCTCAGATCTGGTATTAGTACACGAATTTCAACAAATGAAGCGCAATTCGAATCGCATTAGGAACGCTCAAACACTTAGGATGTAGGGCTTCGGACTATCCTACAATATTCCTAGAAATGGACTAAGTTAACTTAACCTAAAAGCAATACTGAATCTAAGTCATGTATAGTCTGTATACAGTACAGATAAGCTAATGGATATACTTTCAAACCTCGTTTATCAAAAATATTAAATACTAAATGATTAGCAGCACGAAAGTGTATTAATCTTTTTAAACCAAATTTTCTTTGATGTTACTGTTCAATTAAAATATAGGCATTTTGTTTACTTAGAGAGAGGAGAGACAAGGGCCTTTTTGAAGAGAAAAAGAAATAACCGAAAAAAAAGCTGTTCTGCTGTACCATAATGACTTATTTATATTATAAAAAGAATAAGGTTTACTGGTAATTTCGTTTTTAATATTTCATATAACGACATTATTTCAAACTACTATGTATATTTAATCCTTCAAATATTAATATTTTGACAAATATATATTTATTCAATGTGTTGTCTTTACATTATCTGTTACACATTTTAACTTTCCATTTTGTTCTATTAACCTACTCTGATATAGTCTAATAATTTATAGAAACCGCATCAAAATTCTTCTTCTTCTTCTTCTCTTTATTCATGGCGTTTCGAGCGTGCCACGCATCAAAATTCGTTGTGTACTCAACGCCATACATTTCCGTCAAAAAAGGGAAATTAAAATTGCATATTAATTCAAGTAAGCAAGTAGTACAAGCTTGATTTAAATACTTATTAAAATTTGAACTTAAAACTTTTGCGTATTAATTTATATCACGAAGTTACTATATTGCTACTAAGCTCCAAGGCCATTTGCTCTATTCGAAATGAAATGGCATGCGCAAAGTACTGTGTAGGTCTATTAAACCCTCTCTCTACCTGTAATCCCTATCGAACTTGCCCAAACTTTGATGTGTGTTTTTGAAAGGAACACTTTGCGATGTTATTATGTAAGATACAATATACTATTGTATTGAAATATAATATATTGTATAACAATGTCGAACTTACTTGATATATGCTGATGAGCTGTTCATATTAGAAACTTCTGTAATATAATATCGTCTTTTGTATTGTACATGTTGTATTTATTTTTTTAATAGGATTAAGACACTCTTTTTCCAGATTTACGTTAGGTTTCCACGCAAAGCGTGCTTAGTGACATCGTCATAGTTACTTTTATAGCAACACCGGAGAAATTAAAATAACTAATTCTTTTCGCTGAAACCTGAACCTGCAACCATCATTTACTATCCCACTGCACAACGATAGTATAAATAAAAATAGAACTAATAATATTTATGAAAAACACAAAGGCCCTACAAAAATAAAAATCAAAATCAGTCCATTTTCTAAGGATCGCCAAACTGTAAGATCTTAGTATCAGATGCCTTTTATCGTATACGATAAAGAAATGTAGGTAGAACAGGAAAAACATGGTAAAATACCCATATCTGTACGAATTGATTCGTCGATCCGTGCCCATTACGTTTAGGCTACACCTTGCCGGAACCTTCGATATCCTTTAAGCTTATTTCGCACGGTAAGCCCTTTCTATCACTTTGACGATATATTATCATTTATTTTGTCGATTGTTATGTTTTTTATAGACTTTTATTGTTTTGTTTTTCAATTCACGCTATATCCCGTATAAAGCAGGATATACTAAGTGAATGTAGTGTTAAAAACACTCTATTCTCCACTTTTCGAGACTTCTCAAATTGGAAACGGAGAAAAGAAGAAAAAATTGAAAATTTACTCTTTTGAGAATTCGGAACTAAATTCACAATTATCTCTTTTATAGTCAGACATTACGATATTGTTATTCTAGACTTACAAATAAATATATGAAATCATAAAACAATGTATCACTCACACAGATATCACTCTCCGTATGTGCACTACTGGGACGGAAGAGACTTGAATTCCTCATCTTCTTGCCGTCAAGGTATCATCTAAATTCAGGTCAGATAAAGCCAAATACAACTTACTAATTCACATTAACTTCATTCTTCTTTTCATTGGGATGGTCAACAATAAAGGCTTTCATGTCTCGTCTCACGAAATCCCTGAATCACAGCATCACTAATCGTAACAAAAGTAAAACGTAGATCCGTTTTGCTTTTGATACAGCTTCATGCAAAAGAAGACGAGGCACCTGCGGACCATCTAATAATTATATATATATATATATATATATATATATATATATATATATATATATATATATATATATATATATATATATATATATATATATATATATATATATATATATATATATATATATATATATATATATATATATATATATATATATATATATATATATATATATATATATATATATATATATATATATATATATATATATATATATATATATATATATATATATATATATATATATATATATATATTTTAATTCCACTTGAAATTGAGAAGGTAAATTGTGTAACATCCCATCATCCCTAGCACATATATACGTCACAGTCATAAACTTCTCTTAAAAGCAAGAATTTCAGTGCTTATTTCCGCAAAATATTATACTAAAATAAAGTATAATTTTGTCACTTTCTAGGTCAAACCGTTTACTTTAAGTATTGCACAATCTTGTAAATATGTAAATTTAATAACGTTATTTTATTTGGCATTTCCCCCATTGATGCCGTAGCGTTTATCTCAAATTTCCGTCGTTCTGGCACACGATACTTGTTCTAGCTGACTTCGTTTATTTTATTACTATTTACGAAATTGGTGAAGATATTAAACTTTTCTAATTTTGTATAGATTGATTAAATATATATATATATATATATATATATATATATATATATATATATATATATATATATATATATATATATATATATATATATATATATATATATATATATATATATATATATATATATATATATATATATATATATATATATATATATATATATTGCTTTACACAATACCCTGCTTATGTGTGGGTAGAAGGTAAACAAATAAATGAGTAAATCAAAAGTAATCATCGAATAAAATTAATAGCGGTATTTAGATAAAATTTAGCTCACATTTTAAAACTTGGATTAACCCATAGATCACTTCTTATCCTGATAAATGTCAGGCTTTGTTGTATTGTCATTTTGTTGTTTATTTTATTTGTATTTACCTGGCTAGCTGGCTGGATATTTTATATATTTTGAATTATTTTTGGTGGTTGGTTTTATTATGATTCTTGAATCATACATATGTTCGAATAAGATTACATAAGTAGCATTTTATAACAAGTTGTTATACAATACAAATATATTTTATGTCGAAAAATTTTCAAGACATTTTCTCTCATTATTAGGATTCATCAGGCAAGTTCATTTCATGCACAATTTCAGCTTCCTACTCTGTGTAATTTCGGCTGTGTTGCTATTCGGTCACTAGATACGTAATCGTATTTATACATAACTAGCGCTCTCGTCACCCGCCTTAGCAAAACTAAATCGCGTTCGCTTTAAAATTTTATATCTACGACATCACAATGCATTTCTTTGATCCTCTCGGATTTATATATTTTTAAATTTATTATATATTTAATTATTGCGGATATGCCTTAATATTTAGGCTAAAACTCCCATATCACAACTCATTTTTTGCCAGCATTGTTGAAACCCACCATCAACTTCACTTTATAGTATGTTTTTCTTTATAACACTAAAAAAATGTATATATAAATTTATGTATATACACGTATATATCCTGCCATGTGCGGGATAAAGCGTGAATCAAAAAAAAATATTTTCATCGGCTTAGATTTTGTATTCAATAGGTACTTAAAACAATCAAAAAACAAGTGTATTGACCATTTGACAAAAAAAGTTATCACACTGTAGCTTTGTACAATCAAAATAAACTAAACTGCTGCCAATTAACGTGAATTGTGAGTATTTTTAATTGGCACAGTAAATTCTGACGATTGTAGCACGACGTGGTTACCGTCTGGTTAGATAATGTTGGCTTTGTATATTGTTTGGGGAACTATTTAGTAGAGATAGTTGGTAAAAAATACTTAGGCATATAGAGACGTTGAGGCGTGATGCAGTAGCAATGTATAGAGTTTTAGTCACGCTTTTAAATTCTACACTTAGTAATGTCCATAATGGAATAACAATTAATGTAGACCTAAAATACTTGATTGAATTGGTCTTTGTGGCTTAATTCGATTTAATCTATTAAGTATGTTTACTTGAACACAAAAATAATGAGTAATACAATGGTTAGAGTTAAAAATTTTCCAGTTATTGACGAAGATTGACGATTTAAGAGAAACACAGCGATAATATACAAGAAAAAAATACATACAATAACGAAAATAATATAAATAATATTAATTCTTATAAAACCTATTTTTATGTAACTGAAAAATGGGAAATAATCGTTTTGTTAAACTAAGATTTCCTTAAAATAAGAAGACAAAGTGCGGCGTTTGCTCTCTGCATTTAACCAATGTCTTAGAAATTGAGCTCAAAATTTTTAAGAAGTGTCTAAATTCTATATGTTTCTATTATTGCTGAAGCTATCTATCTTTCTCATTAATAAAAAATACGAAATCCGTGCAAAGTATGGATGAGTTCTAGTTTCACAGTGAATTATTACAAGGCCTAAGGGTATTTATTCGTCATTTATTATTCATAAAAGCTATTTGTAATCTAAATTGCTTCATAAAAATATTTAATATGAATACACTTACAAAATAATATTGCGTTCAATTTTTATGTAAATCATACTAATTTATTCAAAGTGAGGGAAAAAATTGTAATTTATGTTTCTGTAAGGAGTCGAGAATGACCCTGTTCTATGTAAATGAAATTTTGAACATAAATTTATAATGAGGAAAGAACATTCGAATTCTGAAGAAGGTATTCGGCAAAAATATAGTGTCAAAACACTTCGTTGGAGAATTTTGACACTATACTTTTATTATCCTCCCTCTAATTTGCGATACAGCCTGTGAATGTCAATTTGAGAAAGTCTAGTAAAAATCAGAACTGCATTCCATAAAGAAATTGTCAAATTGTGGTCTCAAAGCTTTTATAATATATAAAGTCATATATAAAGTCTTGTCAGAAACGAAATATGAATTTACTGAAATATGAAAATATCCTGAGACGAGTTCTTTGAAATCAAAGACAAGCACTATAATTTTGTTTATACATAAAAAATATTTATAAATATATCTTTAAAAGAACAGTGGCGAAATGGAGATGGTATTTACCGCTTACAAATGAGATAGAAATTTCCGTTGCGGCTCCATGGTTTAGTTTACTAAGTCGAACTCAGAGTATCCTTTCAGTAGCGTAGTGCTAAGAAATTTATACCGTCCATTAAACCTAATGACTTTGTAAACGTTTTCTCTTACCTTAGTGAATTTAAGCTTTTTAAGAAAGCCACTCACTTTTTCGTTTATTAATAAATATGTTTTTGTCATATTTAAACAGATTTTTTTTTCATATTTTAAAATAATGTTAGTGTGTGTTTATAAATATATTTCATTTATATTTTTTTAAGAACTATGAAGGTTTAATGATAAAATCACGTTTGCTTGTTTTTTTCCATGGTTCTATTTTTGTTTTTTTTTTTCCCCTACAATTTTTCGATTTATATTTTTAATAGACTATCCATCTGTCTCTTTTTACTTTATTTTTTTAGCTTCACGCTTTATCATGTACATAGCAGATTAGACATAACCTAGCGTTAGTACACTCAACGACGACACTTTGAGGCATTGCGTGTTACGTGATAAATCTATCTTCCCTAAATGGGAATTGAACCCATAAACCGTTGCGTTTACAGTCAGACTCTACGCCTCTGCCTGTAAACCTTACTGTAATATGTACTTTAAAGAATAAATGCTTATTAATACACAATACAAGCTTGTTACTAAGTGATAGGTCACTCGCATAAGCTTTCATTTAACAAATTTTTACGCGTTTAGATTATGTCGTAACGCACCTTTTCTGTTTTTATATCCCATTATATAATAAAGAACAATTTATCATAATAATTTAATAAATTATAATCAAGAATATTCCCTTCTTTAATACACATATACGGCTGAACCTTTTCAACATGAGACTATGACCGACCAAAAATCAGCATACACTATTAATAAATAAGATTTCTCTTTCAACTTCATGGAGAACATATACAGCACATTCGGCAAATACTAGAAATGCACGATGTCTAAACTATGGCCCGATAACCCTCAATACATTTACTAGGGCGGAGTGCGCTCGAGCCGTCGTGATACACTTGGCAAACATAAAGTTGCATGCTGAATTGTCAGTTATAATACTGAATTGTTATTTTTGAATGAATCTCCGTATATTTTTATCAAAACGATAGAATTGTTTTCATTTTTGTGATTCTATAGTTCTTTTTTCTTTTTCTTTTTGTAATATTATGTACGCGCTTTACAGTTGAAAGTCGTTGTATTTGGATATTGTGTGTAAGGTTGCCTAAGTAAGTGTTCTATATAGGGTTTTGCGAAGAAAACAGAGATAAGAAGTTTTTAACTATTCTTTTGCATTTCTAGTAAATTTGGTCAATAAAGTTATATAATTCGTGTTAAATTTTTAATTTTATTGTTATAAAAGTTGTAATCAATAGTTATTCCAAGTTCCTTTCGAACCAAAAATCAAATCATCATATGTATATTCGTATATTTGACAAGTGGAGTAAATGTTTGCGAGTGTTCATTCCACGCCATCTGGTTAAATGATTTAATTACAATGAATGGCTTGCTATATAAAAAAAAATTGTAAGCAGAGTGTCTTAACACTAGGCATTGCTACTTATAAAAATAAATAAAAGGAATAAAATGTGAAAGTTAAGCAAAGTTATTAAAAATCTTTTGTACTAAAGTAATTTATAATATTTTAAACAAAGAAATGAGTCACTAAATTATTACGTTTTTAATTAATATACAAGTAACAGATTTCAATATTGTCATAATCTTATATTAAGGAGTGACTAGAGTGATTGATTGATGGTCAGTCGATTCGAAAACCCTAACTTTGATTTACACTTAGGGGAAAGCCATGGGCCAAAACAAAGTTAGTAAGTTATTAGGTATTGATCAACGATCTAAAAAGAAAGACTTCATATTTTATTATGTTACCAATTTCTAAACATCTGCTAACATACTAAAATTTACACAAAGGTAATTAAGGAAAAAATATTGAGAGATAAATATTTGGGTTTCAGACTCATGGGATACTTTAGATTGTCACTTTAGTTACACGCTGTATAAAGTAATACAAGTAACTTCTAATATAAATAAAAATAAATATCTATTTGTTATACTTACATAAGCTTATATACACGTATTGAACTATTCCTGAAAATATTCCATAATTTTTGTCTGTATGTCTATCTCTCCGTTTATCCGGAGTAATCTCCGGAACAGCTAAACATTTTTATATATTTCACTTGAAAATAGAAATGTAAAGAGCGAAATATAGAATGCGAATGTCAGGTTCTAATATAAGTTGTCATAATAAAAAAAATATATGCACAATATATAATTATCAAATTACGGTAAATACGAAAAAATCGATTCAATAGATGAAGTCTCGAACAGGTCACTAGTATATATTATTAGCATTCACATACTTGTTCACTATAAAATATCATCGGCTTTCACACGTTAGAAGATTACAGAAACAGGAAAAAGATCTCTTATCAAACTAGGTCGTCCGTGACCATTCCACCATGAAGGATTATGCTTTGAATGAAAATAATAAGTATACATACGTCGAAATAGATCAGCATTACAGATTCAAAGTTCAGTCGAAAGGAATCATTTGTCAAATTTTATTAAAGATACGTTTTACATTTTTTAGATTGCATTAGTTTGATTTCATCTTAGATTTTTTCTTTTATTTTGCCTATCTAGTAAGGCAAGGCTAGTATTAAATTCTCTTAAATAATATTAAATACAATTAATTGAATATTTATTTTTGTGTTTTATCACATTTAGCACAGAAGACATAATTAAAGAAACAAAATTGAATGCAACAAAATGTTGTATCTGTGTTATTGATATAACACAGTTATCATTATGTAAACATCAGCTTTGGACTTCGACAGAACACATAATTTGTCTATTAAAAAGACTAAGTGACATTTCACTATGTAACAAATAATTTAGAATTTCAAAGAAACCAGAAGGAATGAAAAGAAAATAAATAAAACGTAAACTTTATAACAATGTTTAATACAAGGATAAATAATGAGATAAAAGTGGGCGATATTTGAAAAAGAATTGGTTCACCGACTTCAAAGGCTTTGATGCATCTCGGTAAGCGCTCAGTTTAACGGAAGCCGTCCATTCTTCATACATATTTTACTTTACAACATGTTTGATGTTTTCGACAATGTATTCTTACTTATCATAATATATTCGAAGAATTATTATTTTATACCCCTATGTAATAGAATAAGCATATGTTACGATATAAAAGTAAGGTTTCTTTTATTGTTTTTATAGCTTCAATTTGCTTCGAATTTAGTAGAAGAGAAGTGATAGAGAAAGAGAGATAGTGTTTCGACACTTGAATATAATGATTCAAAATTCTACTACTCTTTAAGTACAGGAATTCAATACTACATATAGTTTTACTATAGTTGTGCATGTGGATATTATTTTATAGATTATTCTAAGGCATTCAAAATATTCAAAGACGATTTAATATTAGTAATACACGAGCACTGCCTTGGCACAGAGGCGCAGCGTTTGCCTGTAAAAGCGACGGTTAATGGGTTCAATTCCCGCTCGAGGTTAGTTTCCATTTTCGTACGCAATGCTTCGAAAGGTGAAAATATTTAGGTTTATTTTATTTTATCCGTTTTTCTCATTTTCAATGTTTTTCCCATTTTCATTGTCTTATCAGAGAATAAATAAAATAATTCACTCTTCTGTTTTGAGATCAAACCATTGTGATAGCAATTCCCACTGCGCCAATGAACGCCTATTACTTTCTACTCCAAAAACGCTGATATATCACACTGAAAACCTACCACGTTTCCGAACATTCAAAACGTAATTATGAAAAAAATAAATAAAATTCGATGGTTCGTTTTTCTGCATTAAAGGAACGTACAAAAGGTAAATTTTTTAAATTCATCTGGAAAATTCGTAGCTTCCTATAATTTTGCGATGTGCCTTGCTATGCAGGTATAGGATGCCTGTGGCAACAATGCTCTTTTCTTAAAATTATTAAGCTATAGTTCACGATAAATTCTGAGAATATGTTATTATATAAATTGTTATATTGAATATAATTCTGTTTTATGACCAACAGGCTGACACATATTTTGAAGATTTGGATAGAAAACATGTCTTCACGTTTTATCCCTCACTACGTCATTATCTGCAGGAACCATAGAAAACTAATGTTAAGACACTCCGTTGCTTAGTCCCTGCTTTATCCGTCTCTGCTTTTCGCCTATTGTGAGGCATTGCGTTTTAAGTGGTGGATCTCAACGCCGCGCATTGCCTAATTTCCACAGCGAAGACAATGGAATCGAATCCACAAGCCGTCGCGTTTACAGATAGACGCTACGCCTATGCGCCACATTCAAAGTTAGATAAAAATAAAATGATTGTGTACTAAATGCCATCTTATACCAAAGTTATTGAATCGAGAATGGTCTAAAACTACTTAATTAAGAGAATATTAATTATATTACATTATAAAATCGACGTTCAAAGCACTAACTAAGTGAATTTTATATTGAGTAAGTACAATCTTACGAAATTGATACATTATCACAGTTCAAGAAAGTTCAGCGTGCAACTGGCGTTAATAGCTACAACTGCAATGTTATATCATTGTGGTGTACTTTGTCAGAGTTTCAGTAGATATAGTTTAATATGTATGATATCGGACTATTAGCGTATAGAAATGGTTACAGTTATTATTACTATATATAGAAATTGTGCTATTATATAACATATATTGATGAAAATACAACATTGTATATCACCTATCAATACGTCATTTTGAATTTGGCTGAAAAGTTCTGTCTGTCTGCTTACATTTTTATGTGCAGTTATATATTGAGAGATAAGAACAAATAAAAATTGACAGTAATTTCTAATGGCCTATTAAAACATAGTATATATGTATGTATATATGTACATAGTATACGTATATAATAGGCATCCATAAGACAAGTTGTTAAATCTAAATTTCTTTTAATTAAAATTATTTAAATTTATTAAGAGACAAGAAAAAGAATATGTATATTATTATACACTTGAGTTGCTTCTATTTGATTTTCATTTTGTCAAATATTAGTATAGATAAAAAAGAGGAACGTCGTGGCGCAGAGGCGCAACGTCTGCCTGTAACGCGGCTAACGCGACGGTTTCTGGGTTCGATCCCCAGTCGGGGAAGATGGATTTTTCTATTTCCATTTTCTTCGCTCTGGCAACTAAGGCAAAGCGCGGCGTTGAGTTCCGCCACTCAACACGCAATGCCTCGAAAACGGCGGAAAGTGGGGACGGAGTAAGCAGGGACTAAGTAACGGAGTGTCTTAACACTAGGTTCTAATAGTTCCTGCAGTTCCCTCTGCCTACCCTGCCATGTGCGGGATAAAGCGTGAAGCTAAAAAAAAAAAAAAATGTGAAATATCAAAAACAGCGATAAGAGGCCGAGATCAAAATTCATGCATTTAGGCGTACTACATACTACATAAAAATTTAATATACCACTGATATACAGAGTATATTTAAACTTTTTAATGCCTGAAACTCTTAATTTATCGACTAAGCATGCCAGTTTTAAAACTTAGTCAGTAAAAAATGAACAAACACAACTATTGAGTGCACTTTTCATACAAATCTCAATGATATCTTCGCATATACGTAATAAAATATTATTTTACGATATTTTCAATAGCCATAATAAATTTTAATTTACCATTTTATATCTCTGCGCTTCGATTGGTACGTTCGATACATTGAAAAAGGCTCCTATATTTTGTTTCAAAAGTGCAACAGTAGTTTATTATGTACTTGACAGTTCGTTCGGATAATGTGTCGGTAGTTTTTCAAAGTTTAAGCCTTTATGAGCATCAAATTGGTACAATCGGTTGTGGTGTTGTATTTATTTGTATGGTAATGAAGCGGTTATCAAATTATAAAAACAAAAAAGGTGACACAAAGTGTTATAAAAAAATGTGATGAAATTTAAACATATTTGAACAAAAATTTAAGAAAGTAAAAAAATAATAAGTAATAAAAAATATAATAAAGTATTTAATAATATAATAAACTTTTTAAATTAGTAATACGCTATGGAAAATAACTAATAATGATTAATTATATAAATAATTATAATTATTCTTAATGGCGCAACTTGGAGAATATATACCATACAATTTTTTTACAGAAAATATTTTTGTGACAATATTAAAAGAATACAAATATAAATTACAATCTATCATTGTATAGATATCAATAAAACATAACTGTATTTTTAAAGCATTCTAACGTTTTCATTGTTATAAATTTTCAAATATTTATATTGTCGAATTTAGTGTCTGGTTAACTTGTAACAAACTATAACCAAGATACGTTAAAATGTTATATAGTGAAGAAAGACTTAATCATAAACTTAGTCATAAACATTAGCTATTCAGTTGGAATCAAATTCATACTCTAACACCATACTTAAGTAATTATGGCTTACGTAGAAACAAACAAAAGTATTATTGGCACATTAATATATTAAATTTAATGTATGGATGTTGTTTATGGAATACATAAAATGTAATAAAAAAGTGTTACTTATTTAAACCTGGAAGTCTTGCCGGTCTTTCTGTCCGTTTCGTTCTGATTTCTTCTATTATGTTCTATTTTATAAATTTATCGACAATCTTCTTCATCTTCATTCTTCTTGATTCAGCGTTTTATGTAGAAAAATATTGTAAAAAGCCAATTTTGTATCAATATATATGTGCATACTTATACGGTTCTTAGAAACTAATATATTCAACATTTCCATTCTTTCCTCGAAGAGCCTGAAGGGCGAGATGTTTGCGAAATATAATGTTTGATATATAGAGGCGGTTGATATCTAAAATATAATAAAACTTAAATCTTATGTTTAAATTGACAAATATGAATGATTCACAAAGTAAATATTTATTTCTATGTACGCGGCATATTTAGGCTTTAATAATAGGCCCCTGCAAAGTGCAGCAAAAAGGCTTAAAAGTAATAATTTATATAAATTAAAAAAATGGTTAGGTATTTTTGAGAGGTAGCAGGGAGTTGGAGTAGTGCTTTTGGATCATTCTGACCCTTATGTATGTTAATTATTGAGGCTATGAGTGTTTTAGATGAATCCCTAAGGCACAGGCACGGTGGGCGAATATACGAGAGTCCTTCAAGAATTCAAGAATTCAAAGAAGATCATGAAGATCAATTTTTGTACTGGTAAACAGTCATATAAAAATTTGCAATAGATATAATATAAACATTTTCTTTTTCAATTTAATTAAAAATTATTTAGTCTTTTGTAAAAAAAAATTAGATGCAGAATGAAATGCAAAAGATTAGATGCAGAAATACTTATTGAATATTCAATTAAATTGTATAAGGTTATTTTTATTTTCAATTAAAAATTACCACAAAAATCTCAAACTTTATCGAGATGTCGCCTCTGAACCCTCACGTGTAGTGTACATCAGACGGGTGTGCGACGAAATTAATTATAAGTACAGAGTAGAAACTAACATCCAAATTAAATTACGAGCAAAAATCCCGAACATGCCTTTGCTTTGTCCTTAAGTACTTGTGCTATTTTCCAATTCCGTAGTAATAAAGAGAGATATTCTGTTTGATGTAAATAGCTATTTACTTGTTGTATTGTAACTATAATATATCTTAACATATTTTTGAAGAAGCTTAGGTCTTGGTTCGACTCTCTTTCTCGACATATACTATTTGCTTCGTCCACATTGAGATCAAAAGTAGTTTCGTAAATAATATACATGCAGAGCGGGATGTTGTTATATTATATATAAAAGTAGAAGTTGTTTTTCAAAAGTCTTAAGATAAAGATAAAAAAAAACAAATTTATTTCAATTTATATATAATTTTTGGCTAAAAAACTTTTACGTGTACTATTATTTATAAATAAAGTAAATAAAATCATATCAACTCGCTCTGAACGCAAACGTTAATGGATCTTGTCATCCACACGATCTTGGACAGCCAGTTTTTTAACGGAACAGTCTTCTATGTGACATTATTTTTAATGTTTTGACTTTCTTTGTTACTATAAGTATTTGTAGATATTTTTTATGTTCGTTATATAATATAAACACAATAAAAATTGGAACACTTTTAAAGGTGGCATTCGTCTGTCATTTGATATTATGTCAAACTGCCGCCAACAGTTTTTGATTTGTCTCACGTACTGCCCTGGATTCCTGCAGAATGAGCTGACTGTGTTTTACCCTCTGGTATGTTTTACCCTCTGTATTTGTTAAATTTTTATACGTGTATCTTAAGTGATAGGAAGCTTCCAACCATCTTCTCTATTGAAATTGGGATATTCTTGTATTTTAAAAACCTCGTGGATCATTCTGCAAATATATATGTTTCTCTAGCGAGTATATAAGGTTTATCAAACCTGATGTTATGGTTGAGTTTGTTCATAGAGTGCTCACACAAAGCTGACTTCAATATATGTTCATTTTTAATATCGTTATTTGTTTCATTTGTTAATTAAAATGTGTTAAAATCGCATCGCACAAATTATAATTGAACAGAAACTTCAATACAATTTGGTATAGACAATAAACTAATTAAGCAGCGGTACAGTGTCCGTCAGTGACTGCTATGGATATGTTTTCCATTCGCACTCGAAAAAGAACGAATCATGTCATTTTCTAACTTGATAACAAGAAGCGTAACGCAATGCTTTTGTTTTTCCGCCATTCAATTCCCAAAGTATGCCTTAATACTTAGTTCGCTTTGTTCACGCTGGTATGTACGGGAAATAAAGTAAACATTTCTATTAAAGGAAATCTACTTAGTACTGAAAATATTCACCAGGTCAAGTAAGTGGCAGGTGAAGCTTAGAGGAATGCCTATGACTTGCCACCAAAGTGTTAGTTTAAGAAGTTCTTTTGTATTACTCATTAATACCACACTCTATTGTCCGACTTTCCTCTTTCAAGGTAACTAAAAGATATACTAAACACATCTTATTATCGGCATTAATCGTTACTTTTCTTTAAAATTTTATTTCATATTTGAAGTTCTAATATGTTTCAAATTAAAATCGTTTCATCGCTTACAAGCTCTGAATGAACGCTTTCATACAAAATAAATAGACGTAGTAATTGAAATTTAATTAAATTATTTTTAAGCAACAATGTTATTGTAAATGTGAATGTTATTTTAGTTTAAATATTAAAACTATTATTTTTGTATTTATTTATGATTTTGAAGTATCGAGTAAGGTAATTAATGATAATTTTATTATGTTGCAGTGGTAGCCGGAGAAAGACATTAAGTGCTATATAGTTATATGTGTTACATACTTTTTTTAACGGGAATATATCACCGCCGGAAATATATGAGGCAGAGGCGTAGCGTCTACTTGTAAACGTGACAACTTGTGAATTTGATTCCCACTAGGGGAAGATGGATTTTTCTATTTCCATTTTCTCCGCTCTGGAAACTAGGCAAAGCGCGGCGTTGAGTTTCTACTCAACATGGTTGCGGAAGGTAAGGACGGAGAAAGCAAGAACTAAGTAACGGAGTGTCTTACCATTACCACTAGATCCATATGGTACCTGCAGTTCCCCTTGCCTACCGTTTTTAGTTAATCGTGACGCAACTGTTTTATTTTGAAACTCACACGTGGGAAACGTTTATATTTTCTTTAAATGTATATGTATATACTTTATATTTTGTTTACTGTAATAATGTGGCAAAGTGCGGTGTTGAGTTCCGGCACTCGACATGCAAAGTTTCAAAAAGTGAAAAGGGAACGTTGAACGGGAAGTTGCTTAGCACTAGGTACCTCTGCCTAACCTGATGACATATTAAAAAAATATATTTATAAGAACTGTTTCCATAATTTACTATGCTGTTAATAAAATTGTGCCTACAGGTTCTTTACTAGAGTATTTATATATATTATACTACCTTATAAATACTATGTGGGAGTACGCAAATGAAATCGATAGACGACTCAAGCTTTAATAGACCTTGTCATGAACACTGGGTCTCGCTGAAATTGAACTGCCACAGCGCAGAGCTTACACTTGTGCTGAGATTGAGACATTATTATTATGTATTGAAATTGAACAAATACCATAGAAATTTTACAATAAATGTTAATAATGACTTAAGCTTTATGCTTTAGACAAATATTTTAATTTATATGATTTTTTCTTTTACAAAAGAAGCTCATAATCGTACTAATTAATGTCGATGAGCGTACTGATAAAGGAGTAACCAGATAATATCCTTCTTTGTTTATATGCGTATTTCTGAATTTATACACGATGTTTACCGTTTCGCGACTTTTTATTAAACTTTACTCACCGACATCTGCGTCGTACACCTACATTGTGCTAAATTTGACCACGGCTGAAAAAAAAAATGATTAGCCCCACGCCATCAGCCATCATCAAATTAACTTAACGTTTCATATGCCATACGCCTCATTCATACATACTCATACTTATTTCCATTTCTCCACGCATATGAACTACAGTATATATTATATTTTCGCCAAGCGGTTATTAAGGTATTCACAACACGAGTTTATTAAAACTTGCTTTCTATATTGGTAGTAAAGTAACTTTGGCTGTAACTAGTTATTACCCAACTGAGGTAAGTTTACGTTAACATTGATCCCCTTCATCTCTGGAGATAGTTAACTTTAATTCTCAGGTAACAAGTTTAGTAAATCATAGAAATAACAACTTTACTTGTTTTAACGTTTGTGACGAGTATTAATTATTATGGGATCCGTTTTATACGTTTATTTTGTGAATGAACACGCATTTCCAACACTATTAATTGTAGTAAACTTTACCAAACTCCATATTTTTATAAAATTAAGATTACCATATAGCTTTTGTATTTTTTATTAAAGGGGAAATATATATTTTCATACTCATTATAAAAAAAATATACGTATAGGTATGCATACCTTATTTTAGAATATTATCCCGTTTTAGAAAACCATTTAAAAAGTACTGAATTAGATTTCTTAAAATATATCATCGCTGCATTGACTTTAATTCAACTTATTTAAAAACTTGCTTAAAAAATAAATCTTATCTTTTTATTTTTCTACTTACATTCATCCGACATACTAGAAATAAGATATTAAATACAGTAAGCTACATAATTCATAAGTACATCGTACTCGTGTTATATAGAATACAATATTACATATTAGCATTGTGAAGCAAATATTACAATGCAACGTTAATCCCTCGAGGACAGAGATATGGGCGCATTAGCATTTGATGCTCTTACCGTTTTACTGCTATGTCCATTAGTAGACGCGTCTTTAACAGAGATTTTGTTTGTGAAAGTAAGAGCTTTTCTTTTACTTCGCACTACAAAGTGTTTTTGTAACTTTGATTGATGATTATGATTAACTTTGATGATTATTTGACGAAGCCTTCTATTTTCTTATACTGTTATATAAAAAATTAAAAATGTTATTAATTAAATTTACTGCCTTAGTGTAACAAATTCATGAATTTAAAAAACAGTCATAAATTTAGTTTATAATTTTTTTTAGCTTAAATTTAATTCAGCTTGTCTTTAGAAGAGATCTTTCCCTGTTCATCCGTTATTTGATTATTCTAAATATATTTTTGCTTACCCCGATACAGTTTTTGCTATACGAAATTCAATATGGTTGCTAACCTAAGTGTGTTGACAAGTTACCAAGGTATTTCGGATCAACAGGAAATTGCAAACATATTCGAAAATTGAAAGCTTAAAATCCCACAAGTTTCAGTCCAGTCTTTAAAAGTAGAAAGGAGCTTCCTTTATCCATAATATATATATATATATATATATATATATATATATATATATATATATATATATATATATATATATATATATATATATATATATATATATATATATATATATATATATATATATATATATATATATATATATATATATATATATATATATATATATATATATATATATATATATATATATATCAAGGCATTGCGTGTTGAGTGGCGGAACTCAACGCCACGCTTTGCTTAGTTTGCCAAAGCGAAGAAAATGGAAATAGAAAAATCTGTCTTCTCCGACTCGGGTTGGAACCCAGAAACCGTCGCGTTACAGGCAGACGTTGCGCCTCTGCGCCACGATGGTCCTCAATTTCGGCCTTTTATGTAAAGTACAAATATTAAGTTAACTATGTACACTTTCACTTTAGATAAATTTATTATTAACTGTTTGGTACTGAGAGATGCACTTAATCTAGTGACTAAATTTTAAAGACAACATTAGAAAGAAAATATTAACTCAATAAATTTGTAGTAATTTAACGTACTAGACGATCTCATGATGAAAAATACAAACGCATTTGAATGTGGTGGTAAAAAATGTCTCTCCTTAAGTTATATTTATCATGAAATCAGTAAGAGTAAACTCTTATTAAGTAGAACAGGATAGTGAAGTTCATAAGGGCATTAAAATATTTTAATTATTCAACACGCTTCTGCTCGGACAGTTCATAATCATAAGTTTATAGTTTACTTTTATATTTCATTACTTTTAAATTAAAATTATTTTTTATTTAATTATGTTTTTTTGTATTTTAAAAAGCCCACTCGTATTCCCTTAAATTACTCTAAGTGAACAAAAGAACTAATAACTATAATAACAAATATTTTCAATTGCAGGTTTATTTTAAAACTAGCGACCCGCTCGCAGCTCTAGCCCCTAGAATTACAAGAATGAGTATTCATTTAATGAATTGACTTTTGTTAATGAATATGTAGAGCACTTTTAATGATTTGTAAAATGAAACATTAAGATACATTATCACGATTTGCACGAAGGTTTTTATTACTGGTAGAACTGTTCCTTGGGAGACAAATATCCCTAAAAGTCATAACTTTAAACTTAATAAATATTTCGAGCTTACTAACGAACTGACCAGGAATAGGTTTAGAGTAAATTCATATGTGGTGGAAGTAGGAGCGAGAGGTATAACAGCGAAATCTCTCTATAGATCTCTAAAAGATCTCGGCCTGTCTAGAACTATTACTAATACATTTCTAGAACGTACTTCAAAGGCGGCATTAGCAAAATCATTTCGAATTTGGTTAGGTAGTGGGAGGAGCTCGGACAGTGAAGGTGCGCGTTAATGCATTTTAAAGGGGCCCCTTTAAACCTACACTTGGGTCGCAAGTCCCAAGCGCTGACCGGAGCTCCTCTTCCTACAACGCGATGGGCCCGGCACCCGCTCGGTGAATCCATGGAATGCTAAGCAGTTTCTTCTCAGAAGAGATATGTATTTAGAGAGTCACATCCAGAGTTACTGGGCCATTAGTAGGTGCGTAAGTTATTGTAGTTTCTGCAAGCCTTTAATCTGTTAAGCTGTCAAAGTTTCATAAAATAATATTATATAGTAATAAATTAATATTTTACACTAATATAACTTATTTATTTGTCAACCAATTTAAATAAAATGAATACACATACAAAATGAAAATGAATTTAGATAGTTTCTGAGATTAAGATACACAAGAGCCCCGACAAATAGAGATAAAAAATCGTAATAATTGTTTTAGAATCTCCAAGGTTAATAATATTATTTTAATTTAAATATTATTATAAAAAATTCAATTAATTTATTGTAATCGTAATTTTATTTAGCAATTTAAAACCTTAACATACTAAAATATCAATGTAATAAACAACAAGATGAATTCTAGAAGCAACCGAACGAGGAACGTAGAAAGCCTAAAACATGCCATAAGTTTCGTTGGCGTCGGCATCGACCGGCTTTTAGAGCCATTAGTGCCGAGTGGCTTTCTCGTGCTAGAAATATAAACAAGTAGATTTGTGTGTATGTATGTACATATGTAGTTGTGGTGGGGTAACTGAAGAATTTGTCTTAACGTTAAGTTAAGTTCTCTCTATGTACAAAATGCTAAAATGCTAAATATGAGAAAAGTGTGTCAACTCTTTGTGATTTTTAAAATGTTAACGGCCTTATTCATAAAAAGTTATAGCACGCTTAAAGGCTCGTTATAGAACAGTTGTCAAAAAACATTATTCTTAACAGCATTTTAGTGCTGATCAGTTCTATAAACTTATCATAAATTTATAGAACCGAGAACCCTACTATAAGAGTGTTTTAACGTCCAAAGATGGCCGATTCATATAACAGCTGATTATGGCTCATACTAATATGAGCATTGATATGACGTCGTCGAATCACTTGTCATCAAGAGTGTCAATTTCAGTTTCATAAACAAAACAATATAACAATTGACATTTTGTTCGATATTTATTAACTATATTTAGTTATTAACAAGTTTATTAATAATAAATTATACATAAGAAAGGTGCACAGAACATAGGTAATACTTGAACACGTCTAAACAAATTTCAATTTTTTGTCGTTTTACTTCTTTTGACTTAATTTTTTAAAAATTAAGTAAGTTTATAAACTAAAATAAAATAAACATTCGTGTTTTTGTGATAACAATGACGTAAATCAAGCCGGTATATGTCAAGCCAGATCCAACAATATATTTTTGTACGTAATATTATCTGTGGTCATACTATGTCAATGCGTTTGTCACTTATCATCTGTGGATTTACTGGTATTTTCGGCAACAAGTCGACCGACTTCAGTATAGTAACAACATTGTGAACTTATAATTCATATTAGTGACACTTTAGTTATAGAAGGCTTATAGAGCGTTTATGAATACAAACATTTATCGAACGTTCTATAAGCCTAAAGAGCGTTTTAACTAAAGTATACTTAAAACGTTCAATAAGACTTTTTTATGAATAAGACCGTACGTATTTTTTCTATCTTTAGTGTAAATTGATAGTTTAAAAATCATAAAAATATTTATTATAAATAGCATACTCCCCTGGCAAATTATTATAGCGGAAATTTATAAAAACCACTTGAGAGAAAGGCGTAAAACGCAATTAGTTGTATAAAAGCATATAAGAATTTCAACGCACCGTGATGAAGAACGCATGGCGCTAGTGGTGGAACGCGTGGACGGTTTCTAAGAGACAGGTTCGAATCTCATCATTTTAAAATTTTCATATTTTTCTTATACGAAAAAGGTAAGTTATAATTAAAAATCCCAAAAAAAATTTTTTTTCACAATAAACCTGTTAAAATTCGTCAGTAATTTAAATTTCGTTCCTTTGTATGCTTAAAAACTTATAGATATTTGCATATTAAGCTTCATTTGTATCAATCCAAGCGTCGCAACTTGCGTTTTCTACAATATGTAATATGTATAATAAATTAAATAAAACTGAAGAGTACAGTACAGTACTACCCTATATCGAAAGGTAACAGGCCATTCATCATTCCGCGTCAATCGATTTCGTTAACGCTTCATGCAAATGGCATCTGTTTATTGCTCTTGATGTTTGAGTAATATGGGAAGTGTAGACTAGCTTTATATAAAGAAGTTGACTTATAAAAATAGAAGTTAAAAAATTACATTTTTTACAATTTTAGTAGGAAATGTTTCTCCAATTGATAGAATATTTGGTGGAAATTGGAGAATAGTGTATGTTAACAAGATATTCTTTTAATATTTGCTATTATGATGAAGAACAAGCCAAAAAATTAAGGAAGAGAGCAGTTACAATACTTACTGGGAAGAAGAATATATTATAAATATTATGTTTCCCCAATACCATATATAATAACTTTTAACAGCTCAAAAGTTATAAGTGAAGAATATTTGAACCGTTTAGCCATATTTGAAATATAAATAAAACGAGTATCTGTATATATATTAGTCTATGTGAACCTATATCAATTTACGAGATCGATGCGTACCGTTGGAGTGGATACACATTTTTATTTAAGTGGTCTGTGCCTGAGTAATCGACTTAGTATCTATTGAAATATCGAAAATAAAACTTTTACACATATATTCTGTTCTATTTGATATATAGATAAATATTATGTAACAATGTAAAGCGTATTTTTTTATATATTTGTAATAGTCATTATCAGTACTTTGATATGTCATGTTGTCAAAAAGTGATATTGGCTTTAGCTCTATATGAGCTAAAATCACTCGTTGTACTTAAGTTTTTTTTTTTTAGCTTCACGCTTTATCCCGCACTTGGCAGGGTAGGCAATGGGAACTGCAGGGACCGTGGGAACCAACCTAGTGTTAAGACACTCCGTTGCTTAATCCCTGCTTTTTCCGTCCCCACTTTCCGCCTTTTTCGAGGCATTGCGTGTTAAGTGGCGGAACTCAACGCCGCGCTTTGCCTAGTTTGCCAGAGCGAAGAAAATGGAAATAGAAAAATCCATCTTCTCCGACTGGGGATCGAACCCAGAAACCGTCGCGTTAAAGGCAGACATTGCGCCTCTGCGCCACGATGGTCCTCCTGTACTTAAGTAATATTATAAATAGAAAGAACTTTTGACTGACCGCAATATTTTCAGTAATTACTTGTTTTTGTACAAGAACTACTAGTTGTACATACTTTGATTTAGTACCGTTAATACTTACTTTTATTTCATACTTTCGCAAGGAAATAATAATCAAGGAAATAAACACCATTAAGGCCAGCTAGCTACTGTCTTGACTGACCACTTCTTTTTATTTCTCTTGATTTTCAACTTGATTGGCTTTTATACTAATTTAAAGACAAAATATTATGGTCAAATCTGAATAATAATTACCAGCATCGTTGTTTGAACAGAGAATATGGTAGTCAAGTTTCACTTTGAGTTTGTTGTGTTATCACAGCTTGTTAAGAATAAGCAGCGCATTTGTAATCCTGCGATTTATTTTATTTAATTGGATATTATGTGTTGAATGCACACTAACTACCTATAAGAGTAAGACTTCGTTGTTTTCTTCTTTGTTTGTTGTTTTTTTCTTACTAACTATTATCTCGTTATTTTCCTCTTATTTTTGAGGCAAATGTGAATAATTCAAAAAATATGAAATAGATGAATTTATTTAAGAAGCGTCCCGTGTACTATAAAATTTTTAATATTTAAAGTGGCTTAGGTAATTTTAAACGATGCCTCTATATAGGTTTAATGCTCTAGGCCCTGTTTCTATCTTAACATATAATATATTATAGATCTATATATATATATATATATAGAATATATATATTATATATATATATATATATCTTAGATATAGAAGATATATATATATATATATATATAATATATTATCTATATCTAGTAGAGATCTATATTATATATATTATATATATAGATATATATATATATATATTATATACATATATAGATATATATATATACCTACTTCCTTTTGCCAGATTGGTTAAAATTAGAATATTTTTAACTATGAACATTCCTCCTCCAACATCACACTTACCTCTCAATTAATAGCACCTTGTACCACGGGCTGGAACGGCGTTGCCTTTTTCTATAAAATGCAAATATTTTCCATTTCTTTTATTATTTAAAATACTACATATAAGTCGGATAATTCCACTTAAAATATTTTTGCTTGAAAATAAAGATTGATATTATGACAAATGTTAGTTGCTTTGAACTAGCTGTTTTTTGTGAGGCCTTTCATAAGACGGTCTCATTGAGACTTTTCTTTTTTGTCACCCTACTTTATGCTTTTTAATCTAAATCAAGATCTGATGGAGTTTTTTTACCTTTGAAAAGGATTTCGACCGCTAAGTGCAAAGAAAATTCATAAGGATTCAGAATTTCACTGATAAAAGAAATAACACGTGGTATAGAAATATGATTATATGTATCTAAATTCCCTACAATATTTTTAGCTTTCCATTATGGCAAGCACATGGTTAATACTCCCCGATTTCGCCTTTTAAGACATTTATCTTAAACATTATGCAGCTAAACCCAACGCTGCGATGTTATTGCTACTATTTAGGACATGCCCATTCTAATTTCCGTTGTCAATCTCTATCAATATTTTTTTTTAATCAGATTGGGCCTTACCTCAATTATACTGTCCTGCTTCCTTCTTTGTTCATACTTAATTTTTAAATCTAATTAAAATATTGGGCCTTAGTTACGTAAGCTTATAAATTAGAATTTCCATGAAAAATTACTAAAACGTATGTTTTTTTAAAAAGCGAGATTTTTGTACCTTAGAAACGAGGTGGTACTGTTGGTAGGGGTTATTACCACTGTGCAGTCGCTCATATCACAAAATAATAAAAAACTTGTTATTTTTCCCACTTTTCAAGCCATAGTAAATGTAATAAGATCGGCGGTCATTCAAAAATGCTCAAAACCATGATGATCTTTAGCACAGCGTATGTGCGGAGCCCACGGAGCTTTGGGATTAATACCTGTTAACATTTTGGGGGATTTTTTTTTCTTTTTTTATGTCCCTTCATTTGTGTCTACAGGGGACGCTACGACGCCTCTGCGCCAACGACGCCTCACAATTTGTCTTGCACATATATTTAATTTAGTTTTACATATAACATAGCTGTTGAGTAAGTTTGCAAATAGTTAGAAGTTAGAGCCTTTCCTAACATTTTGGTGGGTTTTTATTCCATCTATGTTCTTAATATCCATATGTGACTGCAACGCAATTTACTTGTGTATACTCGTACTCGTATAAATTGTATTTACTTTAATGTGAGACTAAATAATTAATAAAATAAATAATAAAGGCTTTTTTTCAATGTGAATTTAATTATTTGTCCAAATTTTATTTATAATTTTCAGGCCGAATTTAACAGGATTTTAAATATCTTATTATACAGGACAACCACAAGGAACCCGCACGATGCAGAGCAAGGCACATCGCAAATTGTAGGGAGCTATGAATTTTCCATTTTCCGGATGAATTTAACAAAATTTACCTTTTATTCTTTCCTCAATGCAGTTGTGGTTTTAGTTATTTTTCTCTTATTACATTTTGAACATTCGAATAGGTAGGTCCATCACATTTTTCGATTTTCGGTTCGTCACTAAATAAGAGAGCGAATTACTATTATTTAATTACGTTTACCAAGCTATCGGCAAGGTAAATTATCTATTTTCCTTACGGGGTCAGGAATTTTTGCGGATATCAAACAAAAAGGTTGTGTCTTCCCACTGAGAAGATGGGAAGAAGCAATAAAATAAATAAGCTAAAAAATATTTAATTAAAAAGGCTAAGTTCCCCTTTTTGTATTTTTTCAAGCTTTCAAGGCTTTTATCGTGACATAGCAGGCAGGCTTTGGGAACACATGATCAGCACGGAACCTGTAAAAGATACTCCGTTGAGGCATCTCGTATTGATAGCGAAACCTACACAGTGCTCATCTAACCATACATTAAAAATTATCTTGAAGGTTTTTAGGCAATCTTATAAAATTATCTATCTGATTATGTAACCTGAGCATAAGTTCTGCCACTTAAAATACAGACACTTCATTATTATACTTCATTCATGATTTATATTTGAGGACCGGCGTGGCGCAGAGCGCAACGTCCTGCCTGTAACGCGAGGTTACTGGGTTCGATCCCCACGTGGAAATGATTTTTCTATTTCCTTTCTTCTGCTCTGGTAAACTATGCAAATCGCGGCGTTGAGTGTCCGCCACTAACACGCAAATGCCTCGAAATTGGCGGAAAGCGGGGACGAGAAACAGGGACTGAGCAACGAGTTGTCCTTCAATCACTAGTGTTTCCCACGGTCCCTGCAGTTTCCCTCTGCCTACCCTGCCTTGTGCGGATAACGCTGGTTGAAGCTAAAAAAAAAAAAAAAAAAAAAAAAAAAAAAAAAAAAAAGATTTATATTCAAACGACTCAATCACTAATCTCTGTCTCCCTCTCTTCTCCTCTTTTGTGACTTCTCCAGCTAGTTTTAACTATATTCGAAATAATAAAATGAAACTATAAAACAGTAAAAGAACCTTACTTTATATCGTAAACATATCTATTTCTAAAGTATTAAAAATATAAAGCATATTCTTCACATATATTAATGTTAGTTACGCAGTACATTGTCCGAAACATCAACATGTTGTAAAGTAAAAATATGTATGCAGAATGGAAAAACTAAAAGCTTACCGCTTAACTGAGGCGCTTCCCAGGATGCAACGAAAGCCTTTGAAGTCGGTTGAAAACTCAATTCTTTTTCATATATCGCTATATTTTACGATTCTCGTTGCCTTTATTGGTACAAAGATCATATTTTATAGTATATATTTTCACTGTCCTTAGGCTTTTTTGATAGACAATTGTGTTTTCTGCTTTCGCCAGTTATTTCATGTTTACCATGTCATAACTATATTTTGCAATATGATACATTTATTGTTTTTTTTTTTTTTCAGTATTTTTTTGGGCCCTTCAGTGGTGACAAAACACCAAAATACCAACAAAAACTATTATTTTTTTATTGGATGTACTAAAGCTAAACTTGCCGTGTAACCATAGAATCAACTAAAGAAGAAATCTAATCGGAATCAAATTACATTTACAGTTTAAAAATTAAAGCTGTTGGCAATAAATTTAACAATGATTCCAGTCGAGTGAACTTTATCGTAATGCTGCATCTATTTCGTATATACTATTTATTTTTCTTTTAATCATAATGCCTTCACTGTGGAAGGTCACGGATGACCTCGTTTTATAAAAGATCTTTTTCCCTGTTTCTCCTTATCGTCTAACGTCCTGAAAGCTCATGATATTTCAATACTGAACACGTACATTAATACGTATGTGGTAAATGCTGGGTTACCTGGTCAAGACTTCCGATGTTTTCCTCTATTTCAAATCTTATAATGTTATAAGCTTTTTTAATATTTTTTTATAGCCTCAACGCTTTTTATCCCGCCAGTTGCAGGGTAAGGCCGAGGGAACTGTGGACTGTGGACCTAGTGTTTAAAACACTCCGTTGATAATTCTGCTTCTCAATAGTTACTTGGAATGCATTTCCCACGCTTGTTTTTTTTTATTCATTTGTATAATTTACGTATGTGTTTAAGGATCTCCCTTCTATTTTGGCTTTTAAATAGAGCAAGGCAATTGATTGTAAATAACCATTGTAGTCTATATAGTACCGCAACGTTGTAATGCGTGGAATGACACTCGCAAACATTAACTTTCTCGTCAAGAGACAAATTACAAATGGTGATTTTGAATTTTGGTTTGGAAGGCACTTTAAATAACTATTGATGTTGCTGTAGGAATTATTTTCTCAACCTTTAAAATACAACGTTTCTTAGAGGTAAAATTATAAATGATGAATGAACTCTTTGTACAAATTATAAATGAATGAATGACATGAATCCCATAATTTTATAGGGCCTAACCTACCTGCTGAGGTAAAAATTTTTTTGTTATAAAAAATAACTATTTTCTTTCTCCGTTTTCTCCGCCAAACTCAGATCAAAACTCTTACTAACCCAAACTACCCAAATCTCCCGTAATAACAACAATTTTATCAAACCGAGTTTTTTCACTGTACATCGCGTACAAAATATCAAAAAGAAAAAAAAGAACTAAACACAAAAATGAAAATACCCGATCTTTTCATAAAAATATACGTAATCTACAAAATAACATTCAGTTTATAACTGACAAATGTAATGCAACTTTATGTTCACCAAGTGTATCAGACGGCTCGAGCGCACCTTCCGCCTAGTATGAATGTATTGAGGATTTATCGTGGCATAGTTTAGAGACTTCGTTGCCTTCGTCATTGAGGACCGTCGTAACGCAGAAGCGCAACGTCTACCTGTAAGAAAAACGGTTTCTGTGTTTTTGATTCCCATCGGCAAAAATCGCTTTTTTTATCTTTCCATTTTCTTTCGATCTTGCAACAGGGGCAACGTTGCGGCGTTTTGTATTCCGCCACTCAACACATATGCCTCGAAACGGCGGAAAGCGAATGATGGGAAAGTAGGGACTGAGCAGATGGAGTGTCTTACACTATATTCCTATCGTTCATAAGCAGTTCCCTCTGCCTACCCTGCCATGTGCTGATATAAAGCGGAAAGCATAAAAAAGAAACAAAAATGAAAAAATACAGGCCGGCTAAGACGGCGCCACGCCTGTTACTAAACTTGGATTACCCCTCAAAATCTATTAGCCGACGTGCAACAACTGGATCAATCAAATTGGTTTGCAATAATGACTGTTTTTGACCGAGCCTGTGAACAGAAGTGACTTTGAATTACATTTTGGTCTTCTATATCTTTGTTTGTTTTACTCAAATTCTTCCCTTGAGAAGGTTGGTTATTTCGTACTGAAACGTACATATTGACTTTATAATATAGCTATATAGCTGTCTATAATAGTATGCGGCTTTAACTCTGTTGGATAATGATATATACATATATAATATATGCGTATAACTAGGATAGGGAGAGGAAGGGAACCACAGAAACCGTGGGAACCTAGTGTTAAGACCTTCGCTCGCTGCTTTCCTTCTTTTTCGTCCATTGCTGTCGAGAACGTGGCGGAAAACTGAACGTCGAATTTTTGCGAGATTTTTGAGTTCCCAGAGCGAAAAAATATAAATATAAAAATCTGTCTTCCTCGAGCAGGAATCAAACAGGCAGACAGTCCTCACATAATCGTAAAATTTACAAAAACACTTTATTATTTGAAGTAAAATGAAAGGAAAAGCTCTTACTTTCCACAAACAAAAATCTCTGTTAAAGACGCGTCTACTAATGGACGTAGCAGTAAAGCAGTAAGAGCAACAAATGCTAATGCGCCCATATCTCTGTCCTCGAGGGATTAACCAACGTTAAATATTACAATGCAACCATTGTAATATTTGCTTCACAATGCTAATATGTAATATTGTATTGTACATAACGCGAGTACGATGTACTTATGAGTTTATGTAGCTTACTGTATTTAATATCTTATTTCTAGTATTTTGGATGAATGTAAGTAGAAAAATAATGAAGATTAAATAGAATAGAGATTAAATAGAATGTTCATAAAAGAAAAATTAAAAAAACTTAAAATACTTTATTACCAACAATAACTTAATGTTAACAGGGAACACAATTATAAACATAACACTATTTTGCTGAAGTGATATCATGGCGCGATTTCCAGTGGCGTCCACACTAAGCGAGCTTGTGTCGTGGATGCCTTATTTACGATTAACTATAACAAGTATCACCTACGGTGAATGGTGTGTTCTTTATATAGATGTTACAAATGGCTCAAAAGTATTTAATCTTAAATATAGAAAGAAAATAGAATAACATAAATATATAGTAATAATTACTACGATAACAAATATGTTATACGAGGGTCAAACTGAAAGTTCTTAGAAAGTCAAAAACTAAGCATTCTAGCAAGTTATTAGTTTTATTATAACTTTTCAAAATAGCGTCCATTTACATCAATACATCGCTGCATTCGATGGAACCATTGAGAAAAGCACCTTGCCCACTCGGCCTTAGGGGTCTCTTCAACGGCGTTTTGAAACGCAGCCACTGCTTCTTCGGCATCTATAAAATGTTTTCCTCGAAGTTTTTCTTTTATTTCCGGGAATAAATAAAAATCTCAGGGTGCGAGGTCGGGGCTATACGGCGGGTGACCCAGTAATTCCACGTCTAAGGTCGCCAAATAGTCGATCGTTTGCCTGGCGGTGTGCGACGAGGCATTGTCGTGATGAAGGAGGATCCTGCTGCGAGGTCGTTTCTCTCGAACTTTTTCCAAGACAAGTGGCAAACAGTTGTTAGTGTACCACTCTGCATTAACTGTTTTCTGATCCTCTAAGACAATTGTCGCGTAATGACCTGTCTTTCCGAAGAACGAGGCCACCATCTTTTTTCCAACACTTCGACATCTATTCACTTTAGTTGGCAACTCTTCGGAAGGAAACACCCACTGAGCAGACTGTCTTTTGGTTTCCGGATCATAACAGTAAATCCAGCTTTCGTCACCCGTTAGTATGTCGAACACAGCATTTGAGTCACCTCCGTTAAATTTTTGGATCATTTCTCGGCACCAATCAACACGGCGGAGTTTTTGAGCCTCGGTCAAATTATGCAGTATCCAGCGGGCACAAAGCTTCCTGACCGCTAAATATTCATGGAGGATTTTGTGCACTTGACTCATACCTATGCCTAGACTTGTCCGAATCTGCTGATAGGTCACTCTTTTGTCAGTCTCTATTATACGCCGCACAACACTGATATTATCTTCAGTCGTCGCTGTAGAAGGCCGTCCCTCACGCAAATCATCGGTGAGATTAGTTCGACCACGTTTGAATTCATTAAACCAGTTGTAAACTGTGGCACGAGATGGGGCTTCATCGTGAAAAGCCAATCGAAGTCTATCATAACTTTCTTGTTGACTAATATGACATCGAAAGTCATAAAAAATCATTGCACGAAAATTTTCTCGGCTTAAATTCATTCTGACGTGCACAGACAATTTTCAATTTGCCGCCAAATCGTAAAACAAATGACAAATGAATGAAATGTATACTCAATATTATTGGTAAAGAGTTCTATTTTCAAAATTTAAACTTATTTTTTTAATATAATGCTTTTAAGTTGCCAGTTCTAAAAACTTTCAGTTTGACCCTCGTATATATGTATGTATAATTATATAATAAAGATAATATACCAAAACATAAATATAATTATCATGATCAATCTGAGATCACGATGGTACGATAAGATTTTTTTCTGTATATTCGATTCAGAGATTGTCAATTAATTGACAATTATTAAGGACAATTCAGTAGTTTTTTAAATAATTTACCAAAACATAGGTATAATATATAGGCATATTTTTGCGTACATTTTTCTTAAATATGTATGAAAATACAATTACATAACATTGTAGTAAAAAAACTTTATCATAAAAAAATACAGATTTACAAAAAGTTTCATATAAATTACTATTATGTATAAAATGATCGTATGAAGTGACACCCATAATAATTTATACTCGTCACAAACGTTGAAACAAGTAAAGTTGTTATTTCCGTGATTTACTAAACTTGTTACCTGAGAATTAAAGTTAACTATCTCCAGAATGAAATGGATCAATGTTAACTAAACTTACCTCACTTCGATAATACTTGTTACCGCCAAAGTTACTTTACTACCAATAAGAAGCAAGTTTTAATAAACTCGTGTTGGTGAATACCTTAAGAATCGCTTGGATATAATAATATACTTACTCATGTGCGTTTGAGAAAAAATAAAAAATATGATATGTTGAGGGTCATGGCATATACCACGTTCTGTGTGACTGAGGCATCCTGATCACAGTTTAATGGTTCATTAAAACAGTCACTTTTTACATAATAAGGCTTTCCTCGTTACATGGAATTATAATATATATTTTTTAATTTAGCTTTAGTTCTTGTAACTAACACGGCCAACTAATTACCTTTCATCTCTATTATCTATACCATCAGGTTTGCAGACATAAATAAATTTTTTAGGCATCCTTAAATTTTTACCTTACATTATATGATCAAAATTCACTAAGAAAATTACTGCAAATTAAACGAATAACTAAAAACTTAAATAAAATTGGAAGTTTTCGATTTTTTAGGGACAAAAGTGACGTAATTTGTTTTTTATTAACAGTGTACATTATTTCACATGATAAAAGAATTACAAAAAACAGTAAATGATTTATTTCCAAGTAAACATCAATCTATGTAAATGGCTATAGAATATAATTTTATTAACGTATACACTTGAAAAAATACCATAACATCATAAACGTGTTAAAAAAAGAAATACAAAAATATGCATAAAAGTACTATCTGATTACTCGCAACTAGTTTGGTTATTAAGTTCTTCTGTACCGACAACCATTTTAACTTTTGTCTTAAGCACTACACTGAAAAAACTCGTTGTAAATATTAACCTTTATTATAATGCTCTATTTGTTTGATCAATTTTCTATACCTACAGAATAAAATGGTCTCAATCCAACACAGAGGTGTAAGCTCTCTCTGCGCTGTGGCAGTTCAATTCAGCGAGACCCAGTGGTTCCATGACAAGGTCTATTAAAGCTTTAAGTCGTCTATCGATTTCTTTTGCGTACTCCACATAGTATTTATTAGGTAGTATTAATATATTATATCAGTAATAGTATATTATTATAAGGTGTTTGTTATATAGGTAGGAGTAGGACGGTTCCTCTATACCTATAATTTGGCAGGAAATTTTAACACTGGCTCTCGCTCAGTATTCTATCTTTTAGTACTGTCGAATTCTTTTTAATTAACTCCTGGTGGCAAATTCACGAAATACTAAGTCGTTTTTAATAAGTGTCCTACGACGTTCCTAAAACATTTTTCTTTCCCCCTATTTTCCGCGGCGTGAAGAGAGTGACCTACTATATTATGACATCTTGTGTGGTGATTAAGTGACGTGTTAAATCAACACCGGGCTTTTGTCTTGTTAGCAGAACATGATATATTCTTCTACCGAGTGAGTATCGAAAACGCTGGCTTAAGTCTTCTTTGCTCTCTATTTCAATCAGTATTGGACGTCATTGTAGAAGCGTCAAAAAGTTTTAATATCAACCTCCACTTCAACTAATGTAGGTTTAAAGTTCGTGTAGCCACAAAATATTTTAGAACATTTTTTCCTTTTTTGTACTTTTTTTTATTAGCTAAATACTTATAGTGAAAAGAAAGCCCAAACTCATTTTCACCATTTCACAAATAAAGTTACAGAAGACCGTTTGTTAATTCTTTGATGATTTTTTTTTTCTTTTTGTATTATGCCTTTTAACAAAAAACCAAATACTTTTATACATAAAGGAATAGATCCCAGCTTGTGCAATTATACTATTTTGAGATAAGTTACGTCGCAATGCTAGTCGAGAAAAAGGATATTATAGTAAAATTGGTGAAGTTGAAGTGGAAATCGAACTCACAGTCTAGTGACAAAGGCAATTTTATTGAAAAGCTATACCCACGTTGTCTTCAGGTTTTAACTTAATGAAAAACATCTCATTATAGTGAAAAAATATTAAATTTTCAGTCACTACTGTCACTACTGTTTCATCCATTCCAAAATAAATAAATCCACAGCCGATGTACCAATTTGGTGCTCATAAAGGCTTAAACTTTGAGAAAAAACTCCGGCAACATATTTCGTACGAACTGTTTCAGTACATAATAAACTTTAATGTCACCTTTTGAAACAAAATAATAGGAGCATTTTTTCATGGATCGAAACGAACCAATCGAAGCGCAGAGATATAAAATGTAAATTAAAATTTATTATGGCTTATTGAAACTATCGTGTTGTAATACAGATTTTATAGTAGATGCGAAGATATCGTTGAGATTTGTATGGAAAAATGCACTTCAACAGTTGCGTTTGTACATTTGTTATGACAGTTTTAAAACTGGCATTGCGAGTCGATAGGTCATATTAAAAGATTTAAGGCACTAAAAAGTTAGACTATTGGTATATACTCATACGAGTATCAGTAATCATAATAGGCGTAATTGTCACATCAAGTCTGTTATATTAAGTATACACCCTAGGTATAAAACAAGTCGTGGAGTGTGTAGAGATGGTCAGAGGGGCGCAATTCAGCTATTTATCATCAACTTGGGCTTTCTGACACTCCCCGTTCGCTCATTCTGACGTACATATGTGATTCATCTTATGATTCTAAGTGGAAACAGTTTAAAATAAATAAATAGATACTAATATCTAGACCTGAAAACCAAGAGTATTGATTGGTGTTTCACTTACGCATATTTCATATACATTAAAGTATTTTAGCACTTTTATGTATAGTAATAAACTTATTACGGTTTATATACAATAATTAGACCAATATTATAACTATGAAAACTATTATGTACTGAAAACTCTGACAAGTATACACCCCAGTGATATAACATTGCCGTTGTAGCCTTAATGCCAGTTGCACGCTGAACTCTCTTGAGACGGTGATAATGTATCAATTTAGTAAAATTTTACTACTTAAGATAAAATTATTTCATAATTAGCACTAACTGCAATAAACCCCCATATTGTCTTTGAAACGATTAGTTAAACATTTTGGATTGTTAATGTTATATTGACGAATATAAGAAAAGTGGATAATAAATTCGTCATTCAACGGGAAAATGTCATTATTGTTTTCTCTATTAAAGTCTGGGAGTTTATGGCTCACAAGACAAAGGCGAACTCTAATCTATGGGATCATGTTCTCTCTTCTCTGAATTTGCCAATTCATTTTCTAATTCCTGTAAGTACAGAACAGAAAAAGGCAAACTTGAAAGTCAACACGCATTCAAAGAATTATAGTTGTTATGCCACATTATTGTATATAATTACCGCGTACATCACATCTATATGATAAAATTTCCATAAACTTACTGCTGCAAAATTTGGCGAGGAATTGAATTGAAGATTCGGATTTAAAGAATAAATAGGAAAAAATATCTGAAACTTCAAAATGGATTAGGAGTACACATAGAACACCACTATAGAATTCGTAATTCATTCATACAGATTTGTATTTCTAAGCCTCGATTACACTTTATCACTTCTTCATTATTACGTATGTGCGGATGTATATTTCAACAGTGCCAAATAAAATAAAATACTCTTGATGAAGTGTCGAAACCAAGACCACGCTCTTTGAAACATTTAAGTTACATACACAAGTAAAGACATTGAAATAAAACAGAATACTTTATTTTATTACTACGGGAATTGGCAAATAAACAAACCAAGTATTTAAGGACAAAGCATATGGCATGTTCGGATTTTGTTTGCTCGTAATTTAATTTGGATGTTAGTTTCTATCTGTACGTATATAATTTGTCGCAACCCCGTCTGATGACACTACACGTGAGGGTCAGAGGCGACATCCGTTAAAGTTGAAGATTTATGTTAAATTTTTATGAAAAAATAAAGTTAATCATATATCATTGCACAAAATAATCTATATAATTAAAAAAGGTTAGTTTAAAGAAGTAGATAAAAACTTAAAAAAGTAAAATTTATCTCTATCTAGTATAAAACATGTAAAAAAATCGTGGTTGTACATAAATTATTTTTACAAACACAAAAATTGTAGGTTATAAGGGAGAAAAAGAGTAAGAATTCCCCCCCCCCCCCCCCCCCCCGAAAAAAATTGTTAATATGTTTGAAGGTTCTGAATCTCAGGAACCATTGGACGGATTTTGATGATTTTTTACATTACAATTTTTTTTTAAAGATAATTCGATTAACAATTACTATTTAGCATTGCTTAGAAATTAAGAATGACGCCAAGATTTTTGGAAATTTGCTGTAACAGGTGAAAAAGAGTGGCTAAAGTTGTCAACTAAATACCGTCAGTTTTGAGCTAACGATGAAAAGTTAAAGCTGTTACGTGATACTTGATTTGTTTTTGACCAGTACACTGTTTAAAGAATCATCAACGCGAACATTAATCCGCTCAGTTGCGATATGGTAATCAATAATCTTACTGTGAATTGTGTTGTAGCGGTTTGTATAGTAGTTACAACCTTATCAACAAAATATGATAATATTTCACAACTGATATACCCAAAAAGAAGAATATAAAAATCATGATTGGGACCTATCGTTGGCCGGAGATGGTGAGGTCTGCTGATAAAACGCGTGCCGTTTGAGGGTTACGATGCCAACTCGGGGAAGATGGTATTTTGTTCTATTTCCATTTTCAGATCGCTCTGGAGATAGGCAAATGGCGCCGCGTTGATTTGTGTCGCCACGCATACACGCAAAGGCTTGAAAAAAGCGGAAACGTGGGACGGAAAAATCAAGGGTTATCTAAAACCACACGGCGGTGTCTTCAACCAGGTCATCTATTTCCTGCAGCTCCCTCTGCCTACCCGTGCACTCGGCGGGATAAATAGCGGTGAGCAAAAAAATAATTGAGCTTCAGGTTAAATTAAAACGCAAAAACACAGTTATGTCAAATACTGTACCTTGTATCGTAATAATTTCAATGTAGTACGTTGATTGCACAAACCACAAACAGCAAGATTTACTATTATACCTTAGATCTGTCAAGCTGTGGTACGGTAAAAGTTACGAATACTAAGAGACTTTTATGTCGGGGGGGGGCATACAACTAAAAAGTATAATGTGCGTAATAAATTAAAAATCTCGAGCGGAGCAGGGCGGGCAACATCTAGTCTTATGTATAATTTTTAAGTTTATCTACACTGAGGATAGAAAATGCCTTTACGAACCCCTAAAGAAATATCACCCACCGAAATAGTTGTAATATAAGTTGTAATAGTATATGTCAGTTGTATAAAGCATTATAAGAATTTCGGACTTAGCGTGATGTAGGAAACGCATGGCTCGTGGTCAGAAGGGTTGCACGGGTCAGCAAGCGGGCGCGAGTTTAAATCCACGCGTTCAAAATTGTTATTACGTTATAAGTTTACTTAAATAAATAAGGTTTTTCTAATCTCTTGGTTTTACAAAAATCATTAAAATACTTTTCACGATTATAGATACCAAATCGAAATCCACTCAGCCACTACCATTGATATATAAAAATACAACTATGCCCAATTGTGGAAAGATTTAGTAATTTTCATACATTTAAATACAATATCAACATTCTGATGAATTTCTTTTAAAACATTACGAGATGTTTGCAAAATGCACAGACTGTTAGCTCTCAAGGAAAAGATACGAGAATATATTGAATTATAAGAGTTTCTAATAACCGTTATACGTATTGGTATAAAATGTTATTACAATATATTTCTATATGAGACTTCTTAATCTAAGGTCGCTTTCATGACGATTAACTTATAAAAATAAAATGAAAAGAACAGGACGATTTCAACGATGCAATGAAAGGTGTGCGCTGTGTTACGATGGCCACATAAAATATTTACGATTTACCCCGTGTGGTACTTACCACATGGCTTTACATGTAAGTAGAACAATATTATTACCCCCCCGAAAGTCATTATAAAACCATTATATACAACGTGAAAAAGGCACACAATTTTAAAAGGAGGGAGGATACGTAGGCGGTGTTCGAACAGCCTGCAGGAAACGTTTCAAGACTAATCAGAATCACTGGGGGGAAAATAACTTAGGTTCTTAGTTCTTTTTCCCGGTGTTCGTTAATTTTGGTCTATTTACAAAAAAGGAAATATTCGAATCTACAATTGAATTTTCTATTATTAGATTGGTGTTAGCTGAGTATAGATCATACTGAATGATATTTACAAGCACAGCGGTACACAGAACACATTTCTCAGTTCGATCGATATAATTGGGGGAAGTGAATTGAAAAATCTCTTTTACTCGCTTTAGTAGTAAGACAGCTAGATATTGTGAAGCTTTTTGTTCTATTTTTCTGTTTAGTTCTGCCCCCTGTCTTGTCTTGACCTATCACCTGTCTCTGTCACGGTCATGTACAGTAATATTCTATTCTGATACAATAACATATAAAAATAGTACCGCATCGGTTACACTCGGACTTTCTCTTAATTTTCTATCCCTTGATAAATTATGCGGACGCGACGTGTTTTGATCGATACTGTGTTTCTTTAAGGTTATCGAATTTCATAATTTTTATAGGCCTCACGCTTGCATTCCCCCCAGATTACACCATATCTTTTTTATTTTAAACCGAAACATTCTTAAGGCCTAGTCCATTAAGCCTTTTAGGATGGTAATGTAGCAGACAGGTACATACGTCCTCCGACTTGGGTATTAGCTTTACAAGGGAAATTTTATTAAAATTTATACGCTGTTATCTGTAAACAGTTATTAAATGCTCTATAATGAATCGAATTTAAAGTAATCCTTTAGAATTTCATATTTTGGTAATATACACAAAAGTATTATTATAAAATATTCTTATATTAATAGTAGAGAGCAAATTTGTCCAGATGATATACGTAGTATACTGTAATTGGGCGTTAAGAGGAGGACATCGTTCTTAGGTTTCCACTCGGAAACATGAAAAACGCGGCGTTTAGTTATCTAGCGTGCTCAAAAATGGGAGGGAAAGGGGAAATCATTGTGTAAGTACGTGAATTTTAACGAATCAAGAAAATATCAATTAAATAACGTATAATAAAATTTTTTAAGGAAATATAAACCAAAAAATTAAGTTAAAGTATAATAAGCGTCATTAGTTATGGATTTAGGTCACCAGGTATGTTGTTATTAGCTCGTGGAACTACACATTTAATTATGTAACATATGCTTTGATTAAATGTTTATATATATTATATATAGAGTATTATATATATATTATATATATATATATATAGTATACAATCATATATATATATAATATATATATATAATATATATATATATTATATAAGGTATTTATATATATATATATATGTTTGTGTTGATATATATTATATAGTAATGTTTGTTTATATATGCATCCCCGGACTAGTTTAGAGTTTGTGCGAAAAACCCCGCGCGGTCGGTAAACAGTAAGACCCCGTAGTTGTCGAGAAGTAGTAAAGGGGGAACGTGAGGACGGCCGACGCAGAGCGCACGTCCTTCCTGAATCGATATATTAATTAGCGGTGTGATTTTCACCAGCCTTATTTTGATTCACTTTTGTGTAGTCCCTCTGATATGGAAACCTGACAAGGGACAAACCTACAAAGATAATAGGCAGTATACCCCTAGTTGAGAGACTCAAGTGAAACATCCCATGGAGGGGACAATCAGTGTTTGTGTTGTGAATCATGAAGATGAAGGTACTGTACAATGTCATTAGCCTAAACGAATAAGTAAATATTAATAAATAACCTCCCCCTCAGCACCGCTTCCACACAAATGCGGCACACCCTACCCTTGATATTATCAAATACATTTTCTGTAGCAGGCGTGGTTTCTTATCTCTTATCTCGACAGTTGTTGTGGAGTCATTGTATTACGAGTTTATTATTTTTTTAATATGTAGTTGAGTTATTTGTTTACTGATTTCTGATTTCGACCGTTGGTAGTGGGTTCATGTTACTTACGAGTTTATTATTTTTGTTAATATTTTAGTTGAGTTATTTGTTTACTTGATTTTGATCTCGCCCGTTGGTAGTGGGTTCAGGTTTACACGCGTTTATTAAATTTTAATATTTTAGTTCAGTTATTAGTTTACTTGATAATTTAAAAATGGCTACTCATGATGAACAGTAAAATGTTACTTACTATACGGAAAGCGCAGAATATAGAAACAAAATATAGTGTGGTTACGCTTGTTCCGATTGGATTGCGATACCTCGGGGAACTTTCTTGGCACTTATGAAATGACCTAGATTTTAGTTAGGTGCAAGGATTTAGATTCGCATTTAATTGATTTGTAAACGCGTCCTCAGTGCGCCTGGGGGGTTAGACAAGGCTATCGATTACCAAGAATTAGTTACGTAAAAAAAAGAAGTGCGTGTAGTAAATAAGAAATAGAACGGAAATAGGTGGAGTCAGTTAGAGTTGTGCCCACATGAGACCGTAGTGGATCCTGTTCCTGGCCAGGACACCGAAGAACGAGTAGTAAAAATATTACTGAGCGAAATCCTTTAATAGGATTATGATTTAACCTATCCCTAAGTTTGATGGGAGTCCTGACTCCGCTGGATAAGTTTTTATGGATCAGTTTGACAGTGTAGTAGATTCACAACACCATTTAACCCCCACAATGAAATTACAGTACTGGTTGGATCCTTAGAAGATGACATAAGCGGTCGTTGCTACATTTTAAAAAGTGAAGAAGGCACTATGAAGGTGCTCGTGGTTGTTGAAACAGCGGTTCACACTAACACGGGTTCTTGCTTGATACCTACATAACCAGATACTACCCTGCCGGAGGATTTCGAATAAAGGTAAGGTTTGCGCGCGGCTTTTTGACCCTTTGTTAACTGCCTATCGCTGTTTAGAACGTTTAGAGTAACCGTTCCCTCATGGTCTTATTGGTTAGTACATATATGTATTGACTAAGCTGCCCCTCTGATTTGGAAATCCGTTGAGTGCGTGGTTATGGCGGTGGACGCTGTGAATTACCTACCTTTAAAAATTTACTACTTTTTGGGAAGACGAAATGTCGTCACCATGACAACGTTGGCAACACCTCCCTTGTAGATTCTAACTGACGAAATTTAAAAAAGTACTGTACCTAAAAATACTTTACTTTGCGGCTCTCCCTTCCCTATAATTAGATAAGAGACAAAAATGTTACCTGTAATAAATAATATAAAAAATGGTACATGTGTGCTTCATCTTCCCATTACTCCGTGAATGGCCCGAATTTAGAGCTATGAATCCTAGAGATAGATCGGGATTTGTAAAAACATTCCCGGGTTGATGTTATAGGGGTTTGGACAAAACATTCTTCTTATGGCAAAGGCGGGCTACAAGTGTTCATACCTGCGTCGCTCATTCCCATCATCACTATGCTAGTTTTAATGATTCCGTAACCCAGTGTATCACACATATCCAATCGCAATTTAATTATAATTAAAATTTGATAGACGCAATTATCCGCGTACCCGTCGGCTTCTACCCGCGGGTCCCATATGGGCGGGGGGGGGCCAAGAGCATAAGAAATATTCCCTTCGCAACTCAGCGCTCACCCCAAACGACATTCTAAGAGAGGCTTCTTCCCGCCGAGGAAATGCTCCGCCCCAACCTAGGACAGGTGAAAAATAATAGACAGGTGGAAAATATTATAAGATATCGTGATAATTCTAGAATAGAGAAGATAGACCAACATAGCTAGAACGTGTATTGCTCCCCCTTTTTTTTTTTTTTTTCCCCCCCCCCCCCTTGCCTTAATATCTCACCCAATTCCCTATATATTTTGCCTACGGTTAAATTACACGTAAAACTTGCTAGTGGCTATTATTGAAGCGCGTTGCCTTACTGTGATTACCGGTGCCCCAGGGTTGCATAATTACAAAACCGTCTTGTTGTTAATTACCTCACATTTGACCATCTCCCCCCCCCTGTGCCCCTGACGTGGCATAGGTAATATTCCTTTAGAGGTTACGTGGTTCTATTTCCCGTGTTTAAACCTTTGTATAATTCCTTCCCTGAGGTGTCAACATCTGCTTAGTATAGATGTGAGTGCCGGTACGCATCCGAGTTTGAGTTCCTGAGTCTGTGTTTTTCCGAAATAGTGATTTTTCCCTTGCCTGACCCTAACCTATAATAAGCCTGGCCCGATAGTAGATATACTATTGGTGTGATGACGTTTCGGCGCGTTTTGTTACAAGATAAATATTTAACTTTAACGGCCTACTGCTTTATCTACAATTTTGGTTATATTGTTTGTGGTCATCGCTGCCGATTATGGTGAATTGGAGCCCCCTATGATGGAATATCCTTAGCCCGTCTATCGAGAGATCTGGGAAGGCGAAGAGACCCCGCAACATGATGCTAACCCGTAGATAACGTGTGTGAGAATTTTTAAAAGTACAACCTCCCGCCCACGCCGGTCGGTTCATTGTGAGGACTCCCCTTCCGGAACGACGGACCTACTCTTGGAGAAATCTAAATAAACAGCTATCCGTCGTTTCATTGCCTCGAGAAGCGTTAAACGCGGGCACACTAAAATTACGTGATAAATATATTTCTTTTAGCGGCGTGAGTATTGAGTGTTAATCATATGAGTGTTATCCCTCCCCGTACCCAGTGAAAATTACTTTATTCCCCACCATGGTGTCTTAAGACCGGAAGACACATCTAACATACGTGTCGGTTTTGAGGGTAGTTGTCCCTCGTCTAACGTATCTCACTTAATGAGTGCCTACAAGTGGTCCTAAATTTACCAAAGGGACTTAGTCTAATCCTCCTTAACTTTCGTAGCATGTCGTTGGTTTGTGGAAGGGGGGGGAACCATACGCATGATTGTTCCCGATGTCGTGGGTACATCAGGATGATCGTAATACCCAAATGATTTTATGGCTGAATCCCCTTCTGATCCTTACCACCTATTTCCGCTAAAATACTAAAACTTATGGTTTTGCGTTGCTATCCTTAAGTGGCAATGCGTAAATGATTAGGAGGAGCTGAGCAGGAAAAGTGATACTTCCCCAAAGATGCTGCAGTCCTAGAGGAAGATGTTAAAGGTGATGACTGTTTAATGGTTCGGATGCCCTTGAAAATGCTCGTATCCTTAATCTGAACTTGAGAATATTATGACTTGGGGTGGTACGAGCTTAGGAAATGGATTGTAACAAACTGAACTTCGCGCAGACTACCTTCAGATCAATCTGCAGCTGTCTCACTCTTTTAGACCTGATAACCCTCAACATTTGCAGTCCTCGGTGCCTTTATAACCCCACCAGTGATGCATTTACTTACCGTTTTCATTTCAAACTTACGAGACAGCACAAAGCGCAAGGTTTTGTCCCTTAATTTCCAGAATGTAATTTTAAGTGCCTCCATTGTTATCGCGCCTTAAAACGCCAAATCGCAACGCTAGGGGTTGAATCCCTAGAGATCGTTGTTACTCCTACCCGTGCCTTGATTGGTGGTGGAACAGATTTTGCCGGCCCATCCCTGACCAAAAACCCAGGTGTTAGAAAATAAAAGATTAGTAAAGAGTTACCTTTGTGTTTTAGTGTGTCTTTCTACAAAGGCAGCCACTGGAAGTAGTTTCAGAATTATCAACCGGCCTTTACGCTGCATTTCTCTCGTTTTGTTCCGTCGCGGTCTCCCTAGTTTGTTAAGATCAGATTGCGGTAGAAATATAAGGAGCTTCGAACTATTTAAGCGTTGTTTATGTTTTTAGTTAAAAATAAAAAACTTGATATTAGTGATACCCTACGCTAAAAAGGTATAAATTGGTTATTGACACACCTGCTGCCCTCATGGGGAGGATTGTTCGACGTAGCCGTTAAATTCTGCGCAAAAACCCACCTTAAAAGGAGTCGATTGGCGAAAACTCCTTTAACATCGAGGAATTAACTACAATTTTTGCTAAAATGAAGCGGTAATTAAATTGCCCGGCCGTTATGTCCCTTTTCTAAGACCCTACCGATCTAGAAGTTTGACGCTGGTCTTTTTTGATTGCCAAACCTTAGTGCTTGCCGGAGTATCCCTTATAACAAGGTAAAAATTAATCGTTTAACCGTTTCCAGTAGTGCAAACAGATAAACTCAAACATTTGTGTCGCGGTGGCCAGTTAGGAGTACCTATACACTCTGCAGGGACTAGGCAGAAGTGGACTGATCCAGTGAATACCCAACAGTAGGCGAGCTAGTCCTCATAAAAGAGATAAATTACCCCCTGGACATGGCGACGTGGTCGCATTTCACAAATTATCCTGGTTAAAGATAGAGTTGTGAGTGTGGCGATGTTAAGACATCGCAGGTATCCTAAAGGAGCCTTAACAACTTAGTCGGTCGACCTATTAGTGAGTTTCTCCCATTTTCTCGTAAAACATTAGGAGGTTTGGGAGGGGGCTATGTCTTGTTTATTTATATGGATCCCGACGAGTTTAGTTCTTGTGCGAAAACCCCGCGCGGTCGGGTAACAGTAGTACACCCCGTAGTTGTTTCGAGAAGTAGTAAAGGGGGCACGTGAGGACGGCCGACGCGAGCGCACGTCCTTACTGAATCGATTATTAATTTAGCGGTTGTGATTTTTTTCCCTCAGCCTTATTGTGAGTTCCCTTTTGTGTATTCCCTTTTGATATTGAACCGGACAAAGACCAAACCTCAAAAGATAATATGCAGTACCCTAGTGAAGAAGACTCAAGTGAACATTCCATGGCGGCCGGAACAATCCGTGTTTGTGTTGTGAATCATGAAGATAACGGTACTGTACCAAGTTCTATTATCCTAAAACGACTATAAGGTAAATAATTAATAATAACCTCCCCCTCCAGCACGCTTCCACAAAAATGCGGGGCCCCACCCCCCCCCCAAAAAAAAAACAAAAAAAAAAAAACCCCCTACCCTATATTATTCAAATATACATTTTCTGTAGCCGGGCGGGTTCACTATATAACATTTTTTTGGTAGCAGAGCGTAGTTCATTATATTCCTTAGCTTTACTAATACATTTTTCTGGTAGCAGAGCGTTAGTTATTAATTACTATATACAATATATATTATTATATATATATATATATAGATATATATATATATAATATAATATATAGATTAGATCTATATATATATATAATATATATAGATTATATATAGATATATATATATAGATAATTATATATATAGATATATATTTGAATATAGTATATAGATATATAGATATATATATATAATTAATATATATATATATATATAAGAATTAGTATATTATATAGATAGAATATATATATATATATATAATATATATCTATATATATATAATATATATATATAATATATATAATTATATATAATATATAATATAATAATATATATTATATAACTTAGTCTTGCCATAAATATGTTATGAAAGAAAGCACGATTTTTTTTTTTTATACAAACATTTATTCCTTCATAGTGAGTTAGTTAATACATCAAGATATAACTATTAAAAATATACAAATGTTATTCGAGGGGTCCCCATTGGCTGCAATACAGTCTTTAAACGTTGAGGCCAGTTATCAATAGCAGCCGAACTCTTTCTAGAGGAAAATTCTTCACGCCACGAAGGATCGGTTTAGTGACTCCAAATATCCCTGGCGTTTAGAGCAAGCCTTACTCTCTAAAACGACCATAAATCAGAATCCAATGGATTTGGTCAGGACTTGGACGCCGGCCAGTTTCAGGGATGATAAAGTCCGGAACGTGTAGTTTTCAACCACGATTGGGTGGGATCGAGCGCATGAACAGGTGCCGCGTCAGAGAGAGAGACGTTCAGAATTGAGTAAAATGTAATGTTTACTGGTTATAATGTTTCTTTATTTATCATTATCTTTTAATTCTATATAACTACGTAATAATTCACTTTTACAATTGCAATTTTTTATTTTCTTCGTTTTCTAGGCATAGCTGTTGTGAGTAATCGTTGAAGCTTTGAATCATTCTTCATTATTACCAGAGCTGTGAACGTATAAACTACAAACAAAAAAGACCTAAATGTACTTCATACACAGAGGGGAACATGTGCTAAAAACTCTGCTTTCTACAAGTTACGCCAACCCAGTCAAATCTGGGAAATACCCGTATTGAACTGGTACTATTACCTAATGGGAAATCGAAGTTGCTAACCATGGCGTTTTACCTGCTATGTTGCTCTACATATGGACAACAAAATCATTAAATTATACAGAATATGATTTTATCACTCGTAGTAAACAGTATTATTAGGAAGCCCACTCTTTTAACAGTATTGACAGCATAAAAAGATATATTTTAAAATATTTTATAATAATATTCAAACATAGATCCTGTAATTGTTTTATCATTTTTACGCCATTTCGAAAAACAAAGGGTAGATGGTTTTTAATTTAAAAACCACCCTCGCGTGATACTAAACATCCATTACATTATAAAGCTATGAATTGTATAATAAACTGACAACAAATGAAATAGATATTCCAGTGCGGATGACTGATAAGAGGAAAGGTTAATTGTATGTTGTTTAAGCTTTATGTATTTGCCATTGAGTTTGAAAATTGATCATTTTACACTAAAGTCGAATATTACGGTTAAAAAATATTTTTAACTTTTTAAACTGTTCGGAACTGAAAAAAATCAGTATGCTTTACAGATTCGTTTTATTTTATATCTATACACAAATTCAGTGGGGGGACGGAGTAAGCGGGGGACTAAGTAACCGGAGGTCTTAACACTAGAACACTAGGTTCTTATGGCTTCCTGCGTTTCCCTCTGCTACACTGCCATGTGCGGGTACAGCGTGAAGCTAAAAAAAAAAAAAAAAAAACATCAGTGTTGTCCAGGACTGCTTGTTGTAAACGACACCAGTTTTGTAGTATTTTGTTTCCTTTGCTAAATTTTTCATTGAAATAAAATGACTTGACTTCCCCGAGTAGGAGTAAGCGCGAGCAGAACAAAGTGAAGTTCCTAATACATGACAAATCAAAATGCTTTGTAATTAAGGGAAAAATTATATTATAAAAAGATAAAGAACTTTCAAAAAGGAATGTGTTTAAAAATTAGTATTATACAAAAAACGTTCAGCATCCAAACCTGGAATCGAAACCTATAATTAAAATACCTTCCTCGACTTCAAACGAATACTTTACTAGATTTCATCTGCGGTCAGGTGTAATATTATTTCGCTTTCAATAACAAACTATGGTTTTCAATGTGGTTGAACATCCAATTTGCCCAACTGGCATGAAAACCAGTGCAAATTATCATGTTTTTACTAACATTAGGTGGAAATATATTTAGTTATTTACGTATCGGTTAGTTTAATAGTTTATTCTATTATTACTTTTTTTTTTTAATTAAAAATATACTTAAAGAAAATATATTAAAATTTGGATACAATAGGATTTGAACATGCACGTCTTGGGCGCCGTTCAAGCGCTCTTAACACTAATATTACAATAGTATGTCGGAAAAGGCAAAATAATAGGCAGCGAGTTAATAATAAGACCACACCACACTCCATTTGAAAAGAATAAAATTGAAAGTTTAAAATATATTTAAGTAATAGTAGCAATGTAAAGGATATTTTTATTAATACATCTTTCTGCCGATCACTATTATCTTGATTTAAGAAGTACAATTAATTAAGGTTAAGCATCTCCAAAATATCTGTATAAGGACTTAGCGAGTACGACCATAACTCGACTCTAGGTTGCTTAATTCGACTTCACCGAAATACTCATGTTCTATGCCACCTTTCTAACGTTCTTTTTTATCCGTCTTCTCAATCTAATCTCAAAAAACAATTTAAATTTTTATGTAAATCACATGTGATCTTTTTTTAATTGAATTTGCTTCATACTTAATCTAAAATAAATAAAATTGAAATATATTTGTAAATAATAAAAAAAGTAAGTGTGTGTTACAAAAAAAATCTTTAAATGACACTAAAACACATGTTTCTTTGTTTTTCCAAGCTAGTATATAAAACAGCTTAAATGATTTTAACGGGACTTTCACTCAAAGACAGATGAATATGTGGGGTAAGACTACATTATGTGACGTAATCCCCTTGATATATAAATTTACGCAGAAAAAACCATGTTAACCATGTATCTTCCGCCCAGATAAAATATACCGTATATGTTCTGGCTGGTTAGTTTTAATACTAATAAATAACCACTAATTAGTACTTACAGCGACATGATAAAATTCCACTGAAACATAAAGGACACGCAAATATTAAAAATAATAATAAAGACGAGTAAAAATTTTTCCAATTATAATAATTTCTAAGCATAACTAATAGTTTCTTGTTGTCTTTCGACTTTGAGTTGGTTAAGTTCCCTCTTTCTATCTTGCTCCGGAAAAAGCGTTAAGATATATTTTCGTTTAGTAATATAATAATAATCCATCATGCAGTTTAAGTTATTTTAAACTTTGGCAAATGTTTATTCCAAATTAACAAATCAGTTAAAAGATATCAGTACTCAATATGGCAGTTCTCAAAAAATGTGAAATAGATTCGTATACGATTTAGCAGCAAACGTTTATAAACGGCGCATTCACTATCCTGCCACGTCTACCCCAATAACTCACTGAAACAGACATTCATACAATTTCAAGCGTTCAGAACACTAGCAAGTCACTGCAAAGCCTCGAATGGCATTCCATTTGGCGAATATATTATGGAAAATAACAGTTATGTCACAGTTAAGCTATATTTAATTGACTTTAGAGCAACTGCAAGGTACATTTGGGTAGTATATGATGATTCTAGTGAATGAGTTTTAGTTTCAAATGAACATGTCAAAGATGTTAATTAAAAAAAATACGTAGTAGGTGATTTAAACCTGTTTGCGATTTAAAAAAATAATAGGAATCTAAATCACACTTTGAAATTTTTATTCGTTTGCCAATAATATTTTTCTTGAATAAAAATGTGATATATTTATTTGCTGATGTTGTCGCAATTCAATGCTTCTCTTTGTTAGACGAATAATATTGAAACTTAAGGCCACAATTTTATATCAAATTACATAAAAATCTATTGAAACATGAAAAATTTTATATTTTAAAATAGTTGAAGCGAAGAAAACAATTCCCGTAAAGAACTGTCGTTGCTCAGAGGCGTAGAGTTTTCCTGTAATTGTGACGGTTTGTGGGTTTGATTTCCACTCGTGGAGGTTAGATTACTTCTTTTCCATTTTCTTCGCTCTGGCAACTCAGGCAAGCGGCACGTTGAATTCCGCCTGTCAATACGGAATACCTCGAAAGGTAGAAAGCGATAAACGAAGTGTCTTAACACTGGGTTCCTGCGATTTCCAATACAATAAACCGTAAAGGTAAAAAAAAGGAAACACTTTTATCAATCAATGTGTACCTTTCATATCCGGTAGGTAATTCTTCATTTATATGAATTTGTAATAATCTCCCAACTGATATACTGAGACAGTATACACGTTAAGCTTTTTACTAGTTCTCAATAGAATTTCTCCTTTCCTTCATAAAAAAATCTATACTATTATTGATAATACTGTACATACATAAATATATACAAGGAATGAAATAACCATGCCCAGCGTAGCGTTTGAACTCTCGCATAACCACATTAGTGACGTACCGTTGAGTTAGATGTATGCTTCACAAGCGTCTATCAAGTTGCGGTGGAGGAAAACACGCTGTAAATACGTTGGCATATATTTTTTTATTATTTGTTTTATAAGGTCACATTTTATAAGGTTAGGATATGAGTGAAGCATCTTTTACAAGATTATTAAGTTTTTAGGGTTCAGTACGTAAAAGGGAAAAATGAAACTTATAGGAATATTTCGTTGTAAGTTTGTTTGTGTCTGTCAAGACATTCTTCTTAAAGCTATGTACTAAAGTAAAATTTTTTGTTAACTTACTATTATAAATTTTACAGAACTCACGATATGCTTATGCCACTCACACTTAACTGATATTTTTATTCAATGATTGTATACTGATTTTTATTTGCAATGTTTTCAAGTATTGGTGTTCCAAATGAATTAAATACAATACAATCCACCAATGTTACTTTATATGCTATATCTAACAAATAAAATACGATAAAAAGAGAAAGTTTTAAACGAAATAATTTCAAAAAAAAAAATTTAATATGTATTTACAACATGTATTGTTTGAACAAGTCGTTCTTTATAATTTATTCTTAATAATTCTTAATAAACACACAACATAAGCGACTACACACGAATATTAACAATCAGTGAACATTAAGGGAACAAGGGGCTTTACGAAAAAGGATAATATCGCTAAGCGGAAACGGACTTAACAGATGAGTTAACTTAAGCTACTACTTTTAAGAAATGGATGTGCCAAGGGGATCTAAATAAGACTACGGAAAAAACAAAGACTTCTGTTACTGTCAATTATGACATTTAAAATGTTCAGAAATAATTAATTTTCTCTATCTTTTTTATTTATTTATTTTAGCTTCACGCTTTATCCCGCATATAGCAGAGTAGGTTGAGGGAACTGCAGGAACCGTGAGAACCTAGTGTTGAAACACTCTGCCTATACTCCATGCCATGCCATATATATATATATACATATATATATATATATATATATATATATATATATATATATATATATATATATATATATATATATATATATATATATATATATATATATACATATATACATATATATATATATATATATATATATATATATATATATATATATATATATATATATATATATATATATATAATATATATATATATATATATATATATATATATATATATATATATATATATATATATATATATATATATATATATATATATATATATATATATATATATATATATATATATATATATATATATATATATATATATATATATATATATATATATATATATATATATATATATATATATATATATATATATATATATATATATTATATATATATATATATATATATATATATATATATATATATATATATATACACCACTATAAAGCATTATCAACTTTAATTGGCTTAACGAAACGAAATATTAAAAGAAAATATTTCATTAATTACGTCGTGTAAAGTAATATTAATTAGCTCCCATTCAGTATCGAAATACAAGCAAGACCTTTATCGAAATAACGAGTAGGTATGTGATATTTAATTATATGCTATATATTTTTATATATGAATATTTTAATATAGTAACTAGATATAATTGAATTGTTATTTTCAAAACTTTACTAAATAAATAAATAAATATTTCTTTGGCCATACATACTTCAACAGAAGTCTAGTATTTCCGAACTATGGACTACCAAGTAATGCAAAAATTGTTAAAAAAATAAGTTTTAAAGAAAAAAATATATTTCATTTCAAATTAGGGCTGCTATAGTTTTTGTTACTAGTTTTACTATGTAAGAATTAAATTAAGAAGACCGTTGTGGCGCAGAGGCGTAAGCGTCTGCCTGTAAACGCGACGGTTTGTATTGTTTGTATATATATATATATATATATATATATATATATATATATATATATATATATATATATATATATATATATATATATATATATATATTATATATATATATATATATATATATATATATATATATATATATATATATATATATATATAATATATATATATATATATATATATATATATATATATATATATATATATATATATATATATATATATATATATATATATATATATAATATATATATATATATATATATATATATATATATATATATATATATACATATATACATATATATATATATATATATATATATATATATATATATATATATATATATATTATATATATATATATATATATATATATATATATATATATATATATATATATATATATATATATATATATATATATATATATATATATATATATATATATATATATATATATATATATATATATATATATATATATATATATATATATATATATATATATATATATATATATATATATATATATATATATATATATATATATATATATATATATATATATATATATATATATATATATATATATATATATATATATATATATATATATACACCACTATAAAGCATTATCAACTTTAATTGGCTTAACGAAACGAAATATTAAAGGAAAATATTTCATTAATTACGTCGTGTAAAGTAATATTAATTAGCTCCCATTCAGTATCGAAATACAAGCAAGACCTTTATCGAAATAACGAGTAGGTATGTTATATTTTATTATATGCTATATATTTTTATATATGAATATTTTAATATAGTAACTAGATATAATTGAATTGTTATTTTCAAAACTTTACTAAATAAATAAATAAATATTTCTTTGGCCATACATACTTCAACAGAAGTCTAGTATTTCCGAACTATGGACTACCAAGTAATGCAAAAATTGTTAAAAAAATAAGTTTTAAAGAAAAAAATATATTTCATTTCAAATTAGGGCTGCTATAGTTTTTGTTACTAGTTTTACTATGTAAGAATTAAATTAAGAAGACCGTTGTGGCGCAGAGGCGTAAGCGTCTGTCTGTAAACGTGACGGTTTGTGGGTTCGATTCCCACTCTGGAAGATGGATTTTTCTACTTTCATTTTCTTCGCTCTGGCAACAAGGCAAAGCGCAGCGTTGAGTTCCACCTACCTTCACCATATTCCGCACGTAGAAAGGTAAGCAAAAGCTAGCTTGAATCTTTCCCTAGATATGGTTAGGACACTCCGTTCTCTGCTGTTCGCTTTTTAAAGTATTGAGTGTTGACTAGCGGACCTTAACGCTGCGTTTGTCTTGGAGCCAAAGCAGAGAAAACAAAAATAAATCATTCTTCACGAATGGGAGGTGACCCCACTAACCTAAAGGGCGTTTACAAGTGTTTACAAGCAAACACTGAGCCTGTGTGCCAGGAAATTTCGTCCTGGCATTACGTATAAACAAGTATTTATAATGATAATAAATTTTGACATTATTTTTAGAAATTCTGTGTTTCCAGAATTGCTGTTCTCTAAGTAATTAGCGCAACGAAGTAGGTTCAAGTCCCACTGCCTTAAATTTTTTACATGTATCCTTTAAGTATATTTTTATCTATAGTATGGGTTAACATTTAAAAAATCATACAAATATACCAATTTTTGCCTTTTCATCTCATAAAAATAAGCACTCCAAACAATATTTTTACGAAGATCAGATTATTTCCATATGAATAACATAAAACGACCGTTGAAATATCTAATATAAGAGTATTTTATTACAAGACCCTTGTTTGTATACAAAATATTATAATTCAATATCCGCACACATTTTTTCATTAAACAAAGTTTTTTTTTATTTCGTTATTGTTACAATACATACATATATGTATATCTTTCGATTATTAAAAGACTTTTTTGTTGAGTGATTGATGTAATAATAGTATATTGTACATTTATTAAATACCTTTTCTTATTAATTAAAGCGACTAAAGAAAAACGAGGACGAGCGAAGTGAAATAGTGACTAAATATTCAGATTTATCGTATATACATGCTAATATATTAATATTCCAATGTTATAGAGAACTAAGCTCTTATTTCACTTTAATGCAATATCTTTAAAATAATGCAAAAATACGAAAAAATATATCAAAATGACATTTATAGGTATTTTGTAATTTTTTTTAGCTTCATGCTTTATCCCGCGCGGAGAAGCGGAAGCAGAGGGAACTTATCTCACTACTAATTTATCCCGTGCATAGGACAGTAAGCAGACGGAATGGCAGAAATCACGTAATGTTAAGACACTCCGTTCCTCGCTTTCCGCCTTTCGAGTACGGCATTGCGTGTTGAGTGGCGGAACTCTACGCCTCAACATACATTTATTGAAGTCAACAAAATTACTTACTATGACGAAATTGTATTAAAATCAACTATAACAAATACAATACTAACTGACTAGACAGCAGACAACGATGTAGTGCCACAGATGGCGAAATTCCAAAGTCTGTAGTTCACTATGTCATAATCATTCATCTAAGAGTTTCACACGTATATAAATTCTGCTAAGTGAATTTGAAAATTATTATATATGTTTATTTTTATAAATTTAATTTTACAATGTCTTTTTACATTCAAATAGCTATTTAATCCATAAATAACATGATGGAGAGAATATAGAGTTGACAGTTGAACACAACGCCGCCCTTTATCATGTTAGAAAAGAAAAAGAATCATACTGTCCTTAGTGGGAACCAGCATTTCACATTAAAATAACGGGGACGGAGAAAGCAGGGGCTAAGCAACGGAGTGTCTTAACACTAGGTTCCCACGGTCCCTGCAGTTCCCTCTGCCTACCCTGCCTTGTGCGGGATAAAGCGTGAAGCTAAAAAAAAAAAAAAAAAAAAAATATTTGAGTGTGTCGAATCAGATATTACATATTATTTAGATAGTTGGAAAACAACTGTACTCTACAAAAAACAATAAACTTCGACTCCCTCGTGATATAGTTCAAAAGCGTTTAAAAGAAGCGCTACGAGTTAAATCTCTTAGTTGTCTTTAACGATGAAACTTTACGACGCCTTTTGTTTGCATATCTTAGCTCAGTTGCTAATCCGATGAATTGTACTTCACTTGAGTTGCGAGATTGTCGACAGACAACAGAAATGTTCTTATATAAATAAATAAACAGATTCATGCTATTTCCCGTATACAGCTAGGTATAGAGAGAACCTATTATTTCAACACTCCTTTCTCTAATTTGTACCCAAAATCTGAGACAATTACATGTTTAAAGGCGGTACTCAACGCTGCGCTTTATCTCGTTATTAGAGCGGGCAAATAAAAACATCATTTTCCATAAGTAGAAATAGAACTGTCTCTGCCTAGCCTTTACAAAAATTATAATAAAAATTATTTCATGAATATTAAATTTTCAGTGTAATATAAAAGTGTATCGAAACAGACAGACAGACTGACGGACAAAAAACAAGACTTTTCCTTTTGCAGCACGGAATCCTAAAAGTAAATAATAATATTTATATATAAACTGGCAAATCATTATATAGCTGACACGTGACTGAGCACAACCAATGCGGATTATATAACATTTATATAAGGCCCATTGCAATACGTATACATATACGAATAAAATATCGATATTGAAATGGTAATAAAGTAATTTGTTTTAACAAATAATGTTAGGAAGTTTAGATATTTCGTAATTTTCAACTTTTGCTTTGATTGCTTTTTGAACTAATAAAGCTAAAATCAATTAGTATTAAAAAGTTTAAAAATTAAGTTTAAATCTTCACGCTATTTCCTTCATATAGCAGGATAGAGAGAGAGAATCTAGTGTTAAAACACGCCGTTCTCTCCTTTGAATGGCAATAACACTGCGCTTTGATAAATAAAGTTTAGTAAAATTGAAAAACAAAATAAGAAAAGGCATATAAACGTTTTGACAGACGCGTGACATTCAGTTGAGGAAAGGTCGAGCTACACGCATCCCTTCTAGTCCGGTGACGCTGTGAAATATTGTTCCCGATCAATAGTCGTAATTGCTTCATATAAACAAAATATTCGAACGTTATTAAGTTAATATATTTTATCAAGAAATACATACAAAAATATTAAGTAGGAAGACGATAAAAAATCATATTTCCTTGTCTCTAATTCATAACAGTAAGCCCTCAATTTTTACCAGCGTCACGCTGTGTCCCTCATATATCAGGTCCAGCAGAAAGAACCTAGTGGTTAGACACTCCTTTTCTTCATGAGACATTGCGTCTTGAGTGAAAGAACTCAACGTTGAGCTTTGTCTGGATTCCAGAGAGAGATAAATGACCTAAAACCGTTACTGTTAAGTGGAAATCAAACTCTTAAAATCTCCCCTAAGCCACGACAGCCTCTGATATTTTTCTTGAAACTTTACTTTATTTTTATTATCCTTGCAACTAATTTAAATAGGCCGAACAAAATTTACAACTTGATGTGTTACATGAAAACTATAAATTATATTCAAGCGCACAGCGATAAAGAATTCTCTCAGTTACACGAATGCGACACTATCTACAGAAATTTGGTAAAGCGAACGTCCGTTTGACAGTGGAGCGTGAAATCACGGCTTATCTATATCCAACAGATCTTCGGACTAATTAAACCTTCGGGCGGTTTCGATGTTTTGGGCTATCGTTTCCTTTGGTTCTTGTTGAAGTTTTATTTGGAAATCGCTATTAGCGTGGTAATTCGTTTTCAACTTTTTTATCATTTATTTCATAGAATGCTTTTTGGTAGATCTTTTTTTTAGCTTCACGCTTTATACGCTCAATATGCGGGATTACAGGGTAGGCAGAGGGAACTGCAGAAACCAATTGAACAAAGTGTTAAGACACTCCGTGACTTAGTCCCTGCTTTCAACGTCCCTGCTTTGCGCCTTTTTCGAGGCATTACGTGTTGAGTGGCGGAACTCAACGCCGCCCTTTGCCTAGTTTCCAGAGCGAAGAAAATGCAAATAGAAAATAGATAATAGATCTTTTAAGTGTTAATTTAATAGGATTAGATAAATTATTTTATTTTATATAAAAGGTGCTCACATCTGGTTTTAAGTCGGAAGATAATAAAGGCAAAGGTAATTAGTGAAAATGAAATAGTTCGATTCTTACTCAAGGGGAGAGACAAATATTCATGGCATCTTAATATTAAAGTTGAAAATACATTACGGTACGTAGATTGCGCCTGGGATATTTTAGAACTAATCAATTTACAAGGATATGTTTATGATTTTTAAAGTGTTCATCCACACTGAGGATAGAAAAACACTAAAAGAAAACATATTAAAATTTAAACAGAGGGATTTGAACTCGCGTTCTCGTGCAAACCGTGCAATGGTTTTCGTTAATATTATCTTATAATAATTTACAAGGACTTCATGTAGGTATATCAAGTATACTAATTCCTCTTGGATATTCGACGTAATCTTGTTTTTCCTTTATAGTTTGACTGAGTATACATTATATATTGTCTATACCGCCACCTAGCGGATCCAATTACAAATACTAACTTACTTACTCACTTATATATATATATATATATATATATATATATATATATATATATATATATATATATATATATATATATATATATATATATATATATATATATATATATATATATATATATATATATATATATATAGATATATATATATATATATATATATATATATATATATATATATATATATATATATATATATATATTAGCTTCACGCTTTATCCCGCACATGGCAGGGTAGGCAGAGGGAACTGCAGGAACCATAAGAACCTAGTGTTAAGACACTCCGTTACTTAGTCCCTGCTTACTCCGTCCCCACTTTCCGCCGTTTTCGAGGCATTGCGTGTTGAGTGGCGGTACTCAACGCCGCGCTTTGCTTTAGATGCCAGAGCGAAGAAAATGGAAGTAGAAAAAATCCATCTTCTCCGACTGGGGATATATATATATATATATATATATATATATATATATATATATATATATATATATATATATATATATATATATATATATATATATATATATATATATATGTATATATGTATATATATATATATATATATATATATATATATATATATATATATATATATATATATATATATATATATATACTATATATATATATATATATATATATATACTAACTAACTCTAATGTCTTGCCTTTTTTCATTTCGAGTATAAAATGTAATACTTACAGTTTTAATTATAATGAAATTGCGAAATCTGTGTTGTGTTTAGTTTTACTTACTTACCTATGTAAAATTTTATTATTAACTTGGTATAAAGGTAACTTTTAAAAAACAATTTAATTACTACGTTCCAAGAAAAATATTCATAATTTCTGTATTAATATATAAATATTTATTTGCTTCCCAAATACAAAGTTCTACATCCAATTAAAAAGTTAGAAACAAACATAAACAAGTTACATTTACAAACGAAATCTCTTCATAAGTTGTTTAATATCGTACAAAAATATATTACCATCGATTATTTACAGGGCCTTCTTAAAAAAGTAATAAAGGTAGAGTTTATGACAAATGTCGTATTAAAAGAGGCTGCATTCAATTCTCATGATGAAAAAATTTGTAACAAACAACGCCGACGTCAAACAAAAAAGTATTCCAGTCGAGCGGACAATTTGAAACCGAAATTAATTTTGTGTAATGGAAGGAAAAGTAAATGTTTTCGGAGTGTCTCCTCATAACTTGTTACTCAATGAATGCTGTACAAATTTGGATATAAATGTTTTTGTATTAAACTTTTTAACAAAGGGTTTTTACGCTTTAAGTAATTGTGTTGTTTTACTTTAGGTGCTTATTTAATACGTGTCTCTTTATTTTATATGGTTTTTTTTTAATTTAACGCTTCACATATATAAAGATAATGTAAAGTTAAGACCTCTCCGTCCTAAAAAGGTAGTAGTGTAGGTGTACGAGTATTATTATTATTCTTTCTTTATTTATAAATGATAGTTCACAAATGAGAAAAATACACAAAAGGCGATCTTATAGCTTAGTAGCCATCTCTTCCAGATAACCTTTAGGGCGAAAAGAAATATTTTACACTAAAAGAGATAGGTAAGAAATATATGATCTATAATTTGGTATACGCTTAAACACTTGTCATGTAAGTTGAATATATGTAGAATATTCATTTTAGACCCACACGGCGCAGTAAGACAGCATCTGGCTGAGTTTTTCTTCCTCCATTCACACAAGCAAGCCAAAGTAGACAAAGCATAACGTTGAGTTCCTTTCAATAACAAAGTCCCGAAAGTTAGGCGGAGGTTAAGGAATGGAGTATTTTAATTATATGTACTGGACCAGATACCTAATAAAGGTATAATAGGTATTTGATTAGAAAATTCTAAAATTAAATTTTAGTACCCATAAGTATCCATGAGTTTCATTCAGCATTCAATAATCATAGTGATATGCTTATTCGAGATAATGTGTGATGAGCGATGTAACTTAATTGTACCTCTTTAGTATTAACAAAAGTTTTATTCTTCGAGTTGGCAACGATTTGGTTCTTATCTTCAAAATAAATTGTTTTTTTTTTATGTATATTCAGTTATTATTTATAAATTATTTTAAATTATTTCATTTAAGAAAAGTAAAATCTTATTTTGTACTTTTAATTTAGAATTTAACTTGGTTTGGGTTTTTGAGTATATTTAGTATGATAGCTTAGAAGAATTTCGAATTTGATATAATTTACTTTTTAAAATAACTTTGTTTATGCTTAAGTTTGCTTACGACAAAACATAAACTGACAAATTTTATCCTTTTTTATTGAAGTCGGTCAATATTGAAGTTATTGATCTTAGATAACGCAAGTAACGAACAAAATAGATATCGTAAGTAACAAAATTTTATAACATTTTTATTAATATAATTTATTAATTTGTGACACAAGTTATTATTTACAAATATGATTTTATAAATAAATTTTGTAATACATTCATTCAATTCCATCATCATATCATGAAATTGTGATAATTGAAGAACTTGAAAAGCACACTTTTATAGACAAAAGATAAATTATATGGTTATATATATATATATATATATATATATATATATATATATATATATATATATATATATATATATATATATATATATATATATATATATATATATATATATATATATATATATATATATATATATATATATATATATATATATATATATATTTGTGATAATTGAAGAACTTGAAAAGCACACTTTTATAGACAAAAGATAAATTATATGGAATTATATATATATATATATATATATATATATATATATATATATATATATATATATATATATATATATATATATATATATATATATATATATATATATATATATATATATATATATATATATATATATATATATATATATATATATATATATATATATATATATATATATATATATTGAAATACACAAACATAATTTTATTTAAATCAAATAAACCGATTACGCTAAGAGATCATCTTATACAGAGTATAAATTTCAATATTTTTAATATAAGTTTAATCGCTCCATTCCACTTTAATGTTAAATTAACCAAAGCAACCGCAACCGCATTACTAAACAAAACCAAGGAACTACACGGAATAGTTTTAATTATAAACAACAAGTGTAGCAATAAATTATTTATAATTATAAATCTCGTGTGAATACGCTTCCCACCAAAGTGTGACATCGCGACGTCAAATCTTGAAACGTTTTAGATTAATTTTCAAGTTAGTAGTAACATAAGACAAGTTTTGCCAGCGCTTGTTAAGATAATGTAGTGTGGTAATTTGATATATTATATAAATACAGATGAATTTAGATGTAATTTGTAATAAAAAGTGAAGTATATATAAGTTTATGATTGTATTTATACATTTGTACTGTAAAATACTGTGTACTGTATTCAATATATATGTTATCTGTATGTATGTATGTCCCTCAATTTCTCAGTAATTTCTTAAACAATTCCATATAATTTATCTTTTGTCTATAAAAGTGTGCTTTTGAAGACCTTCAATTATCACAATTTCATGATATGATGTTGGAATTGAATGAATGTATTACAAAGTTTATTTATAAAATCATATTTGTAAATAATAACTTGTGTCACAAATTAATAAATTATATTAATAAAAATGTTATAAAATTTTGTTACTTACGATATCTATTTTGTTCGTTACTTGCGATATCTAAGATCAATAACTTCAATATTGACCGACTTCAATAAAAAAGGATAAAATTTGTCAGTTAATGTTTTGTCGTAAGCAAACTTAAGCAAAAACAAAAAGTAGAAACAAAGTTATTTTGAAAAGTAAATTATATCAAATTCAAAATTCTTCTAAGCTATTATACTAAATATACTCAAAAACCCAAACCAAGTTAAATTCTAAATTAAAAGTACAAAATAAGGTTTTACTTTTCTTAAATGAAAGTAGAAAAAAATAAAAATAAGCAATAAACGAAGTTACCAATACTTACATATATATGTATGTACCTAATTGGCGCTTACAATCTGTTATTATTGTAGTGTCAAGAACAAGCAAGTAGTTTATAAATAATAACCGAATATACATAAAAAAAAAACAATTTATTTTGAAAATAAGAACCACATTGTTGCCAACTCGAAGGATAAACCTTTTGGTAATACTAAAGAGCTACAATTAAGTTACATCGCTCATAACACAATATCTCGAATAAGCATATCACTATGATTATTGAATGCTGAATGTAACTCATGGATACTTATGGGTACTAAAATTTAATTTTAGAATTTTCTAATCAAATACCTATTATACCTTTATTAGGTATCTGGTCCAGTACATATAATTAAAATACTCCATTCCTTATCCTCCGCCCAACTTTCGGGACTTTGTTATTGAAAGGAACTCAACGTTATGCTTTGTCTACTTTGGCTTGCTTGTGTGAATGGAGGAAGAAAAACCAAGCCAGATGCTGTCTCACTGCGCCGTGTGGGTCTAAAATGAATATTCTACATATATTTAACTTACATGACAAGTGTTTAAGCGTATATCAAATTATAGATCATATACTTCTTACCTATCTCTTTTAGTGTAAAATATTTCTTTTCGCCCTAAAGGTTATCTGGAAGAGATGGCTACTAAGCTATAAGATCGCCTTTTGTATATTTTTCTCATTTGTGAACTATCATTTATAAAAAAAGAAAGAATAATAATAATACTCGTACACCTACACTACTACCTTTTTAGGACGGAGAGGTCTTAACTTTACATTATCTTTATATATGTGAAGCATAAAGTTAAAAAAAACCATATAGAATAAAGAGACACGTATTAAATAAGCACCTAAAGTAAAACAACACAATTACTTAAAGCGTAAAAACCTTTTGTTAAAAAGTTTAATACAAAAACATTTATATCCAAATTTGTACAGCATTCATTGAGTAACAAGTTATGAGGAGACACTCCGAAAACATTTACTTTTCCTTCCATTACACAAAATTAATTTCGGTTTCAAATTTTCCGCTCGACTGGAATACTTTTTTGTTTGACGTCGGCGTTGTTTGTTACAAATTTTTTCATCATGAGAATTGAATGCAGCCTCTTTTAATACGACATTTGTCATAAACTCTACCTTTATTACTTTTTTAAGAAGGCCCTGTAAATAATCGATGGTAATATATTTTTGTACGATATTAAACAACTTATGAAGAGATTTCGTTTGTAAATGTAACTTGTTTATGTTTGTTTCTAACTTTTTAATTGGATGTAGAACTTTGTATTTGGGAAGCAAATAAATATTTATATATTAATACAGAAATTATGAATATTTTTCTTGGAACGTAGTAATTAAATTGTTTTTTAAAAGTTACCTTTATACCAAGTTAATAATAAAATTTTACATAGGTAAGTAAGTAAAACTAAACACAACACAGATTTCGCAATTTCATTATATTTAAAACTGTAAGTATTACATTTTATAGTCGAAATGAAAAAAGGCAAGACATTAGAGTTAGTTTAACCTACATTATATATTACTATTTCATATAAGATTATTGCTAAGACATCTCTCGTAATTCATGCCAGGATGCTGGGTAAATGGACACAAAATCTGCCATCATTGTAGCTGGCGGTTCGCTTTCCTGTCGATGAATGAATGTAGCATCAAATAGCGGTATAGTGTCACTTTTTCTACTTCTTAACTTATAGCCAATAACACATGAGAATACACTTAAAAACATTCCAAATAATACGCCACACCACCACCACACTGGTTGATATTCTCTAGGAACTTCCACTTTTATCCAATCATTGCAAATATACGAGTGAACTAACGTTGTAGAGCAAATCCGTACAAGATATTTACTGGCTTTATTAGATTTGACAACGATATTCGTCAGTGTTACCGGGAACACACCAAGTCTGTGGCACCAAATATTTCATATCACTCAACCTAACATTAGGGTAAACTTCTATTGTGTACGAAAGAATTGGTCCATTTGTTATTTTCGCTGGAACCCATTTAACATAAATGTGTCCAGATACGTTCACAGTGGCCACTGATATATATGAAACGTCAGCAATTTTAGAATGTAATGTTCTAACGGTTCCTCTAACTGAACGACTACAGATATCCTTAGTGCAAGCTCGTAACCGAAATCTGTAATCTCTGAAAGGAGATAGCCCACCAACTTGGAACATTTTCTTTCTACCATTGATATCTATTGCTAAAGCTTTTATAACACCATTAACAGTAGAATTCTGTGGACGATCAGATTCAATGTCACAGTTCATAATAGTATCGCATACATCAAAATCCTCTTCGACCATCGCCCCAACAGTAACAGAGGATAACACTCCACACATAGATTCACAACCTTTTTCATAGTTTTTTGGCGGACGCATTACTTTAGCATGACGCGTAAGGTCTATGTCATATAAATCGTCACCTCTAACATTACAACGATCTCTTGTCACCATATACTTGTCAAGTAAATCTACTAATACCACGTCTAATTCGTAACGTATTATATCATTTCTATAGTCTAAATGATCTACCCATCTAATAACTATGACACTAGAAGAAGACGCAACTAGTTCCAATATGAAAGGTGGTTCAGGTTTTCCGACTAAAGTTCTAAATTTGACGATACTGCTTCGAGATAAAAGCCGTGACGTGGGCTCATATTGTTCAATACAAACCGCATAATTAGATGCTGGATGTAATTGTTTTAAAGTGACTTCGATGACATCTTCAGTTGTTTCAATAACATTTATGGCTGACCATTCGAAGTCGCTGCAACTTTCTGGTACAATTGTTGTATTAACTCCTTGGGGGATTTTGACATAAAGCACTGTATAATGAACGTCTACAGCTTGTGGATGGAAAGTCGCTATAGCTGATGTTTCATTCATATGTTTAATTTTTAAATTCAAAGAAACTGAATTACATCCTCCACTATAGCCGTTCAAACCATGTGGTAAATCCAGCTTAGTCGGTGGAACAGGAAATTTATCTTTTAGTTTATTGATTTCATGCATACAAAGCATTGGATTTCTATAAAACCTTAATGTACCCTTATCTATTTTGAGATGTTGTGTAACATTTGGAGTAAAAAGACTCTGTAGATTATGCATGTCAGAAACTATTAAGCTATATTTATTATGTAGCAGCCTCTCGCCTCTTATTCTTTGTAAAGATGACAAAAATTCTAGCGAAGTGAGACTGATCGAGCTGTATATTTTAATGTAATCTGTTACTTCTATAATATTTTTCAAGTAGTACTGCAGCTCGCTAGCCACATTCGGTATTGACCATATATGAATTGTTAAGGAACCGTTTACGTAGGCACATTGTTCTGCTGATTGGATCGAAGATAGCGCTTGTATTGTGAGGTTCCTGCATGTCTAAGAATATATATTGATATATTTAGCTATAAGAAAAAGAGGGTTAATAAAATTCAATTTGTGAAAATATAATACAATTAGATGTTAAAAACATATAATTAACGTAGTTTGATTAAATAAATATGAAATTATAAAAATGACTTAGGATACTTGTTTTTAAAATTATTGTAAAATATTTTAAATAGTAAACACTTTCTTTACTGTTTAGTTCAAACTTCAAAAATTATATAGTCTACTATATACGTTTAAAATACTTACCTTATGACAATCAGTGCACAGAACACAGGCTGTTTTTCCAGAAGATAGATCTGATCTTTCATAATTAATAGGGCATTCAGACAAACAAGTGTTGTTCCACACCCAACGATCCAAATGCTCACATTCGTCTTCGGTTACACAATAATTACTATCTGTTAGAACAAAACTGAAAAACAAATATACGTAATTTATATACACATTTTTCATATGTATTGGGAGAAATTGGAAATATTTTTACCACTTTTTTATAGCTTCACAATTTATTCCGCTCATAAGCAGAGGAATCCGAAGGAACCGTAGGAACCTAGTGGTAAGACACTCTGTTCTCCGCTTTTCTCCTTTCGATCGTGCTTGCATAGTTAGTTGCCTAGAGCGAAGAAAATGAAAACGGAAAATCTATCTTACCCGAGTGAGAATTGAACCCATAAACCGCCACATGTACACGCTGTATCTTTACACCACGACGGCCCTTAAGACTTTATATTTTTTAATGTCTATATAATAAGAGTAAGTTATTACTAGTTTTACAATGTAATAGCGCAGAAAACCGTCCGTCGTAGCACAGAGGCATAGCGTCTACCTGTAAACGCGACGGTTTGTGCGTTTGATTTCCGCTCGGGGATTTTTGTGTTTCCATTTTCTTCGCTCTGGCAACTAAGCAAAGCGCGGCGTTGAGTTCCGCCACTCAACACAATCAACGCAATGCATCGAAAAAAAAAGAAAGTGGGGACAGAGAAAGCCTACCCTGCCATGCGCGGGATAAAGCGTGAAGCTAAAAAAAAGTAACAGTTCTATTACTGTACCGTATTATATTTAAACCACGAAACCTTAAAAATATTATTTATTACTTACGTATTATTAGGACACTTTGACACACACGTTTCTTTATAAGTAAATTCTCTGCATAGAGTACAGATGTTGGAGTTAGTGTTGCGACATCCAAAGCATTTACTGCTACAATTATAGCTTTCCGGCCCTTCTAAAAATATTTGACATTTTCTGAAACAAAATACGCTGTTATTGCGAAATCTTTCATTACAAATACAATATAAACTCATTTAAAATAGGTGTATAAAATATTTAAATCATTTATATATTTTTATAAATGTGTAATAAATTAAGATATATATTTTCGAATAACTCTCTTGTTGCCAAATGTCATAATTGTGATTCTACAAGATGTACCCTGTAGATTTTTATGACGTTAAACGCCCATATTTTAACTGTGGTAACTCAAAAATAAATTATATTTCCACGAGTTCTTGAGAAAATTTATCTTCACAATCGAATCGGACATAGACAGAAAAACGACTAATAAAATAACAATTCTATATTTGTACCGTATTATATTTAAGCAACGGAACCTTAAAAATATTATTCAATTATAATTTATAAATGACAGTGTCGACATTTTATATAATGAAATAACTAAAATAATATGTTGTAAAATAACATTATTATTTACATAAAATGTTAATGACAAAGCAAACATTCTTGTATTGAATACTGATCACTATAATAACAATTATAATAATTTTAATTAAAATATTATAAAGCGGAAAACTATGTAACTCATTTTAAATATATGAAAATTGAAATTCATATTTATTTTAAAATTTATAGTAGCCAACGTTGTTTTTGTCAGATACAAGCGTTTGAGCTGTTGCTTTAAATTGCAAATAATACATAACTCTCTTTTTATGGTGAAGACAAGGCAAATGAGCATTCATTCAGTAATTAGTTAAGTATTTTTTAAATAATATACTTACTTATTACTCCAACAACGATTCGTAGCATAATTCCTTGAGCAAGTGCAAGGAAAGTTGCAATGCTTGTCCGGCTTACTCAATATGTGACGCGAGCCCGGCGCTATAGCGTCCCAGTCGATTGTATCTACATTACATGTTAGCGGGCTACCCCATATTATGACACCGCCTCGGTCTATTTTAAGAAGGCCGTTTAGACTGACCTGTAAATGAAATTTGTTATGAAACTAATGTAGATACAAATTCCATTGTAGAAAGTCTTTTTAAATATGAGGACCATAGTGGCACAGAGGCGGGCTTACAGGCTGACGCTAGCCTGTAAACGCGACGGCTTGTAGGTTCGATTCCCATTCGGGGAATGTTGGATTTGGATTTTTTTTGAGTTCCAACATTCAACACGCCTTGAAATTAGACAGAAAGCGGGGAACGAAATGGTTAGGAACTAGGTTCCCACGGTTTCTGCGATTCCCTCTGCCTACTCTATTTAGTGCAGGATAAAACGTGAAGCTATAAAAAATAAAAAATTGCCATTACAACAAGATCGAAGGCGGGTTACATGTTTTTTTACAAAAGGCCCTCTGCTTTCTTCGCTGTATAAAAAAAAGTTATGTGATTTCGTCTAATTAAGCATAGTGCTAGTTTGCTACAATAGCTTAAAATAAGGTTATAAGTAAGAAATTTGAAAACGATCAAATGCGTCTATATGTTTTTCAATCAATATGTTACACCTATACAACACTATTTTTTTTATGTCTTCATGCTTTATCTCGCACATGGCTGAGGGAATTGTAGGAACCACAGCAACCTAGTGTTAAGACACTCCGTTGCTTAGTCCCTGCTTTCTCCGTCCCCGCTTTCTGCTTTTTCCAGGCAACGTGTGTTGAGTGGCGGAACTCAACGCCGCGCTTTGCCTTACTGAACTATTATTTACATTGCTATTCCGTTCTTATAAACAATTACACCAACTTCTATAGACTCTGCGTGTAATGAATCAGCTTTCACTTTCAAAACTAAATATTATTAATAACTAAATATTAGTTATATAACTATTGTATTTATATTATAAATATAATAATGTGCAATAGTATATTAATAAAATATATTAGGAAATAAATAAACAGGTGTGATATTTTTAATGTTAATGTTTTTTGCTACAGTCTTTATCCTACATATGGCAGGGTAGACAGAAGGAACTTCAGGAACGATAGGAACCTATTAAGACACTCATTGCCTTAGTCCCTACTTTCTCTGTCCCTGCTTTCCACCTTTTTCGAGATATTGCGTGTTGAGCGACGGAACTTACCGCCGCGCTTTGCCTTGTTGCCAGAGCGAAGAAAATGGAAATAGAAAAATCTATCTTCCCCGAGTGGGAATCGAACCCACAAACCGTCGTGTTTACAGGTAGACGTTTACATTAAGGCCTTCAAAGTGCGGTATTAATAATAAAAAAATCAATGTACCTATAACAGTCACATAAAGCAAAGAGAACCTAGTGTTAAAAGTACTCCGAAAGACGTCTCCATTTTAATAAGAATCTAACCTTTATGTGTAATAATGCTAACTTAATAATAACATACCTCTCTTAAGCTAGGCATATCGTATATAATCAAAGCGTAATTGTAGACAAGAGTATTTCCACGGATTCTCGTCAGATTTGGGAACAAATCACTAAATGTTTCCAATCCGAATACACGATAAACAACCATGTATCCAGTAACCTGTAATAAGTTTAATTAAATATAAGTTATAAGATAAAAATTATATAATTTGTATATAAAATAATAATGACTTATGTAAGAATTAGTTAGAATTACATATAATGCAAGAGTCTCAATGGTAAGGTAAATAAATAAAAATAAAAATAAAAAAGCCTTTTATTTCTTGCCCATTACAATAAAGTTGAATACATTGCTAGTAAACAGATTTAGAAGCTATTTATTTCTCTGGAGGGTTGTGGTCAATGGTAAGGTAGACCTGCGAAATCCCATTATCGATGATACTAGAAGAAAGTCACGTTACAAACATGAAGACCACAGAGGACATAATGTCAGTGGACGAGGCCACATGAGTTTGAACCCGCAGTGGTTTTCTCTGGCTACTCTGGATGAAGCTTTCTTTTACGACATAAACAAGGCAAGCGAGATCCAGAAACACTGCCGCTGGTATGCTATTCCACAGCTGTGTGGTACATGGAAAAAAGATTCTACGGAACCGCCCAATAGAATTCCACGTGTCCAGACGATGAGAATAATATTTGAATTAGTGTCGTACTATGCGGTTGGAGAAATTAGAACATTTCCCAGACATGAACCTACTTAGCATTTCGTGGATTCAACGTGCGAGTGCCGGGTCAATCGTGTTGTAGAAAGAGGAACTTAGTATAAGCTTGAAGCTAAAAAGTATATATAAATAAAATAATAAAAAAGAAACTAAAAAAAGACAATAAAACCAACAAACGAACCTTTCGCTATAGTCAAATACTTATCGACCACTATAGCTTCACATAATGTAATTAATAACGATAATTGCACTATAGCACTCCACCTTTGATTTACGGCCAATAATAAATATTTCATTTATTTTATTATGAATTGAATATGATCGCTGTAAATTAACCGTAATATGACTTCAATTGACATCAATTTGGTTCAGTATAGCATTTATGTATATGTAATACAAGCGCTAAGGTACTCTGTCAATTAAGCGTGTCGATCTTTGACAGTGGTATTTCAAATTATAAGCCCTTTCAAGTATTTGATTAAAGAGGAATTTATTACCCGTTTGGATCCTACTTAGAGTAAATTTTTATAAATCCCTGATCTATTTATATATATATATATATATATATATATATATATATATATATATATATATATATATATATATATATATATATATATATATATATATATATATATATATATATATATATATATATATATATATATATATATATATATATATATATATATATATATATATATATATATATATATATATATATATATATATATATATATAAATAAATATTTTGTTACACATGAAGCAATGTTTATGGAAGACAATAAGTGTAAAGTTAGTGGTATTTTTGTGATTTTTAAAGTATTAATGACACGGAGGACAAAAAACACATAGGATAAAAATAATACTTAAAAAAATATTAAAAAAGTCAGGATTTGAACCGCGCCTCCTGCTAATCGTGCAAACGCTGTGACTACTTATCCATGCGTTCTTCATCACGTCGCATCTAAATTCTTAGATGCTTATACAACTTATTTCGTAGTTAACATCTCTGTGGGGAGATTTTAACATGTTAGTAGTAATTTCAAATATTATAGCATATAAATTCAGTTACTTATAGTTTATTACACAGCTACAAAGTTTAGGTCACCGAACAAAATCATTGAGGACCGTCGTGGCGCAGAGGTGCAATGTCTGCCTGTAACATTTCTAGGTTCGATTCCCAGTCGGGGATTTTTCTACTTCCATTTTCTTCGCTCTGGTAAACTAGGCAAAGCGAGGCGTTGAGTTCCGCCACTCAACACGCCTCAACAATGCCTCGAAAAAACGGAAAGCTGAGTGTCTTAACACTAGGTTCCCATGGTTCCCGCGGTTCCCTCTGCCTACCTTGCCATGTGCAGGATAAAGCGTGAAGCTACAAATAAAAACCAAAATCATGTTAGTGACTAAAGGAAACGGATATTTAGGTCCTCTCTAATATATGTATTCTACTCATATAAGAAAGGTGAAGAGTTTGTTTCGTTGAACAACAAAACTAGTAATCAATTGAAATGAGATTTGCTATGAAATTTAAAATAAATATTATTTTCTAATGACAAATAGTTATTTTGACTTTTAAAAAATCATAATGTTCACCATTCATATACAACTAAATAAAAAACGTGAACCAATATCGTATTATTTTTTCACAATTAAAAATTGGTGAAAATTATTTATCTATCATTTTGGTATGGAGAGAAATAATTACTCATTTAAGCACCTTTTTTATGTATATTATTAGCTCCTCCTATGTTCTCCATATGCTCTCCATACGAATCCATATGTTCTCCATACAACGCGATATTGGCGAAGTGAATTGTCCTCAACACGACCGACAAGATCAATAATCAACTTTTTGTCCGAATTAAAAACAATATTTACTAACTGGCGACACTAAAGGCATGTATATTGTACTAATATATAAAGTAAGATGTCATAAGAAAACAAATTACATTAAAAAGCAAAATACCTCTTTCAATTTAGGAAATGTCATATTCTTGAAGTCGTCTGCAGTGGATTTTTCGAACGGCATAACTTTTAGATCGCCAACAACTACAGTGCAATTCTGTAGTTTCTTCAATTTGAACATGTAGTTTAAATGCATATTGAAGCAAAATCCGTGATATTCTGTGGGTTGTTTGTTGAAAGTATGCGAGATGTTAACCAAACTTGTACATAAGAGCCTGCGAAAGAAATATAAAAACAATTTATAATTAATGATGACAAAGTACTATGAAGGAATTACTTGCTATAATAACATAGGCGTAGGGAGGGAGTGACGGGTGTAGCGTACCCACCTCAAAATCGTTTAAGGACTAAAAATGCAAATGGTCATGATCAAAAATATAAGGGGACGTAATTGACCAAAAAACGTAAAAAAACATTTTACTAGCTTCGTTAGTTTTTTAAAAACAACACTAGTTTACATGAGAGTTCATGCGTAAATATTAGAGTACTTGAACATTAAGGCCGCAATCACAAATGAAAAATTTGTTTCCTTTTTTTAATCTTAAAATTAACGTGAAAGTAAAATATTCTTTACTAAGCACCAGATAAGGCATAATATAGCATAAATTATTATTGATGGAATAAAAACTGTACAACAGGCGGTCTTATCGCTAAATGAACGATCTCTTCCAGGCATTTTTTGTGTAGAGAAAAGAAATTATAATAAAGTTAACGCATATCAAGTTTATAAATATATTAATATTGCTTATCTATGAATTTACTTCCTCTGTACCAAACACCTATTTTTTGCTTCTCAGTGCGTTTCTAATATAAAAGCAATACTTATTTAATCTGTATTTTACTTATTACTGACTGACAAAGCAAAATTCCCTATAATTTTTAAAGCATCATTCAGGATATACCAAAAATGACTTAAAAAGGCCTCCGAACATTGATAATGATCATTGTTGCATATTATTAAATAAAACAACAAAATAAAACAGAACCTTAAAACTACAATAAAAGTAGGTCACTAGTATTTAAAACTTTAATAAAAATAAAAGCCTCATACGAGTTGCGAGCTTACTCTTGACAAATATTAATTTAAAGCATATGGACCTTAATGCCAAATTGGAATATACTTGGAAGTGTTTTAATTGACGCTCACAATTAAAATGATCAATTAGTTTTCTTGAATTTAATTAAATTACAATAAATCGCTTATGTATTTTTGTTGGGTTCTCCAGTTGTCATGCAAGTTCTTCTAGTGTTGTACTTTTTTTTAATATCGATATATGAAAAAAACAAAATATAAAAATATAAAAAAATATCATATTTACCAAATCAAGACGGTTTTCGCCATTTTACCCGCAGCTTTTTAAGTCCAAACCTTTTATATTTCTTCTGCTTACGGAATGTTGGACGTTTTCTCAAGAGAAATCCAGAAATTCTCAAATATATTCTAGCACTTTGAAAACACATTGCTTACATTTGAAAGCAGAGTGCATATTTTACGCAGTATAACTTGGGAAATATAAACTTTTTTCTATTATAGTAAGTTTAACATTGGAAGAAGATCGAAAATAATATTTATATAGACACTTATTAGACATAAATCAGTCAATCAGTCAGTCTTTGTTGCTAAGTTTCGAATACTGGACAGCAATCCCGTAAATAATCTCATAATATACTATATACATAAAAAAGAATAAAATCACAAGGAATGTTCTACACTACTTAATGCTATTAACATTCTACAAAACACATAAGAAATATATAATTAAATATATACATACTTGAAATAATATTGAAGAACATTACATCTCAGAGTCACAGATAAAATATTAATAAAATAAAATATATTAATTACTTTTTGATAAAAAACTAAACTAATTAAAGTTGAAATTTCTTCTAGTTACATTAGTACATAATGCACGTACAATAAAACTAACAAGTAGGCAAAAGTATAAGGAAAACGTCACACATTTATTATTATCGAGTTACTTCTATATGTAAAGTCACAGTACAGACTGACGGGTGCAAATTATTTAATTATTACTGTGAAGATTCGATAGGTCCTAATTTAGGAGCTCGATCTCAAAAGGTCATTGATGTATAGGGTGATGTTAGGTGTAAAAGTGTGATATATATATATATATATATATATATATATATATATATATATATATATATATATATATATATATATATATATATATATATATATATATATATATATATATATATATATATATATATATATATATATATATATATATATTGTTATTAAAAAAATCACTTATAACTAAAACCTATTTTCGTTTTCAATTTCACCTTTACAAATACAAATATATTTCTTAATATCTTGTATATTACAACACAAAGAAACGTAGTGGAAATTAAATTTTCTGAAGAATTTAAAAACAATTTACGCTGTCTGATGTTCAGCTAAGTAAAATGAAAAGCGAGTGCCAAGTTCTATTATCCTAAGCTTTTCTTTGCTAAAGTCTAGACGATATGACACTGAAAAATTATCTTAATATTTTCTTTATATTTGCAGAGATAATAAAGGTACAGGCTTAAAATCAAGATTATAAGTACAAAGAAATCTGTCATATTTATATATGAATTTATGAAAAGCTCTGAACATTTCTTACTTAAAAACTCTATTTGTGCTAAGTATGTAATATTAACTCTTTGTATATATTCTAAAGCCAGTTAACCATATAACCCTTGCCTTATAAATAACAATCATTAAAACGAACACACTTGAAACAGCAAAGAACAGTTAATTAAACTTCCGTTTATTACAAAATTGTGGCTTTAATGAAATGATAATGACATCTTAAGTTTTATATTAGGCTTTGAGTATAAAATTTCTATGTAAAATTTGGTACAGTGAAGTGGTAATAAAACAGCCTGTGTAAGGGGCGCAGGTCAAGTGGACTTAACAAGTAATATTGCATTTTATGCTCGGATGTACGACGTTTAATGCATACTTTAAACAACGTATTTTTGGATGGATGACATTTTTTGAAACTTAAAAATTGGGTATTTGTTTCAGAAATCAAAAAAAATATAAAATAAATAATGAAGTTGAATAGAAATGTGGAAACTATACCAATACATAACGAATAATATGAACATTATGTAATTGCTTTCTTTTTTAATCAGACGCATGTCCGGTTGAAATGGAAATATTGTGTAGACAAATTTGTTTAAATTGTTTATAATGATCTAATTGTACCTATAGGGTAGATTATTGTATAGTACAGCCCTTGACTCCTAAAATATGCAATAATTTAAGAATATATTAACTAAGAAGTGACGACGTGTGATGATTTATCGCACTGAGATGTAATCCTTCACCGCTAACCTTTTCCACATGCTCAATGTCCCCCAGCGAAGAATCGAGTAAACTATATTTGGTATTATTGGTGTTACACTAAGTGACAGAATCAAAAGCAATAAAATTTGGTGTATATTACTGACATAGCTCTTAATATCGGCTGTAAACGAATCATATTGTTAACAGGACCAACAATCGATGGAGAAGAAACGTAAAAAGAAGAAAGAACGCACAATAGATAAAGTAGAAAAATAACAAAGTAAAATATATTAAATGCAATATTGATCACAAAAATTAGGTATTTTGGCAACTTGCGTTAGCAAATTTCTTATCGAATAAACACTATTATTCCAAAATAAATAGTAATAGGTACTTAAGTATTATCTTTCTATACGATGAAAGGGGTTGATAAGAATTGGCCAATATGCAGATAAGTCAATAAATGGAATATTATAAAAAAAGAGATAATTTTTTACAGTATTCATTTGTTTGTACGTAAATACTTCTTAATATGTTTTAAAAATAATAATTAAATTATTTAATATAATCAATAAAAGAAAAGCTGCCTTATGCCACAAAGGCTATCTACTGTCTGAAGATTCGATCATGTAAAAGAATTATATTAATTCCGATCATGTAAATTTGGAATAGACGATGATATTGCTATATTCTATATTTCTTAGTTAGCGCTTCCCCATGGTCCTTTAGGACTCGAATTCTAAAATTTTCTGCGTCCTACGCTATTTTTAGCTGTTAATCAGTAAAGTAAATTTTTTTGTATTACGTATATACTAACTCAAAGCCTGATTGACGATCCTAAACCACCTACTATTACGTAAGAGTCTTATTAATATTAACATTTTATACAATTGTTACAGTAATCAGATAAAAGAAAAATATTTGCCTTTGTTCAAAAATATAGTAAATATTTTTTGTTTCACTCTTTTTCACAAGCTTCCCTAGTTCCCTAGTTCCTAATATCCAGTCCAAATTCAAAATTTTCATCATCTTAAATTAGAACTTAACTGTTTTGTGTTAATTATATTATTGTTATTATACATTTTTTATTTAGTACTAAAACGTAATAATAAATAAAGTAGGACAGTTTGTGGACAGCTGCTGTTCAGTTGGAACAGAGAGGAACCTGAGACCTGCAGAAGGGAATTGTAATTTTACTCCACCCTCTGATTTCCGTTCATGGTGGCCGGCAGAATGGAGCAATGTTAGAGCTGATGTTGCGCCAAAAGCATTACACTGCTTTAAGTGGACTCATCCAATAGTAAGCTTTCTGTTCTTCTTCAATTCCTATTCTTCTAAGCTTTAGGCCAATTTTAATGTGTTGGTAATTGCAGACAAAAAGCAGATAAACAATATTATCACATATATCAAGTAATAATAAATGACTACTACTAATATACACAATTATAAATATTAATATAAATATAAAAGTAAAATACACCAATATATACACACATAAACGTACAGAAATATATATACAAATATCTAAAGCTATAAATGTATAAATAAAGTCATTTATAAGCTTGTATTCTGAAATAACTACATATATATCAACAATTTTATAATATTAACAGCTTGTTATGTTTTTTCACCATCTTATAACATTTGAATGTTAGATAGCGAAAATTTAAATCACCAGTTGCTGACATCACATGTGAAACCTACTGCATCAAAATATGTTTAAATTAAATTAAATAATTTTTACACCTTAAATGTTGCAGTCATAGCAGCAGCGTATATTTTCTGTGGAAGAAGTTACTGTTGTTGTCAAAAATAAAGTGTCAACTGTCAAGGATCATTGACGAATTGTCACAAACTATTTGTATTTTGGATTGTTTACAAAGTGGAACAAAATAAATAAAACCACATAAAAACATGTCTGACCTACACAATATGTATAATATGTACGTAAATAGATAACATACAAAATTATGTTAAAAATTTTTATATACTTTTATTAAACTTTTTCTTATAATTATTTTTACTTTATTTATACTTTATCCATACCGAAAAATTGTTTAAATTACGACAACTTCTATTTAATTACGTAATTGCAAGATCATCAAGATATATCCTTTCAATATTTTCAGGATAAAGAAAAAAAAATATAGACGCAAAAGGAAAAATCCAAACCTTGTAACTCCAAGTCACACACGACCTATCATAGTAAATCCAGATCCAGCAGCTACATTGCAAGGATTGAAAACCATTGCCAATCTTATACAATTACATCAACAATTGAGTCAAAAAAGGTCTAATCAAGACCCAAAGCCGCTAATGTCAGGTCCTCGTTTTGGTAGTAGGTTTGGTCGACAGGACTTCAAAGAGACCACAGGGTCCATGGTGACTCAAAACAAAAGGACTGAGGAGAAAGAAGGACATGATCCAATACAAGTAGCGGGAACTTCTAAAAGCAATGAAGCAACTCAAAGCAATCAGTCAACTGTAATTGATGAAACTAATATAGACAACAATCAAAATGCTAGTATTAAGAAAGAAAACACTACAGCACAAAGACCTCCTTCCAAAAATCTATATACAAAGCAAAGTAATAAAACCAGAAAAACAAATCAACAGTTTGACGACTTTGAGATATATGACAGTCCGTCTTTCATAAATTTTGATGATTCTTCAGAAGTTGTAGAATTGAATGACGATGATCTTTTTCAAAGCAAAAACATTAGCAATGATAAAAAGTAAGCATTGTGTGAATGGGTTATTTTAGTAATTTATAATATGTACTTCTAAAGATTGTGAAGCTTATGAACATATCATAAGTAATTTAAGTCCAAAAGATAAATGATTCATCTATACTATGAATCAACTGCACATTATTTTTAGTAAAAGAAATAATTTACATGTAACTTTTTAAATTTATATAATATAGCTTTCATTTATCATTTTCAGGAACACAATCAATGTAAAAAAAGAATTTAACTTTCAAAAGAAAATACAGCAACAGTTTGCTAAGAAAATGGAAATAAAGAGTCAAAAGCATCCCATTTCTTCTCCCACACCAAAGAAATCTGAGCAAGGTAAAAAATTGTTAAAAAAGAATCTTAGACGTAACTTTGGAAAACTTTATTATTTTTTTTATAGTATATAACACTTACTGTCTGAAAGCATATAAATTTATTAAATTAGTTTATGTGAATTAATTGTCTTGATAGTTTACTCATTAGACATTATAAAATATATTTCCCAGCAACAAAATTAAATAAATTTAATTATTTAAAAATGATAAATTGTTACAATGTAGAGAGAATAATATATTTTTTAATTTTGTAATTTATTTACATGCACATTATGACATACATTCTGTCATATCATATATATATGGCTAACTCAAATTGAAAATTAGATATTTATATGCAGTCATATAAATTTATTAATATCAAATTAATACCAATACATACAGTTCAGTTTTGTAAGATATTCTATATACCTATACCAATAGTAATATGGTTAAAATAAGAAACAAATGAATAAAAATACCACACTCATACATTATATATTACAGAGTCATCTAAAAAAGGAAATGAGGAATTACACGAAGGTGTCTCAGCTGACATAAGGACAGTTGTTCAGGACAATATAAATATTAATATAAAATTACACCAAAATGTTACACCAAAATATTCAACGGATGAATGTAAGATTGTTGGATTATAATTTAATCGTTGTAACTAATTTTTACAGACTATTTAATGTTAATGTAACTTAAATGTTTTAATTTAGATGTTTTATATATGGCTTATGAAACTAAAAATGTTAAATGTATTCTGTATTATGTTAAAAGTATAGACATAAATCATGATTATTTTTATAATTTTGTCATAAATTAATGATATTTTTAAATGTATTATATGATCTATTCATTATCTAGGATCAGTTAAAATACATATAATATACAATAAAGAATTACCTAATATTAGGTTAATATTTTAAAAATAAACCAAACAAATTTACTTACTTTTGTAATATTATAACATAAGCCATAGATATATTTAATATTTGTATGTGCCACTAAGATATGACTAATCAAAATTAACATACACGCTTAAAGACAGTATTCGTTAGTTCACTCCGTCGTGGCGCAGAAGCGTATGCGTCTGCCTGTAAAACACGACGGTTTGAAGGTTCGATTCCCACTCGGAGAAGATGGATTTTCTATTTCCATTTTCTTTGCTCTCCACACGCAATTCAACACGCAATGCCTCGAAAAAGGCGGTAAGCGGGGATGGAGAAAGCAGGAACTAAGCAACGGAGTGTCTTAACACGTAAGTTAATATGGTGCCTGCAGTTTCCTCTGCCTACTCTGCAATATACGGGATAAAGCGTGAAGCTCAAAAAAAAAGGCAGATACTTCAGAAGTTTCTTCATTTTTGTATACTTCACATTATGTGTTCTTGTAGTTCTATTTAATCATGCAGGCTAGATTGCAAATTTGGCTTGAAAGAATAACTACTGTTTAAAGTGCTATGACATCTTGAGAATTGTGTCAAAATTCTTATTGTTTTATCCCTTTTTGCTTTATCCCGCACATGGGAGGGATGGGAGGGTAGGCAGAGGGAACTGCAGGGACCGTGGGAACCTAGTGTTAAGACACTCTGTTGCTTAGTCCCTGCTTTCTTGTTACTAAAAAAAACCAAAAATGAATAAGTATTTTTAATATATATCTTCTTTATTTATTTCAGTTTTGAACAAACGAGAGCGATTACCTAAAGGTATTTATTGTTATTATTTTTTAGTATGGTTTTTTATGTTATATTTGTAATTTTTTATTTCATACTTTTCTTAATGACGGAACTCTTACTTCTCAACGGAATCCGAACATTTAACCTCAAATGTATATTGATTACTATATATCATTATGTTAATTGTCAATAATTTAATAGCATTTTTTTTATTTATAATTTATTTAATAATCAAAATCAAGTGACAATAAAAGTGAACCAAAAATTATTATTTATAGGCATACCAAGATCATTCTTATTACAACAAAGTATTAATCAATCACAAGCACTAAAACAATCTCAAACAAGTAAGTAATATTTATATATTATTTTTAGCTTCACGCTTTGGGATAAAGCATATAACAGGATAGATAGAAGCATATAGTACTTTTGAATGACAATGAAATTGACATGACATTTGACTGAGAATCGAACCCACTTACTTACTTACTTGACTTAGACTTGACTGACACAATGTCAGTAAGCTTATATTACAAATACAATGTTTGTATATATAATATATATATATATATATATATATATATATATATATATATATATATATATATATATATATATATATATATATATATATATATATATATATATATATATATATATATATATATATAAAATGTTTTTTTTTATTTAGATTACCAAGAAAATATAAATAATTACGAAAATTTGATTAAAACGCCATTGTCACATATGAAAATAAACGAATCTATTGAAAGTGCGAATCATCCTCAAGCTTACTCACCAACCGATGTGTATGAAGAAACGCATGATGAAGGTAATATAACTATGCGTGTTATATCTCTTTCTAGCGTATGGTAATAATATTGCTGTCTCACTCACACCTGTGGAAAACATTTACAAGTATGTTAGAATGATTTTAAAACTTTTACCCATTAAGATAAGCTTAATATTCCAAATATGTTTTTATTTGAAGAATACTAAAAATATATGAAAATCTAGTTCTAATTGAAGTACATGTTTACTGGAATATTTTATTGAATTCAACATTTAGGTATAAGTACGAGTGTATATGTATTTTATATATTGCATGTATTTGGTTTATTTATATATGTTATACATGTGAAATATATGTAAATTATATATTTACTATATGTTTATATATCTGTTTTCCTTTTCTCTTGAAATATTCTTGATAATATTTCTCTTAATAATAAGCGCAGCGGTAAGTACCGCCACTCAACACGCAATGCCTCTAAAAATGCGGAAAGCAGGGACGGAGAAAGAAGGAACTAAGCAACGGAGTGTCTTAACACTATGTTCCTATGGTTCCTGCAGTTCCCTCTGCCTATCCTGCCATGTGCGGAATAAAATGTAAAGACAAAAAGAATATTCTTGAAAATTCCATTTTGAATGTTCTAGAACATCGCGAAGGTTCAGAATCACCTGACGCGTTAGAACCGGGACAGAAGCGTGTTAGCGCATTCCAAAGACTAGGGCCGTTAAAACAAACGAAGAAACCAAAATTAACAATTAATTTGAGTTTAAACAAAGATCAGGATGTTAGGTAAGTTTTTTTAAGTATTTAAATTGGTATATACATATATAGAAAATTTTATTATTAAATTCCTTAAAAAGAAAATGTCCCTCTGAGGTTCTTGTGGCGGTTCTTCTCAGGTCTGAGGCATTAACTTTAGCGAACCGATGGTAATGTTTATTGACGTTTAAAAAATGAATCATGTATTCTTATTTTGAATAAAATTATTTGAATTTGAATTTATTTGCTTGGAAAATAACAATTATTATATAATTTTCTCGTTTCCTAACGATTGTTACATTGCTGCCTTTTGACGTAGCATTTTAACGTAAATTTATTTTTTTTATTTTATTCCTTCCATTGTATAGAGAGGTGTTAGATGTAACGAAAATCGATATACCAGTTCACGAAAGGGACTATATAATAAATAGCAAGAATGAGTTAGTACTAAAGTATCTGCCCCAGTGGCCGTGGAAAAGACCTGTGAAAATTATCAAAAGCGTTACCGCAAGGAATTCTAAGGTAAGCGTCTTATTTGGTAATTACAATTGTTTTTGGCTTAAATTAATTGAAAGAAAACGTGTAGAAAATCTATACTGTCCCTCGATTATCCGAACGTATTAACACGGCTTAGGCAGACGAAGATTCAAGACATTTTTAAGCGTTGTATTGTAATTAGTAAGCACTAGTTTTACTACAAGATTGTCTGCACTTTTTTTGTTTATTTCCTATTTGTCATTGATGTAAATAATATGGTTTTCATTCACCTGTACTTTAATTTGTATGTCTGAATCAATATAAGTACATTAGTCCGAAAATACCGGTTTTCCGAACACCCACGTCCCAATAACTTGAGATAATCGACGCTTTACTGTAGTTAAAACTAATAATTACATCTTAAGGAGTTTGTGGGTTCGATTCTCACTCGGAGAGGATGAATTATTTTATTTCAATTTTCTTCCCTATGGCAACTAGGCAAAGCGCAGCGTTGAGTTCCGCCACTTAACACGCAATGTCTCAAAAGGGTGGAAAACAGGGAAAACGCAGTGTCTTAACACTAGGTTCCTGCGATTCTCTCTATCATGCTACGAGCGGGATAAAGCGTGAAGCTAATTTAGTGTACTCTCTATAATTTATATTTTTTCATTAATTTTAGACAGTCATGATGTTGGAGAAAGAGCAAATGGAAGAAATATACGAGCAGGATGATATATTTATCATGATTCTGGTAAATATATATATCATAGTTTATTTTTTACTAGCTTAAGTAAGCTCTAAACTAAGGATTTTTGGAAATTCTACCTTAACGGGGGTGAAAAAGGGGGGGGGGGGGGAGTTTCTATGAATCTCCGTCAGTTTTGAAGCTAAATCGATGAAAATTAAAGCTGTTTACGTGATTACTAAGCTTTTCTGCCATTCGTTTTGTGACTGTTACCTGCTTAAAGAATCATAACGAGTAGAATTATCGCTCAGTTGCATAAATAGATAATCAAAATATTACTTTGTTGTGTTGTAATGGATTATGAAATACGCCTTATTAAAAAATATGTATAATATTTCACAATACAATGTACTCAAAGAAATAATATAAAAATCATTTATTCAGTGTTAAAAAAAGCTCAAAAACAGTTATGTCATAATAATTACTTTTTTTTATATTAATTCAAATGGGTAACGTTGGTCCAAACCAAACCACAATATTAGTATTTAGTACCTAGCATTATCAAGACTGTATAGGTAAATGTTACAAATTACTAAGATACTTTAACTCGGGCATACCGCTAAAAAATACAATGTGCGTAATACCTTTTAAAACCGCGAGCAAAGCCGCGGGCAAGAGCTAGTTAAGTAATAAATGAATAACAATATATGTAAAGAATAAGCGAAAAGCTGAAGCTGAAATGAAAAATAAAAGAGTTTAGTTGCCTTGATTATTAATAAATTATTTTCAATTACCTCATTCTGATAACAAGATAAAGCACGGCGTTGAGCTCCGCCACTCAATACAATGTCTCGTAATACATAATTCAGGCAGTATTTTAACATTATAAAAAGAAAATGGTTTCTTTACCGTTTAGAAAACGGAGAACGAAATGTTTTAGCACTAGAATAGAAGCGTAAAGCATTAACGGTAATGAACGGTGTTACATTTCAGATCACTGGGTATCCACCGACTTGGACCAAAGAGATAATTTTGGATATATTATTAGAAAATTTGGACAAGAAATCTTTTATACCGTGTTTCATAGAGGTATTTTGAAATTTACTTAGTTCCTGTGTCATCTTATTTTAATGAATTATTTGCTATCCGGCTTTCGTCATAGTACGACGATTCTGTTAGCAAATCCATTTTGCTACAGATTCTTGACTATGCTGATATGCTATCTTGACTTAAAAAGGAGCAATTAAATAGATTTAAGTGCCTTTACAAATTATATATTCGATTCGTATTTGGTTTAGGCAAATTTTATCACATTTCGGGCTTTCGTAAGAATCTCAAGTGTCTGTCTGTCTGTCTCATGTTCTTTACTGCATTCTGTTTCCTACTTCAAAGACCGTTTTGAGTTCTTAAGCAGATCACATTCAATCAATTCGCTCTTATAATAACTAACTAACTCTCCAACAAAGGAAGGAGCCCTTTGATATCAAAAATACTAAAACAATTTAGCCTTTATGACTATAGTTTGAAGAAACATTTTTTGGCACTATAAATTCTCTGATTCTTGTTTTCTTATACATATTATTTTTGTAAAAATAAATTAAATTAAAAATAATAACGCTGGGATGGTTTCCAAAAAGCAAAAGTTCAAATCCCGCTACTTTCAAATTCAAGTTTCCTTTAAACATTATTCTAAAAAACAAACTGTTCAGGTACATAAGCGAGTAAGTAATATGTCGATACTTCCGCTATAAAATAGTAATGTATGACTATTACATAGTAGGCCCTACTAAAGTAATTACATATTAGTCCCTTTCTTAGTTTAGATGGATTTCCGCGAGGTAAAACCTGATTCTTATACTTAAAGAAAAGATATAAAAACTGTTTTGAGCCCGAGATTTGAACTCTTGCCCTCTTGCGAACCGTGTAAGTTTGCCAAAGCTTAATTTTATTAGATGTTCTGCTAAAATGGTGAAACATTCAATAGACTTTGGCTATTAGGCTTTGGTAGACTTGCGCGGTTCGCGAGCGGACGCGAGTTCAAATTCTGCTGCGTCCAAATGTATATATGTTTTCTTCAACAATTAGAATCAGGCTTTACTTACGCGAAAGTCCATCCTAATTAGGAAAGAATATGTAGCTACTTTTTGTAGTAGTCATACATGACTACTACTGCATAGCGGAAATAGGACCTTCTTTTCTTAGTTAGTATAAACTTCCACAAAAGCCTGATTCATATTCATTCAACGCCATAGTAAACATACTTTTTCTATGTAACATTTTTTTAATACTTTATATGAAATAAAGAATATATATATATATATATATATATATATATATATATATATATATATATATATATATATATATATATATATATATATATATATATATATATATATATATATATATATATATATATATATATATATATATATATATATATATATATATATATATATATATATATATATATATATATATATATATATATATATATATATATATATATATATATATATCGAAAACAAAACCAACAGCACACAACGAAGGAGTGTAAGCTGTTAGTATTGCGAAGTCGCGCGAGTCTACTAGCACTGCACACGCTTGGGTTCACGGTGAGTCGCGCGGGCGTGGAGCTCGCCCTCACAGTGTGCGAGACGGCGTTGAGCGCCGCGCGACTCGACTTCGTGCCGCGTTTGGCGCTGCGCGGGGTACTAGCCGCGCGACACGATCAACGCGCGGGTAGGATGGACCTCAGCGCATTTACTTTGGATCGGGGTATGTTTTTTTTTTTAGCTTCATACTTTTATCCCGCATGTGGCAGGGTAGGCAGAGGGAACTGCAGGAACCGTGGAAACCTAATGTTAAGACTCTCCGTTGCTTAGTTCCTGCTTTCTCCGTCCCCGCTTTCCACCTTTTTCGAGGCATTGCGTGTTGAGTGGCGGAACTCAACGCCGCGCTTTGCCTCGTTTCCAGAAAGAAGGAAATGAAAAATAAAAATCCATCTTCCCCAAGTGGGAATCTAACCCACAAAACTGTCGTATTTACACGCATACACTACGCCTCTGCGGTTCTGATTTTCTTGTATGTACCTATTTGAAAATATTGACGTGTATAGATTTATAGGGATATAGTTGGCAAGGGATTTGTCTCTGTAAGAGTTTTGTTCCTATTAACCAGTGGATGTGGGTAAAAGCGGTAAATAAAATAAAATACAATATATAGGTTAATTTAAATTATAAAATAAGTTCAATCAAAACATTGGAATTGAAATGTTTGCACGCCTTGGGATTGAAATACTTGCTCTAGTTTATTTTAAGAATAACATTGTCACTAATGAGAATTGTTGAATCATTCTCTTTAGGCAAATAAAATAAAATAAAGAAAAAGAAAACCCCGCTCAGTTTCTTTCAACGGTTCTTCTCAAGCCTGAGGCAATTTTAGCGAACTGCTGGCAAATTAAATAAATTATTTAATGTTCAAAAAATGATCCATGTAACTACTTATTTTGATTAAAGTGTTGACTTTGACGTACATACAATATGTGCTTATACAAATACATATAAATAAGTGCATGCGTACACTATGAAATATATATTATTTTAAACTATATAAGGCATAAAAATAAAGAAATTAAATATATTTTCAGATACTGTTTGGTTCGTTCGTAGTAATGTTTGGTAAATTTAGACAACCTATCATTTATATTTTTATGATTTTTAAAGTGTTAATTCAAACTGAGGATAGAAAATATACTTAAAGAAAATATATAAAAATTTGAACGCAGCGGGACTTGAACCCGCGCCCTCCTGCGAACCGTGGATCGCTCACACCACTAAGTTTAGTGGTGAGAGCGCCTGCACGGTTCGCAGGAGGGCGCGGGTTCGAGTCCCGCTGCGTTCAAATTTTTATATGTTTTCTTTAAGTATTATAATATTTTCTATTTATTTATTTTTATATTATTATTTTATTATGACGATGATCTTTATAGGTAATGAATTGAATCGTTAAGATAATGCGTGTTAAGTTATACATGTATATAATGAAGGGTCTTTATACAAGATATCTTCTTGCTGTATAATACGAGGGCCAAACTGAAAGTTTTTAGAACTGGCAACTTAAAAGCATTATATTAAAAAAATAAGTTTAAATTGAAAATAGAACTCTTTACCAATAATATTGAGTATACATTTCATTCATTTGTCATTTGTTTTACGATTTGGCGGCAAATTGAAAATTGTCTGTGCACGCCAGAATGAATTTAAGCCGAGAAAATTTTCGTGCAATGATTTTTTATGACTTTCGATGTCATATAAGTCAACAAGAAAGTTATGATAGACTTCGATTGGCTTTTCACGATGAAGCCCCATCTCGTGCCACAGTTTACAACTGGTTTAATGAATTCAAACGTGGTCGAACTAATCTCACCGATGATTTGCGTGAGGGACGGCCTTCTACAGCGGCGACTGAAGATAATATCAGTGTTGTGCGGCGTATGATAGAGACTGACAAAAGAGTGACCTATCAGCAGATTCGGACAAGTCTAGGCATAGGTATGAGTCAAGTGTACAAAATCCTCCATGAACATTTAGCGGTCAGGAAGCTTTGTGCCCGCTGGATACTGCATAATTTGACCGAGGCTCAAAAACTCCGCCGTGTTGATTGGTGCCGAGAAGTGATCCAAAAAATTAACGGAGGTGACTCAAATGCTGTGTTCGACATACTAACAGGTGACGAAAGCTGGATTTACTGTTATGATCCGGAAACCAAAAGACAGTCTGCTCAGTGGGTGTTTCCTTCCGAAGAGTTGCCAACTAAAGTGAAGAGAGGTCGAAGTGTTGGAAAAAAGATGGTGGCCTCGTTCTTCGGAAAGACAGGTCATTACGCGACAGTTGTCTTAGAGGATCAGAAAGCGGTTAATGCAGAGTAGTACACTAACAACTGTTTGCCACTTGTCTTGGAAAAAGTTCGAGAGAAACGACTTCGCAGCAGGATCCTCCTTCATCACGACAATGCCTCGTCGCACACCGCCAGACAAACGATCGACTATTTGGCGACCTTAGACGTGGAATTACTGGGTCACCCGCCGTATAGCCCCGACCTCGCACCCTGCGATTTTCATTTATTCCCGAAAATAAAAGAAAAACTTCGAGGAAAACATTTTATGGACGCCGAAGAAGCAGTGGCTGCGTTTCAAAACGCCGTTGAAAAGACCCCTAAGGCCGAGTGGGCAAGGTGCTTTTCTCAATGGTTCCATCGAATGCAGCGATGTATTGATGTAAATGGACGCTATTTTAAAAAGTTATAATAAAACTAATAACTTGCTAGAATGCTTAGTTTTTGATTTTCTAAGAACTTTCAGTTTGACCCTCGTAGTATACAACGTGAAGCTATAAAAAATATTTTTTATAGCTTCACGTTGAAATAACAACTTTTTGGTATTTATAAAATCTCTAAAAATGAGTTTGTTTTGGTGTAAAGCTTAAAAAATATGAAAAGCTTTTATATTGGTTTACAAATGATTCATATATGTGCTCATTGTTTGACGAACTAAAAATTATAAAATTAGAAATAAAGGACCGTTGTAGTGCAGCGTCTGCCTGTAAACGCGACATTTGTGTGTTCGATTCCCACTTGCGGAGAATCTATTATTTTCATTTTTCCATTATGCGTAGCGTTGAGTTTTGCCACTCAGCACGCAATAGAAAGGCGGAAAGTAGAGAATGGAGTGTCTTAACACTAAGTTCCGACGGTCCTGCTATATGCAGGATACAGCGTGAAGTTATTTTTTATTTATTTATAAATATATATTACCTATTTATTATTAACAGTTTTTATTTCAGATTTAAGTCATTTTGTATATTATCCGTTACACCATCCTTTCAACCAGTTGGATTTATTCAAAATACACAATGATATACAGTGGAAATTTTTGAACGAACTCGATTTGTCTGATAATAATATTGAGTAAGTTTTTTTGTATTTATTTATTATTTGTATGTATGTAATAATTTTTCATGTCATTTAGAAAACTGAATAAGAAAAGAAAATGTGCAATATGAAAATTAAAAATGAATTATTGAAAAAAAATATATTATTTAAAAAGATATATATTTTATTTATTGAAACAGTGTCTCATTGTAAGTAAGAATTGTATTCGATATAGTTTTATTTCTCAATTCTGATAGACAAAGTGCAGCGTTAAGTTAACACCACTCATTCTATAATATCTCGAAAGTCGCAAACGAAGAACAAAGTGTTTTGACTCTGGATCCTCTACATGCAGGATAAAGCGTGAAGCTAAAATTATAAAAAATAACTATAATATATATAATTTCAGATCTATAGAAAATTTTCATCTAGAAACGACGACGCCAAATTTAAAAGTATTAAATTTATCAAATAATCGTCTCAAGAAGGCACTATTGTTATTGCCGTGTAGATACATTCCATTGCAAAAGCTATATTTACAAGGGAACCCACTTTGCTTGGACTACATAGACTCGGAAGATTATGTTAGAGTTCTTAAAACCATGTTTTCTACTTTGAAGGAATTGGTAAGTAATGTTAACAAATACCTACTAGCTTTTAATTTAGGTTCCCATAAGCCAATAGGGATAGCTATGGGGCTGTGTATATATATGGGGCATTCCAGGCCAAGCGGCAGGTAAAAATGGTCAAAGCCGATTCCTATTTTGGATTTTTTTTTAATAGGTCAAACTTGCATATGTTCTGAATACAATTGCATTTAAATTTTTGTAATATATCGTTTAGTTTAGAAATTACACGCGTTCAAAGTCGCGAAGGACTGATTGACATGTACTTGTTCAAGTCTTATTATAGGAATTCGTAAGATATAAATATATAAGTAAGTTTATGGAATATATTCCTCATAAAAGAAGCTTTTTAATTTTAATTTACTAAAATAAATTTTATTTATTTTTCGTATAAAAAAATTCAATTTAATTTTATAAATTGAAATTCGATCAACTTAGCCATAATTGATTTTTTTAATTTTTTGTCTGAAAATAGCTTATGTTATGTAGATAAACCTCAGAAAGTTCTATCGTGGGTCTTCTTACTAGCCCATAGAGAAACTGACTAGGTTTTAATTTGTACCTAGATTTGTTAGTATTTTAATTATCTAAGTGGTAACGGCGGAAAGCGGGGACGGAGAAAGCAGGAGCTAAGCAACGGAGTGTCTTAACACTAGGTTCCCACGGCCCCTGCAGTTCCCTCTGCCTACCCTGCCTTGTGCGGGATAAAGCGTGAAGCTATAAAAAAAAAAAATAAAAAAAAAAGTGGTAAAATAACACCAGATATAATAGCAAAATAGGCCTATAACCTCGATAAATGGACTATTCGATACAAAAATGATTTCAATTCGTAGTAGTTTATGAGATTACTGCATTCGAAAAAACATATTTTTCCTGTCAGTATAGATTTTACATTATTGTTAATACTATAAATTTAAACCTAATTATTAAAGAAATATTTGATTTAATCCTTTTACAACAAATTTCGAAACATTTTGCTTAGAATGACGGAACTCAACACCGCGCTTTTCAACTAATCCATTCCCATGATTAAAAATAGAACCCAAGACTGTCGCTGGTACAATCCGACATATAATAATTTATTTTATATTATAATATTTCTGTTTTCTTTATTTTTCATTTTTGTTCATAGGATGGAGTACCGATTAAAATCAAAGGCGAATTACCAACATTCAAAAAGAATTACATCGTTGAAGAAGCCCATACAGTAGTATCGAAGTTTCTAGAAATATTCTTTCCGTTGCTAGAATGTGAGGCGGAAAATAGGAATGTGAAAAATTTGTACACCAAAAATACCGTTCTGACTATTACATGCAGAAATAAATTGCGTGAGTGATTTAATTGTTTATTATATATATATATATATATATATATATATATATATATATATATATATATATATATATATATATATATATATATATATATATATATATATATATATATATATATATATATATATATATATATATATATATATATATATATATATATATATATATATATATATATATATATATATATATATATATATATATATATATATATATATATATATATATATATATATATATATATATAATATATATATATATATATATATATATATATATATATATATATATATATATATATATATATATATATATATATATATATAATAAACAATTAAATCACTCACGCAATTTATTTCTGCATGTAATAGTCAGAACGGTATTTTTGGTGTACAAATTTTTCACATTCCTATTTTCTGCCTCACATTCAAGTAACGGAAAGAATATTTCTAAAAACTTCGATACTACTGTATGGGCTTCTTCAACGATGTAGTTCTTTTTGAATGTTGGTAACTCGCCTTTGACTTTAATCGGTACTCCATCCTATGAACAAAAATGAAGAATAAAGAAAACAAAAATATTATAATATAAAATAAATTATTATATGTCGGATTGTACCAGCGACAGTTTTGGGTTCTATTTTTAATCATGGGAATGGATTATTTGAAAAGCGCGGTGTTGAGTTCCGCCATTCTAAGCAAAATGTTTCGAAATTTGCTGTAAAAGGATTAAATCAAATATTTCTTTAATAACTAGGTTTAAATTTATAGTATTAACAATAATGTAAAATCTATACTGACAGGAAAAAATATGTTTTTTCGAATGCAGTAATCTCATAAACTACTACGAATTGAAATCATCTTTGTATCGAATAGTCCATTTATCGAGGCTATAGGCCTATTTTGCTATTATATCTGGTGTTATTTTACCACTTTTTTTTATTTTTTTTTTTATAGCTTCACGCTTTATCCCGCACAAGGCAGGGTAGGCAGAGGGAACTGCAGGGGCCGTGGGAACCTAGTGTTAAGACACTCCGTTGCTTAGCTCCTGCTTTCTCCGTCCCCGCTTTCCGCCGTTACCACTTAGATAATTAAAATACTAACAAATCTAGGTACAAATTAAAACCTAGTCAGTTTCTCTATGGGCTAGTAAGAAGACCCACGATAGAACTTTCTGAGGTTTATCTACATAACATAAGCTATTTTCAGACAAAAAATTAAAAAAATCAATTATGGCTAAGTTGATCGAATTTCAATTTATAAAATTAAATTGAATTTTTTTATACGAAAAATAAATAAAATTTATTTTAGTAAATTAAAATTAAAAAGCTTCTTTTATGAGGAATATATTCCATAAACTTACTTATATATTTATATCTTACGAATTCCTATAATAAGACTTGAACAAGTACATGTCAATCAGTCATAAAAATACCGTTCTGACTATTACATGCAGAAATAAATTGCGTGAGTGATTTAATTGTTTATTATATATATATATATATATATATATATATATATATATATATATATATATATATATATATATATATATATATATATATATATATATATATATATATATATATATATATATATATATATATATATATATATATATATATATATATATATATATATATATATATATATATATATATATATATATATATATATATATATATATATATATATATATATATATATATATATATATATATATATATATATATATATATATATATATATATATATATATATATATATATATATATATATATATATATATATATATATATATATATATATATATATATATATATATATATATATAATTTCTGTTTTTAATTATTTTACATCATTTCAATTACATTTTTACTCTACTTGTTCTCAGGCTATAATGCAAATAAGAATATCCGAAACCTCCTAATTAAAAGCCAATCGTTGCTAGAAGGTAATCTGGACCAAGTGGAAGGAGCGTCTAATATTGAGAAATTAATAAAAAAATGGCCGAATATACAACACGATCCGTCTACATTTACAGTTGATGTTATTTTTCATGATGTGAGTACCCCTAGATACTAGAAAGCACCTTTATCATTTGAAATATATTGTGTAGGTATAACACGGCGTTGAGTTACGCCATTCAACAAGCAATGTCTTGTCTTAACACTAGCAATACAACGTGAAGTAAAAAAAAAAACATATTAAACGGTACTCAACGCTGCTCATTCTCTTTACAGAGAAACAATGATAACTATATTCACTCGTTGGCTTTAATACATCACAATTGTGATTACATCATCATATCATATATAAAAATATGATTGTTTTATATGTTTGTGGGTTCGATTCCCACTCGGGGAAGATGAATTTTTTATTTCTATTTGCTTCGTTTGCACAACTAGGCAAAGCGCGGTGTTGAGTTGCGCCATTCAACACGCAATGCCTCAAAAAGGTGAAAATCAGGGAACGGAGTGTCTTAACACTAGGTTCCCACAATTCCCTCTGCCTTTTTTGCTATATGCGGGATAAAAGCATGAAGCTATATGTCTCAATGCGTATATTAATTTTATTTATTCATTTGTTTATTATTATTACAGTAAAAAAGGAAAATATTTTAAGAAATAAATCATTTATATTAAATTGTGAAACTAACCAATACTACGTTTCTACAGGAACATTCAACTATTGTAAAAATAACGGGTATATTCAAAATAATAGCCAATTCGCTAGCCGAGGACGAGCCCGTACTGGCGTTTTCTAGAAACATCCATTTAGCAACAAAAAATGGCTACCATTACAAAATATTCAACGAAATGATATATTGGGACGTGCCCACTGCCGAATATGGAGATTCTGCGTTTAAAACTGTTATGGTAAGTATTTTTTTATTTTTTATTAACTTTTACGCTCTAACCCGTAAATAACGGGATAGACAGAGATAGCACGATAACACGTTCGTCCGTCCGTATTTTGTTCTTACTCAAGATATTGAGATATTTAGAAGGAACGAAATATATATATATATATATATATATATATATATATATATATATATATATATATATATATATATATATATATATATATATATATATATATATATATATGTATATGTATATGTATATGTATATGTATATGTATATGTATATGTATATGTATATGTATATGTATATGTATATGTATATGTATATGTATATGTATATGTATATGTATATGTATATGTATATGTATATGTATATGTATATGTATATGTATATGTATATGTATATGTATATGTATATGTATATGTATATGTATATGTATATGTATATGTATATGTATATGTATATGTATATGTATATGTATATGTATATGTATATGTATATGTATATGTATATGTATATGTATATGTATATGTATATGTATATGTATATGTATATGTATATGTATATGTATATGTATATGTATATGTATATGTATATGTATATGTATATGTATATGTATATGTATATGTATATGTATATGTATATGTATATGTATATGTATATGTATATGTATATGTATATGTATATGTATATGTATATGTATATGTATATGTATATGTATATGTATATGTATATGTATATGTATATGTATATGTATATGTATATGTATATGTATATGTATATGTATATGTATATGTATATGTATATGTATATGTATATGTATATGTATATGTATATGTATATGTATATGTATATGTATATGTATATGTATATGTATATGTATATGTATATGTATATGTATATGTATATGTATATGTATATGTATATGTATATGTATATGTATATGTATATGTATATGTATATGTATATGTATATGTATATGTATATGTATATGTATATGTATATGTATATGTATATGTATATGTATATGTATATGTACATGTACATGTACATGTACATGTACATGTACATGTACATGTACATGTACATGTACATGTATATGTATATATATATATATATATATATATATATATATATATATATATATATATATATATATATATATATATATATATAGTTCTTTTTTTTGGGTCACTAAGACGGATGAAGATAAGAATATGGATGAAATATACTTTAACATCTTTTAAATACCCATATTATGATATATAAAAACATATGAAAATTTGCCTCTGCGCCGTTCCAAGTCGTTTAACGGTTTCCAAAAGGAGGGTTTATGTCCCGAAATGCTATACTTGTTTTAGTATATTTTTTTATAATGATCCTTTAAAAATTTTGACACTAGGGTCTCCCTCTTCATTGTAATTTGAGATGTGTTTTAAGGTAAGTTGAAATGTATTTACAGAAAAAAAAATAAGTGTAAAAAATAACTTTTTTTATAATTTTTCGTGTTTGTTACATTTTTATAATATATTTATATATTTTTATCTTTATAAATCGTAATAAAAAATATTAAAGTTGCCATGTTTATATTTAATTTTCTTACACTTAAATACACACACAAATAAGTTGTGATTTAGTTTGTATGTCTATACAACTCTTGTAACTGTTGTGTTAAGATCCGCCAGTTACCACAAAAAAAGTAATATGTAGGATAATGGAGTTGGTTGTCTCGGTGTACCCTTGTTGATGAGGCATAAAGCATTAAGCTGAAAAATTAATTAAAAAAATAAATATTATTAATATAAGATACTCAAAGCAATATTTTATTTATATATTATATATATTTTTGTATAGTTTTTTATGCTTATTTTAAAATAAGTATAATTTAATTTAGCTTTTGAGTTTTGCAAAAATCGTTTCAAAATTATTATTGAAAAAATCATATGTTGAAATAGAACACCTACTAATTTTCCCTCATCTTGTCTTAATAGTTGAAAAGATTCCATATATTTGAAAATATATTTTATTTCTACAATTAGTCATATTTATAAACAGATAATATTTTTATTTTACTGTTATTTAATAATGAAGAATTAACATAAATAAAAGAAGAAAAATATTGTAATAAAAATATTTTTTATTCATCACTGAATTGAAAATGTGCCGAATGTTTGAATTACAATTTTCTATGAGATTTATACAGAATAATATCACTCATGTCACAAAAATATCTCAAATATGAGAATTGTATTTAACATGCGATTATTAAAGTTCACATTTAAATAAAAAAAACATACTAAGGACAGAAAAATTAAACTTAAGTATTTACATACTTTAATACTCCCATTATGACTATAATAATTTGAACTGAAAGGCAATACAATACAAATGGAAGTTGGCACTATACATTGATGTAGATCTATTTATTCTAAGATTACACAGTATCCATTGACTCTTCATTTGTGAGTTCAGTCTCTATCTCCATTTCCTTCTCATCTCCACCTGCATATTTCAATCTTAGTTTCTGATAGTGTAGATTTTCTTTTACGGACACTGAAGGCTTGCATTTCGTTAGGGCTGCCCTAAAATCTTCAAATGATACAAATATTTCTCCTTCTAAAGTATTATTTGCAATGTGATTTGTCAAAGAATTGGTAGCCGCAGCTCTGACCAAGCCAGAGAGATCAGCACCTGTATATCCATCTGTTAGTTCCGCTATTACTTGTAAGTTGACATCGGGGCCCAATTGTGGTCTTGTACCACCTTTGGTCAGCTTTTGGAGAATATCAAATCTGTCTTCTGTTCCAGGCATCCCTACATACATTATTCTGTCTAACCTGCCAGGTCTTAGAACTGCTGGGTCTATGATATCAGGACGATTTGTTGCTGCTAACACAAAAACCCCTTCGCGCGTCTCAATACCGTCCATTTCGGTCAACAATTGGTTCACGACTCTTGCCGCTCCATTATTATCTTGTGAAGTTCTTCTCGGACACAAGGCGTCGAATTCATCGAAGAATATTACACACGGTGCGGAATTCCGTGCACGTCGGAAACATGTTCGCACAGCGCGTTCGCTCTCGCCTACATACATGTTTAGAAGCTCTGGACCTTTGACCGAAATGAAGTTGACTCCAGCCTCGTTAGCCACCGCTTTAGCTAACAATGTTTTACCACATCCAGGAGGTCCACACAGTAACACACCACTCGGAGTCGACAGACCAAGCTTTTTTAACTGTTCTGGATATTTAACAGGGGCTAGTACAGCTAGTTGCAAATCTTTCCTAACTTGACTCAGCGATCCCACATCATCCCACGTGACATCAGGCACTGTGACAATACCCTCCCTCACTGCACAAGGCTTTGTCGTTTTCAAAGCCTTCAAAAAGTCGTCATGTCGTATCGTTAGACCAGACAATTGTTGGGGTGTATAAGGGTGGGTGTTTTCAAGCAATTTTAATACTTCATCCACTTGATCCAGTGGTTTTGTTTCAGGTACAACTGTAGGTGTGATGTGATTGGCTATAATTGGCGCATTTCCATTTATTACTTCCTGTACCACACCAGAAACCACTTCTGGTTGTTCAACTTGTGATGGTTCAACATTTCCAATTTCTGGATTCTCAATAGGCTCTTTAGGCTCTTCGCTGACTTCCCCGTTAGGAATGACAGATATTTCATTTGATGTTTTTTCCTCCTCAACAGTGTTAATTAGCTTGTCATTATTAAATGTTTGAATCTCAGTAAATATTCGCTTGACAGCATATGTGCTTGCTTTATTTACCAGAGCTTGTAGGATCAGCCCCAACAAATCCAGGTGTGATTTGGGCTAAAATATTCATATCTATATCACTGCTTAAAGCTAAATTTTGACACAGAATTGAAAGTATTTCTTTTCTTGCTTTCAAAGATGGGATACCTAGTGTAATTTCTTGTTCAAGTCTACCGGCCCTTCTTAATGCGGGGTCTAAGGCATCTGGGTTATTTGTTGCAGCCAAAACAAGCACTGAAGCATTGTCTTCAGATAAATTATCTAAACTTGCTAATAATTGAGCCACCATTCTTCTCTCCATATCTTTCTGTGCATTTATTCTGTTCCCACACACAGCATCTATTTCATCTATAAACAAAACACATGGTGCAACAGAAACTGCTCTTTCAAATAGATCTCTTATCCTTTCTTCAGACTCTCCCGACATACCACCTACAAGTTCAGTACCAGTAACAGCTATGAGTGGCAATTGTAGTTTTCCAGCAATAGCATGAGCTAATAGTGTCTTCCCTGTACCTGGAGGACCATGTAACAGAGCACCTCTAGGTGCTTTTATACCTAGCTGCGTATACACTTCAGGGTGCTTCATGTGCTAACACTAAGTCACATATCTGCGTTATAATGTCAGATATACCACCTATGTCATCAAAACTCACTTTGACATCTTTAACTGGCGCAAACTCAACCTTTTTCTTTGGTATTGCAATCTTATTTGTGTCGAGTTTTCGTTTCTTTTCACTAACAACTTGATTTTGTTGCGGTCTCGCCGAGTTATCGGCGGGCGTATTACTCGTGTTGCGAGAAGGTATATGTGGAGTGATTGTTATTTGATCATTAATTTTTGGAATTTTCGGCGCCGTATTGCCGTCTTCATCGCTACTAAGTATATCAATAGGTTCGCCGGATTTATCGGCTGCTCTGCGGGTGGCCGGCGGCCGCTTGTTATCCTGCATCTTATACATAGCTAATAAATGATCATTAAGAGCACTACTGTTTTCGTCTAATAACTCTAAGTCGGATTCTTCCTCTGAGCCCTCCGACGTCGACGGACGTTCTAAACCGTACCTTTGTAATACTACTTTGTAAGCGTTTTCGACCATCTGACAAAACGCATTGTCGCTCCTGTTGCTGTATTCACGATAGCGCTCTTTGAGCGAACGCGCCATTTGGCTAACATCTACATATGTTTTATCAACGTTCTCGGCTAGGTAGTTTTTGACCCGCGAAACGATCACCGGGTCGTTTATCGTTTTCTGTCGAGTTTGATGCTTCTTCATGTTTTATAATGTTTAAAATTCAATTAGAAATTATTTTGTACAGTTTCCGTCGCAGATTGTAATGTTTGACAGCAGCGTCGGTCAATCAATGGTTTTGTTGTCATACGAAAAATATATTGTCTATGGCTTAAACTCTAAAGCTTTCTGTACACTTAATATGTCCATATTTTCGTGACCCACTAAATTATTGTTTCAGATACCGAAAAAAGAGTTGAGTTTAAAATTTGAAACAGTCCCGGATGAGGAATGTAAAAAGAGACTTATACGTACGTTTATGGCGATTACAGAATTAAAAGAGACTGCTAGTGAAAAGTAAGTCAATTCGTTTAAATATAAGTTTTTCTATATTTAATAAACATAGATTAATATAAAAATGTTTTAACATAATACGATTTGCTATTTTTATTTTTAGATGCTTGGAAACGAAAGATTGGCACTTTCAACATGCATTGGAATATTTTGTAAAACTCCTCAAATTAGATGATCTTCATTCATTAGTAACATAAACAACGTCAAATAATAATTTTACTCGCATGGAAATATTAAAGTGTAGAAATTGTCTTGTTTTTCATTTTCCTCAACCCTTCAAAATAATTTACATGTACATTGATTACATCAATAGAATTTTAGCTATTACATGTATAAACTCTCTTTATTTCTCTTTTAAAACTGGGCAAATACAAATAAAGCACTTTATTTTCACTTTTAAAAATAGTGAAAAATGAAACCTGTTTATTGCACTTAAATAAGTTGTAACTCTCATAATTTTTTTCTAAATCTTATCAAATAGCTCGTCAATTATAACGAAAATGAAAAGCAATATATAGTTACAATTTATTATAAGAAATATCAATTCAAATCTACACAATCATCTCAAGATGTTTAGCATATTCAATGGTTTGTTCCGCCAGTTCAGATGAAGGGAACACACCCGCTGCAGATGCACAAGTCTCTTCTGAGAAATTGAAGTGGTAGCAATTGTCCGCACCTAAATTCCAGTTGCGCTACACAGAAAATATAATTTAAATTACTTTGGTTTTTATGATTATTATAATTAGCACAAAATTCATTGCTTTTAATAAGTTAAATTTAGTCATTATATTATTGAAATTATAATAATATCCAAGATCAATACTAAGAGAAATTTTAATTTTTATTTGTATATATATATATTTTTCACAATTAAAAGCAACACTAGGAGTTAGAGCCAAGACAAGGGCTTACTTGCTTTTCAATAATCATCATACAGAATTAGACATAATTATGTAAAGAGGATACCATTTTTACTATTAAATACAATTTTTTATGCAAAACATAAATTTTTACAGATGTTTATTAACAATACCTTTTTCCCATATTCAAGTACTGCCTGTTGAGATGGTAAATTCAATCTGCGAGCTGCTTCTGTACAAGATATGCATAAATATGCTTTTTCAATGCATGCTGCAATTTCACCTCTAACTGTGTCTAAGAGTGTGTCCATGAAAAATGTGTAACTCTCGGCTGGTACATTATCCTAGAAAGAAATTGTAAGTTAAGAATGAAAGATTTACAATATATAGCTATTATAACTTGTAAAATATACCCTAAATGATTCAAAGATTTATTATTACATTTAGAATATCAAAATGTAATTATTGATCTAAGTAAAATATTTAAATTACAGGAATAATTATTATAATTTAAATGTTTTACTTTGATTACATTTTAGAGTAAAGAGCAAATACTATAAAAGAAGTTTGAATATATTTTGGTGTAAAATTATTATATATTTGAAAGTTACCTTAGCTAAAAATATTTTATTATAGCTTCCCTTCCATCAAATACTGCTCTAAGGCCAAAGGGTGTCTCACATAAGGGTCAGCCCTGATCATATCAACTGGCAGACGCTCAAGTTCTGTGTGAAATTCAGCCACACGATTTTGAGAAAGTAAAAACAGTAAGTTAAGACCTAGAAGTTGGTACATAAATGCTGATTCTGGAAGATGATCTCTGAAAACAACAAGTGCTATTATTAAACAAATATATAACATATTATAATTTAATACAAAATATACCAAAGGACTATTAAATACGACTACACTAATATTTACGTTAGTGAATATAATTAAAAAATTTGGTATAACAGTATTTTTTGTTCATTAACATACTTGTAATCAAAATAGTAACATTTTAATTGGGACATGAATCTCTCAAATGCTTTGACATCTTTGGCTGCGACAGCCCATTGAGCGCCAATTTCTAATACATCTCTTGCAAGAATTAACTCTTTCTGATTAGCAGAGGTATTGTTGCTTGGTAAAAACGTAAGCTGGGTTAATGCAATCTGTGAAGAGAAATAATCTTGTATATTAATACACATAAATAAAGTTCATTTCAGTTAAATATATTTATTACTGTATTAAACATAATATTTTAGCAAATATCATAAAAAAAGCTCTTCACCTTTATTTTGTTTAATAGTTCGCCGCATTTATCAAGTTTACGAGGTTTCTTTGCCCATTCAGTTTTCAAGTTTTGGTACAAAGTAGCAACATCTTTAACTGAAGCCATATTTACTAAGTCAATTCAAAACCTTTCTAAATTTTAATATTGTTTTCTGAGACAATTCTACAAAGCAAACTGCAATTTCATGACAAATTTTTATTTGACAGCAACATTTGACAAATCATTGTCGTCATAGATTATAGTATGGAGTATTCTTCTAATCGCCATAGATAATAGGAATATTATAAGAACCTAAAAAGGGCTATAATTATTATAAATAATAATATATTTCATACAAAATATAGATAAACAAAGAATTCTAACTACATATTTGGTTATAATTATCACGATTATGATTATTATATACACTACAATGCTAATGAGTGAATTTAAAAATATTTTTATATACTTGTTATTACAAAATCCTCTTAAATAAATATAATAAAATGAGTAATATATATAATCCACTATCAGCGATAATTAGTTTCTTATTAAATTTCTAATTGCATTTAAATAATTACATTTGTTAATTTAAATGCAATATTAAAACATTGAAATTTTATAATAGCATTTAAATTAATTCAAGATTAGGACTGTTGCAAATATGAACAATAAAAATCATAAATATATAACTTTAATTTGTAACCTTCATCAATTGTGGCAGTATGATATGTATTACAAGGTATGACAATTTATATTAAAATATGATGAAAATTTAATATTTTCTTAATCTTATAAGAAGCATAGACAACACTTGAAAACCGTCTGTAATTTTTATCATTATCAAATATCAGCAACTGTCATTTAGTTGAGAAGATTTTTTCACCGGAGGATATGTTCCGTTCCTCGTCGATTATTCAATAATGAATAAAAGATTTTTCCCAATGAATATGAGGTCAATTCGTGAAAAAATAATTTAAAATGAAGTAAATTATGATAACTAAATATGAGTTCACCATCGGCCGTGGTGTGCCGTGAGATATTCGACGAGAACAGCCAGCCTTCCGCAGAGGGTCTGTATTGTTTGTATTTGTATAAATGTAGGCTTTTTCATTTAATTTCACTGCAATGATTGTAAAAAAATTATAAAATATAATTTTTATTATTTTTTTTTATTAAATAACAGCTTATGAATATAATTTTATCAGTATTTTTTAATTAAGTATATTATTAGAAAACGATTGTATGTAACTTATTATATTATTTGAGCTTATAATTTTTTTTGTAAATCTATATTTTTTTGTATGATGATATATGAATTACATTTTAATATTACCGGTGGTTTAATTTTTTGATTTTACATATATAATGTAAGTAATAACTTATTGGCTTTCTGAGTAAAAAAACTGAAAACTTCTTATGGTCTTAGCAGAAGTAAAACTTTATTCTAAATTCTAAAATCTGTCTAAGTTAAATTCAAACTAGCAAATATTAAATGTAACAAATAACAAAAGACTCTGTGTACTTTTTAAAAGCAACACATGTTGTTAATTTTTAAATGATATATTTAAAAGTTCTATTGCTTTAAAAAAATCAAAATACTTCTAAACTAAGATGGATTATTCTTATAAGCATTTTCAAGTTCTTGTTAATTACTGTAAGCAAATAATAAATAAATATAAGTGTTATCAGTACAATAGAAAATTATTTTTTTCCAGAAAGCTGTTCTGGCAAGAACATTCACCAATCACATTCTTAAGACATTATTTATAAATTTATTACAGTCATTATCTTAAGAAGTATTTATTTATGGACCTTTTTACAGAAATATCAGATTATGCCTGTCAATTGGGTATTGACCCCGAAAGTGAGAGCCATCTCCTGCCCTTGGCTAGAGATGGCCTCATGCAAGCCTTGCCAGCACCTTGGAAAGCATAGTAAGATTTTTAAAATTTTTATCTCCTTTAATTTGATAAAAAATATTTTTTTTATTTCTAAAATAGCAAAAAAAATAGAATTTCTGGAATGACTGTTCGAAGTTTACATGTTTTTATATTAAATGACACTTAATTTAATTTAGGTGAATTTTTATTTATAGTATGTTAATTCTATAAATATAAAAGATGCAAACATTACAAAAGAATTATCAGCAATTTATGTAATATGTATGTTTTATTTTTATCTGTGCACTTTTTTCACAGATAACTATATAATTAAGTGTTAATACTCCTTTTTTAACATATATCTGGCGGAACCCACCACTGCTTATTATGTTAAATCAAAAAATTAAATATTCAAAGCAAAAATTGCCGTTACTAATATCACATTGACACTGTTATAAAAGGTATTCATGTCATTATTAGATCGTAAAACCACTCCTATGTCGGCTATAAAAATAGTCAATATATTACTCAGTACTAACTAATGTTTACTTTGAGTACACTTATTGTATTTATATACGACGAGCTATGACTTTAAGATCGATTATTTTGATTTCTAAATTTATTTGGTAAAATTCTCTTCTCTTATAAGACAACGTGTCGTTTTTAATCGGGAAAGCAGAGTGACTTAACACTAAATTTGGTTTACATACCCTGTTGTACGTCTTATTAAACTTGTAAGCTCACTTTAGTTAATATATTATTATTTTAAATGATTTACTCTAGTTTTGATGAAAAACTTCAAACACATTACTACTATAACGAAGACACGAAGAAAACTCAATGGGAACATCCTCTAGATCATGTTTATAGGGAACTGGTGAAGAAAGCCCGAGATGCGTCTATGCAAGACGATACTTGCGCATCTGTGCAGGTATTGCTTTTTTATATAAATTTAATTATATTTATATTTGTTAATATTGACAGACTTCTCTCTTGAATACTTATCTACCTCTTCGGAATAGTTGTAATGATTAAATGGCGTAAATAAAAAAGATCTCTTTATAATATATGGACAGTAGGTAATATATATTTTTTAATTTTAAGGCATTGTATAGTGTGTAATGTTTAATAGATTTGTATAACAAGACCAAGCAGCGTTAAGTTCTGTCATTCAACACGTATTATCTTAAAATATACGAAACGTGGAAAAAGGAGGTTCTATACTAAGTTCCTTCTATCTACTGTGTAAATATGCGAGATATATGTCAACCTTATTATAAGCTATATAGTCATATTTTTAAGTTTTTAAGTTTAAGCAAGTTTTACTTGATATATTTCGTCTTCGTTTCACGATATCTAGAAGTAAGTTAGGTCCATATAAAATGAAATAAAGATATATGTTTTTATATAAATTGATAATAGTCGTTAAGCCATTAGTTATGCGATTTGATGCCAAATATAGTGTTGGGTGAAATTTGTTATCTTTATTTAACTGAAAATAAATATGCAGAAAGGCTAATAAAACAAATGGCAGTAAAATTTTCTTTTTTAACATATATCTTTACTTAAACTTATTCATACTTCAGCAATATAATTTGTCATTCTAATAAAGTATATTAGAAACATATGTGAAGAAAAATAGGCCATTTTATACTTTCCGAACTTTTGCGAACACAACTCGTTAAGTTAAACAATTAACCACTGTAGTGTTGTACTATAAAGAACATATTAGATTTTTTAAATCAAGTTTATAATTTTTCAAGACGGGACTAAAAGCTGCACCTTTGTCGAAGAGATTAAAATCGAGCTCTAGTAGAAATCGAACCTATAAACTGTCGCGTTTACAACCAAAAGCTATGTCTCTGCGCCACAACGGTTTTTAAAAAATTATATAATTTTTAAAACAAAATTATGAAAATAGTGGATGGAGGTCGAGTGCTTAAATTCCATCTAATTTTCATCGAAGCTCATTTGTATGCGACATTGCAAATTACTTTGGAGCTTACTACTGGATATTGGATTTGACAACAAACAAAATTAGAGTAGGTATGTTTTATGAAACAAGGCTTTATAAGAATAAATTATCATACATATTTGCCAAACTTGAATGTCTGGACAGAAGGAGATTTTTGATTTATTTCGCCATATCTTTATTATTAATGATTTTAATTGTATATTATATTAAGAGATTAAGGGACGTATCTGGAATGCAATTACACATATTTTATTGACTTTCCTTAAAACACAGAATACTAGTATTTAAATAAAAATGTCATATTTTTGTATTGCTTTAATATTGACACTTTAAATATAGTGAATATAGGTTGAATATTTGAGGCGAGTTATAATAGTATTTAGTTCCAAACGTACTGACCATTCAATGGGATAAATGTTAGGCCATTTTTATGATTTTTTTTTGGTTTCACGCTTTATCCCGCATATTACAGGCTAGGCAGAGAGAACTGCAGGAACCGTGGGAACCTAGTGTTAAAACATTTTGCTCCCAGCTTTCCGCCTACCAACCAAATGTTAAGACACTCCTTTGCTTAGTCCCTGCTTTTTTTGTCCCCGCTTACCGCCTTTTTCGAGGCATTGTGGCGAAACTCCTAGTTTCCAGAGCGAAGAAAATGGAAATAGAAAAATCCATCTTCCCCTAGTGGGAATCGAACCCTCAATTGAATATTTGTCAATAATAAAACCTGCAATTTTTTGTAATGCCAAAGGTCAGTCATATAAAGCAATTGCCGGAATGCTTAAGATTAGTAAAAGTACTGTGAGCGATATAATCAAACGGTTTAAATGTGAGGATTGTATTGATTCTATACCATAAAAAGGTTAATTATAAATGTCAATACTGTCCGGATATTAAAGACATCGTATGTATATGTCGACCCTGGCCCAGAGCTTTGCTTTTTTTTTTCACAATAAATAACAGAGTAATATCAATTGGTTTATTCTCGTATAGTAAATAGATATTGTAGTAAAAATTTTAAGTAACTCTCAAAAACAAATCTTCGTAAGAACTCTTAATAAAAACTCTCAATTACAGATTAAAAATAAAAATATATAGATTATACAATCACTAGATCTCTAATAAAACATTTCAGGAACTACCAACATCAGAAGAAAATACAAAAAATTTAGAAAGAGTAGAAACTAAAGTAGAAAGTGACGATGACGATCTCAGTACTGATAGTGAACAGAATGACGCGAAGAGACGCCAGTTCAACACTGGCATTGAACCGACGACTAGCTCCTTTAGGAAGACCACCTTTACCTATGACTAGACTAGACAAAAAACTTGCTGACCTAAAAATTTCGCCTTTACGTAGAAGTGTTGATAATCCAATAACTCCTAAACCCCTTATAAGAAATACATCAGATCGTGATATATTATCGAGGACTACATTCGAAAGGCCTAAAATGTTGTTTAAACAACAATCTGAGATTATTGATTTGAAAATGAACGTTTTGAGTCCGGAGGAAGAGCATTTTAATCCGCTTTTGGTGACGGCTAAGGTGGAGAAAGGGTTGCCGTTGACTGGTAAGTTTGTTTTTTTTTACAGCTTCACGCTTTATCCTGCATATTGCAGGGTAGGCAGAGGGAACTGCAGGAACCATATGAACATAGTGTTAAGACACTACGTTTGCTTAGTTACTGCTTTCTCCTTCCCCACTTTCCATCTTTTTGAAGCATTGCGTGTTGAATGGTGGAACTCAACGTTGCGCTTTGCCTAGTTTCCAGAGCAAAGAAAATGGAAATAGCAAAATCCATCGTCCCCGAGTGGGAATCGAATGCTTCAAACCGTCGCGTTTACAGGCAGACCCTTACGCCTCTGCGCCACGACGGCCCTCTGAATTTGTTTTCCTTCTTTATTTCTCTGAGTTTGTTTTTTTTCTTTATTTCAATTTTTTACGGTATTTGCTGTGATAATTTAGTTTAGAAGATTTTGAAAATTTCTATGCCTTGTAATTTTTATCTATGTAAGAGAGATACTTGTCTTATTAATTTTCAATTGTATATTATTATTTATTAAAAACGTTTTTTTTTTCTTCAATTTATAAAAAAAGGAAAAGGCAACATGTTTCTAAAGTTATCTCGCTCGAACTTGCCAAGTCCAGATACAGATAAGTCCATCAACGTAGAATCTGTCACCAAAAGTGATCCACCGAAAGGAATTTTAAGGGAGAAGTCGTCAGATTTACTACAAAGAAAAGCGGATAGTGCAGCTTTAGGCAGATCAAAGCAAGTGTCGAGTTTTGAAGAAGATAAGAAGAGTGTTAGGTGAGTTTTTTTTAAGTAAATTTATTTTTTTAATTAATGTATTTTTTTAAATAAATTAGTGTCTTGACACAAAATTTTATATGCTTATATTCAGAAAATGGGTGGTATTAAAAAAATTCAACTATAATATAGAATGTTAAGGGGAGCGGAGGGCTAGTTGTAACAATTTGTGTTGGCTATAAAAGCTTATTTGTTTGTTATTATTACCAAGTATTAACCTATCGAATTATTGACCGAAATTGTAATAGTTTTTTGTAAAACTAGCTTTGGCAAAAATTGGCGGATTTTGCGACGCACCGACGTTTGGGGCATTTGGCTGAAAGCCTTCAAATATACTAAAAAGATGGTTTGTGACACTATGTTACACGTTACGACGGTTTCCTCTGTTTTGTAAATTACTTTATTATTATAATTGAACTTATTATTATAATTGGACTAGATTTATAACAAGTCTTATATAACATCTAAAATGCTCTTACCACAGTAAATTAAGACACACTTTAGTTGCAAAACATTCTAAGGATTTAGTTTTCCCAAGTAATTTAATTTTATATACTTGTTAATCTATATATTATTATACTAAATATATATAATTTTTTAGTATTTCATATTTAACTTTAATTAAAATATTTCAGATTTAAATTAGAAAACCTACCCGAACCGACTGTAAGTCCGGGTTCGAATAGCTCATCCGAACAAAATGATGGACAAAGTTCCATAATAAGTGTACCTCCAACAGTACCCTCTCCAATCATTCCCTCATCACCTATCACACAAAGTAATAATCCTATCACATCTATCATATCACAGTCCCTGCTGTCACCCATCACACAAACAAACACTGTGATACACCCTATCACAACTACTGCCAATAACGTGATACCCCCTATCACATCATCGTCTATCACACATCTGTCCCCGCTAGTAACAAGACCTCCATTACCTCCACGACTTGTGGACAGTCCGAGGGAATTGAAGAGTTTCTCTGGATCTGAGAAAGATTCATTAGGTAAGTAAGAATTACGTATACTATTTGTATTGTATTGTATATGCTTATACCATTGTATAATTTTACTTTACTGTAAGGTGGCAGGGATATTTATTGTGATATTTTAGTACATAGAAAATTTGAAACTTATAAGTCAATATAAAAATTGAATGAGGCTACTAAGTTAAGACACGATCGTAATATATGAGCGTTTATTCTGATTTTAGAAATATTCGATATAAATATTTCAGAAATATCCGATAGTTGAATTTATAAATAAAAAGGATAAGAAGGTATGTAGTTTCTAATTTTATACGAAACAGGTGCGAACGACTCTAAAAGATGTACTTCATCCATCTACTCAAGGAAAATTAAAGCTTTTTTTTTATTTTAAATTAAATCTTAGATTAGATTACCATTTAAAAATTAAGTTATTGATATACCAAATAAACTTTTTTAATTAATATTTCCATCTTTTCTACCTTTAATTTACCAGATAGTGAAAGTTTAAATCGTGGCCAATCACCTAGAAGACGTTTAGTGAAACCTCCGGCAGGTGCTTATATAAAGCCGGAGTTGTTTCAAAAGAATTTTCAGAAAATATCAGATATAGTTCGTCGCGCAGATGTCGAACCCCCGTCCCTTAATATTGAGGAACAGATATCGGATAAGGAAAGTAGGCCTAGGTGAGTGAATGAGAAATGTATATTATAAATTTTAATATATATTTTTTTAGTTTTATGTGATAGATAACATTTGGTTTAAATTGCTAATTGGATTAAACAAAAACATATTATATAAAATATGTAGTATTTTTAAGGATATCGTGTTTGATTATACACGGGATAGTGGGAGTTTCTATTTCTACATGAATTTTCGTATATATTTTTATTTTCTCACTGTCTTGGTCAAGTTTCATCACTTAATATGTAATATTAGCTGAGGCGAAAAGTGGAGAACGATTTTTTTTAAAATAAAACGTGTTTTGAAGAAAACACATTCAGAAATCGTTCAAAATGATATTTATAATCGTTTAATAATTGTGAAACATTAACTTATTAAATATTTTGTAAAATCACTACGTTGTAAATATTTCAGATCACCAATGATACCATTAAAAAATAAGATTTCCATCAATTTAATGGAAAGTATCGAATCAGAGACATCAATCGATTCTCCAGATCGAGAATTTGCGAATCTAGACTTAAACGACTTAGATGATTCCAACACAAACAAACCAGAAGAAACAAAAGATCAAGATAAAAATCCTAAAACAGATGATAATACGGATAAAAGTCAATCGAAAACTGATTCCATACAAAAATCTCGAGACATGCCGATACCTCAAATAAAAGTTCCTAAATTAGATTTCGGTAAAACATTCACTCATTCGGACTCAGAAGATTCGAAATGTTCTAAAGAAGACGAGCCTAAGAACAGTGTGAGATCGAATAGTATAGATGTGCCCAAAGATGTCAAAAGTCAATTGAAAATGTCTCCGACGCCATCTTTATCAGATCGGTCGCCACGCTTGGAATTTACCAAAAATTGGTCAACACCCCTCTCTACGTTTAAACCTTTAAATAAATCAATAAATCCTCTGAAGACTTCTGATTCGGCTTCGAGCTTAGGCAAAAATTTAACAAGTCCTAGGCTAGACGGTGTCATTCTGTCTCAAGGGAAATCAAGTTCGGATAACGTGGTAGTAGTGTATCAATTTGAAAGTCAAGACGATCAGAAGCCTATGAAATCTCCATTACTACCCGATATGGGTGTAAGAGAAATGTTCGAAAGAAACAAACAAGATGAGAGAAGAAGGTTAGAATTGTCTTTGCAGAAGGAGTTGGAGGATAATTAGGATGGAAGTTACGGCGAAAGAGAAGAGAATGAGAGCAGAGTTGCAGGAGGAGTTGAGGGAGGCTGAGGAGAAGTTCTTAAATGACAAAAGAATGAGATTGGCCGATCAGATTGATAGACATCGGCGGGAGATGGAAGAGGTGAGATTTTTTTTAAGTATTTATTGCATACAAAATTCATAAGTTATTGTTATTGTTTTAAATTGTTATTGTAATATGAGAACCGTTTTATTTCTCTTAAGTAATTAAATTAATAAAACCTTTTCCAATTAACGTACATTTTTAAGGCACTATCCGAAGCTGAACACATTCATAAAGAAGAGTTAGAAAAAAAATTAAAAGAAATGCAAAGAAAGTATGAGAATGAAGTTAAAATGGCGGAGGAACAGCATAATAGTGACATGGCTAGACTAAAAGAAGATTATAGCGATAAGTTTAATGAACTACGAGAGCAGTTGGAAATTGGTAAGTCGAAAATAAGGTAATTAATTAATTAAGTAAATTGGTTCTATTAATAGAAAACTAGTTTATAATTAATGCACTGCTTACAACTTGGCTTTATATGACAACTCTAGCCTACCTCCTCTGCCTACCCTGCTATGTCCTGGAAATATATAAATACGAGAAGCTATTAAATAAATGAGTAAATTAAATCTTTTTGACAGTATTACACATTATTTCATTGATTGACTATGTAATAGTAGTAGTATCTTATAGCTTTTTCTTTTAAATCAGTATTTGCTGAGATTATCATGGCCGACCAAACAATCTCTTCAGCTTCAAATTCGATATCATATATACTTGTAGGAAGCTTTCACATACAATTTTTGAGGAAATACGTGTAAATAAAATATAAAGATTTCGGCATTTAGCTACTCATTGTATCAATTGACAAATCCGTCGATCGATGGATATATATATATATATATATATATATATATATATATATATATATATATATATATATATATATATATATATATATATATATATATATATATATATATATATATATATATATATATATATATATATATATATATATATATATATATATATATATATATATATATATATATATATATATATATATATATATATATATATATATATATATATATATATATATATATATATATATATATATATATATATATATATATATATATATATATATATATATATATATATATATATATATATATATATATATATATATATATATATACATATATATATATATATATATATGTAAAATTATAAAACAAGTAAAATTTTCAAAAATAAAAATAACATTTTTCAAACAAAATAAATAACTAAATTATTGTTCCAAAATAAAACGCTATTTGTAAAGTATGACGCAAACGGACACGATACTGTCGGAGCGGGAAAGAGATGTATCTCTTTCTCATTAGGTTATTTTTTGAATGAAAGGTGACAGATTGACAACGTTTAATAATATTCTTGTAGTACGAGATTTTCATGTCATTCATATTTAATGATGACTACCTCACGCGTTACACCGCACGTATAAATATCGTGAAATGGGAAAAATTATCCTGTGCCTAAATTATTGATTGTTATTAACTAGTTTTTTGTATATAGCCTTGAAATATTTTCCCCTATAAGTAGTTTTCATAACGGCCGCCGAGCTAAGGTCTATTCCGTATTCTATACTTTCCAGCTTAATTTCCCTTTGAAATGAAAAATTATTTACATGTGAATCGATCCCTATAAAAGAAAACATAAAATCTATGAGAATCGACATAGGTTTTTTTATATAGATTTATTTATTTTATTTATTTATTTATATATTTGGGAAACAAACAATTTTAAAAACACTGTAATATAAAACAAGAATAACATAAAACACAAATCAATCAAGTTTCCACTAAAAGCTAATACACAAAAAAATATATGTATTTACAATTAAAATCAAAATTAAAACAAAAATAAAAACCGCATATACATTATCAATTTAGAAACAGTTAACATTTTAAGATATCACGAACTGCTCTTTTATATACACCAATTTTGGGCAAAAAATATCTAATGTTGAATTATTATTTGTAATTACCTAGTTACTTTTTACTTGTAATTGGTTTAAACTAAATTGTTACTAACATAGGTTTAAGGAAGCTGTTACTAACATAATGGGCCAAAGATGCTTAAATGAATAAATAAATTATTATTATTATTATCTAATATGAAGTTAATATTATGATTTAAGCAAGAACGATACAAAAATACATTTTTTGTAAATTTATTTCTACATGGGGGTAGATGTTGCTTTTTTAAATTTTTTCTGCATTTATTTGTATATTAACCCAATATCTTTGTCCACAGATAACGAACGTGCCCTATCAGATATACACAGTCAATTGCAAATTAATCTGAATAGAGAAAGATCTCGCATGATAGAAGAGAATAGAGCGACTATAGAGAAGCTGAGAGAGGAACATACCAATAGGATAACTGATCTGCGACACGATTATAGGGCTGAGGTAAGGGGATTTGTTTTAAAGGGGTTGTTTATTTAATTAATGTTGACATTTAATCATTGCTCTAAATAAGAATGTGTAAAATAGAATTTTGAATTTGAGGGTAAAATAAAAAAAAAATAATAGAAAATTGCTTACCGGTTTTAATTGTAATCTATAAAAATTAATAAATTTATACTAAAATCGTATCGGTTTTAGTATTGAACAAAGTGAATTCTATTTTTAAATAAAATTAATTAAAGTTGTATAAAGCATATAAAAATTTTGGTGCAGCTTGTTGAATAACACTTGGCTTTGAGCGCTTGCACGGTTTGTAAGAGGCGCGGGTTCAAATCCCGCTGCGTATAAATTTTTATATATTTCTTGTAACTAAATTAATTTACATTATAAACTGAGCTCATAAAACTATAAACCTATACTATTAAAACACGGTCATAACTTGAAACAGACTGACATTTTATTTATTTATTTTTTAAAGTAGAAAGTAAACACCTATACCGCATAAAGACGTAGCATCTGCCTATAAGTGCGTCGGTTCGTGGGTGGGTTCGATTCTCACTCGGAGAATTTGGATGGATTTTTCTATTTTTGGAAACTAAGCAAAGCACGACGTTGACTTTCGCCATTTGACACGCAATATTTCGAAGAAGGTGGAAAGCGGGGACGGAGGAAGCAGGGACTAAGCAACGGAGTGTCTTAACACTAGATTGCTACGGTGACAATATTTTTATAACACAAAACAACCCAGGTGGAACGCCTCCGCACGCAGCACGCGTGCCACATAGAGGAGGTGCGCGCGCGACTGGCGGGGGAGCGCGCGGCGGCGGCGCGGGGCGAGCGCGGGGAGCGCGGCGAGCGGGGGGAGCGCGCGCTGCACGACAAGTACCGCTGCCTCAAGGAGAAGTACGCGCGGCTCAAGCACGACGTTAAGGTGGGTTGTATTTTTTTTTTAAAGTAGATTTTTTTTTTGCAGGCAGGGTAGGCAGAGGGAACTGCAGTGTTAAAACACTCCGTTGCTTAGTACTTAATGTTTTCTGTCTCTGTTTTCCGCCTTTTTCGAGGCGTGTTGAGTGGCGGAACTCAAAGCGACGACTCGTTAAGGTATGTAAGTGAGGCGGGGAAGTACCTAGACGTGGATTCTATCGTTAGGAACGTTTCATTAATTACACCTATATAATAATGGAAACCCTTTCCTTGTTTTTTCGAGTAAGGTCCCGTGTTGTGTTTTTTTTTCTAAGTGAGAATGTAACATGTTTATATATTTAGACATTCTACAGTTTCTATGATTTGATGTAGAATATCAAACTTATAATCATGTCATAGTTTTCCTCCCTGTGATTATACTTGCGGTAAAATACCACATCCATATTTTTTATTAGCTACGAAGACCCCAGCGTTAGTGCTTTTGATAGCTTCGGGAAAAAAATCTTCAAATATTTTAAAACTTCAGATTTTCGATTACAATAAAGACTCAAATACAATAAACACAAATATTTTAATGCAATGGCGACATTAATTTAATTTTAGGATTGACATTAATTATAATTCCGATTTAATTTTATATTTTCACACTACGTTGATTACGTACAAAATTGTGAAAACTCGTTAAAATGCAATAATTTTAGATTTGTAACTTGCATTTTATTGTGCATGTTCTTGTAACAAAATATTTTTCTCCAAGACTTCTAGTACCCGAAGCTCCACGGGTTTTTCTATCTATTTATTATTATGTAATTTACGTTCTATATATAAAGTGTGTATCTTTTTATTTAGACTTACTTTATATTATTAGATAAAGTAAAATAAAAAAAAATTCGGCTCTTCTCTAAATCTTTTTGTTAATCTGTTGCACTTAAAAAGTAGTTGTTTCAATTATTTAAAGTAATTTCATTTTTAATGCTGTGCCGTAGAGTTCAAATTTCTATGTCTATTCAGAGAAATGAGCGGACCATTGAAACACTAAGTTTTCCCTACCTGTCTTGTTTTTGAAGATTTTTTTTATCAATTAAGTTATAGTATATGTATAACTATTAAATAAGATAACTATAAATTAAAAGTAATTAAAAGTTTAAGCTAAATTATTTGATATTTTCTTGTAGATGTTTAGATATTTTTTTTAAAAAGTGCCCCTAAGTTTTTTAATTTTTAAAGTGTTAATCCACACTGAGGATAGAAAAAATACTTAAAGAAAACATATAAAACTTTGATCGCAGCGGGATCCAAACCCGCGCCCTCTTGCGAACCGTGCAAGTGCTCAGTGGTGTGAGCAAAGCTTTCACGGCGCGGGTTCGAGTCCCGCTGTATTCATAATTTTATATATTTTCTTTAAGTATTTTTTACCCTTAAGTTTTTTTTATTATTTTTATTACAAAAGCTTTAAGTTACATACTCTTATTATAATTCACTTTATAGAAGAAATTGTAAGAAAATGATTAGATAATAATTCTAAAAAGCTCAATATTTTTTCAGATGTCAATAGAAAGACGTAATAAGAGGCGTGAGATGAGTATGACGACCGGCTCTGAAACGGAGAAATCTAATTCACATAAAGCAAATCAGTCTTTAGAGAGGTAATAAGTTAAAATATTTCCCTCGAGCCATTGAATACTTTTGAACATAAAAAAAAACATAATCATATTATTTGTGTGTGTTATTTTAAAAAAATGTATATATTTATATCAGTGCGTGATTTTTACTACATACTCTTGTATTATATATATATATATATATATATATATATATATATATATATATATATATATATATATATATATATATATATATATATATATATATATATATATATATATGTATATATATGTATATATATATATATATATATATATATATATATATATATATATATATATATATATATATATATATATATATATATATATATATATATATATATATATATATATATATATATATATATATATATATATATATATATATATATATATATATATATATATATATATATATATATATATATATATATATATATATATATATATATATATATATATATATATATTCTTCGCTCTGGCAACTGGTTAAGCGCGGCTTTGAGTTTTTATATATATATATATATATATATATATATATATATATATATATATATATATATATATATATATATATATATATATATATATATATATATATATATATATATATATATATATATATATATATATATATATATATATATATATATATATATATATATATATTAGCTTCACGCTTTTATACCGTGTTATATATTTGAGGACCGTCGTGGCGCAGAAACGTAGCATCTGCGTGTAAACGCGACGATTTGTGGGTTCGATTCCATCCCACTCGGGGAAGAGGGATTTTACTGTTTACATTTTCTTCGCTCTGGCAACTGGTTAAGCGCGGCTTTGAGTTTCGAAAGCGGGGAACGGAGTGTCTTATGATTAGCTATAATATATATTTTGTAATATTTCTTCATCAATCATCCTCTGAAATTATTTAAGATATGATCAGCCTCTTCTTTGTCTCTATTAAGTATATATCTCCCGTATTTTGCCATGTAAAGCTAAGCTGACTTTTTGACACATGACACATGGGACTAATTTTTAAAACAATAAAAAATATTACTAAATAATTTATTAATACAATACATTTATATCTTTTATTAAGGCACTGTTCTGGGTTTGATTCCCATTAGGATTAAATCATTTATTTAATTTTCTCACTCTGGAAAGAAGACTAACCTCGCCGATTGGTGCCGTAAACCATATTTTTGAAAATTGTGCAATACTTCACGCTTTATCCCGCACATGGCAGGGTAGGCAGAGGGAACTGCAGGAACCATACGAACCTAGTGTTAAGACACTCCGTTACTTAGTCCCTGCTTACTCCGTCCCCGCTTTCCGCCGTTTTCGAGGCATTGCGTGTTGAGTGGCGGAACTCAACGCCGCGGTTTGCCTTAGTTGCCAGAGCGAAGAAAATGGAGATAGAAAAATCCATCTTCCCCGACTGGGGATCGAACCCAGAAACCGTCGCGTTACACGCAGACGTTGCGCCTCTGCGCCACGACGGTCCTCAACTTTAAATCAAGATGTCTTAATACTAGATTCTCTTTATTTACCCTACTTTTAGAAGAGTGTTCTTTATAATATTTTTCTTATATTTAATTGCAGATGTAAAGAACTAAATGAGACATCAGTTAGTGTGGTCGTTGAAATGGAACCGCCTAGGATCAAAAATAATAATCCTATTATAAAATTTAACGACAATGAAACGTCGTACTCTGAAAGTAATGCGCACAAGTCGGAGAATAATAATGATGAATGGAAGTTTAGAAGAGATAATGTAAGTATGTTTTTCTATTTTCTCCGATATAGAAGAGAGAGAGAGTTTAGTGTTAAGACTTTCACCGTTTTCCATCTTAATTTTGGGTATTGAGTAATATTAATATGTACGAATATTATAATGTTGTATTATAATAATCATTAATAATTATTAGAATTTAAAATTGGCTGATCAATTAATTTATTACTTAAGTGTCTTTAGAGTGTTTCTATTAACGTGGCTTGCTTAAGTTTTAGTATACATATATATTAAATATTTTTATATATATAATAATTAAATATTGTATTGTTAGAAACTGAAAGTGGAAGAAGTTTTACTTTAAATAATAATAAAGTGTATTAGTACACAGATTCTGCAAAATTACATTAATCACTTAATAGCAATACTAGTCATTACGATCTAAAACGGCTTGTCGTTTTACGAGATTCCTAACGATATATAATTCTTTATTATTATTGCAATTAATTTGAACAACTATTCATTTTAGACTATCCAATCGGACACATCACAAATGTCAGCCATGAAACATCCTAGAAACAAGCGTAACAACGTCGCCTTCAGAGAACCTCCGCGGAGACGACGAGACAGGGACAAAGACGGGGGTGAGTGAGAGTCTATATACTCTGAACACACACACACACACACACATACACACACAAACACACACACACATGTACACATACATACACATGTACATGTTTACGTATGCATATGTGCGAATACGTGTGTACACATATACTATAACATGCATAGTGTGATATTTATATAAGCACCGCATCCACTTTTTTTTTTGTTTTTATTTTTAATATTCTTCATTCTTCACACGCTTACTATATTTTTAGATGCACTTTGGCGTTATCATTTTGTTGTTCTGGCAGTACAATACCTTAAGCAAAATGATTATAACATTTGTTTAATGTCATATTTTATACTTCCTTCTTCTTTTCTCTTTATTACAATAATCCATTGTCCATAATAATTGTGTATAAACTAAGGCGCTATGGGAGATTTGGAGGTTTATTATATAGGCTTTTGGAAAACAAAAATTATTTTTCTTGTGTGGTTCAAAAGCCACAACTTTAAATATTAATATACATAACATATACACATATAGTAAGCGCCTGTACGTCCACCTTAAAGACCGGCAACGCTCTTGTAACACCTCTGCTGTTACGCAGGGCCGTGGGCGTCGGTGATCACTTACCATCAGGTGACCCGACCGCTCGTTTGTCTCGTCCTTCCCATAAAAAAAAAACTAAATAAATGTATCGTATGACAGGCGCGACAACTGACTGTCAGGACTCCTCAGACGCCACCACAGCTGACGAGAAACCCAAAGAGACAGTTAACGGAAATGGTATGGTTTTTTAATAGTTTTTTTTTAGCTTCACACTTTATCCCGCACATGGCAGGGTAGGCAGAGAGAACTGCAGGAACCGTGGGAACCTAGTGTTAAGACACTCCGTTGCTTAGTCCCTGTTTTCTCCGTCCCCGCTTTCCGCCTTTTACGAGGCATTGCGTGTTGAGTGGCGGAACTCAACGCCGCGCTTTGCCTAGTTTACCAGAGCGAATAAAATGGAAATAGAAAAATCCATCTTCTCCGACTGGGGATCGAACCCAGAAACCGTCGCGTTACACGCACACGTTGCGCCTCTGCGCCAAGAGTTTTGTATAGATAATATTATATTAAATATGTATTAAATATTCCATAAGTGAAAAAAAAAAAATTAAAGTTATCGAAAAACTCAATATGTAATTTGTAAATAAATTCTTATATAAGGTTCATTTCGTTTTATGTGAACCTAGAGATCGAAGAAAAAATGTAGAAATAATTGCGGCAAACGATTCACAATTTTTATTTTTATATCTAACTATTCTTACTTATTTAATTTGACATTAATATTACAATTTCCAGGTCACGGTCGACGAAGATGTTTCACGAGGCTTAAATCAGCATCCACGTCTCGTCTTAATTACTCACCGAAGTGTGTATTGTTGACGTTTTGAATAAGTTTTTGTTTTAACTTAATTAATTTATATTATTGGAAGACATAAACTCTAGGAAGACATAGCGTTGAGTTGCAACATTTTTAATATATATCGTTTTAAGCAACTACTTTACTTATCTTATTTTCTTGTAATTGTTTTTCCAATTTCACGCTATTTCACGCATATAGCAGGTTAATATACTCCGTTTCCCGCTTTTTGCCTTTCGAGACATGCTTTATGAGTTGCGTAACTTAACGCCACAATTTGTCTCGTTAACAAGACCGAAGAAAAAGAAAATTCATTCTCCTTTTATGGGAAATAAATGCATGACCATCGCGTTCATAGTTAGACGCTGTTTCGTTGCGCCATAACAGTCTCTCAAATTTATAGTAGTAAAATAAATCTTCCATTAATAATGATTTTAAAAATATTTTTATATATTATGAATTAATTTCAGACGCGGAGAAGGTTGGTCGAGCCCTTTAGAATCTCTGAGACAGCAATTAAGGAAATTGGATGACTTAGAAGATCAATTCCCGGACTTGGCGTGTCAGCCCGCGTATAGCTTACGCTATCCTTTTGCTGAATTGGGTAATTTTTTAAATTTTTATCTTCACGCTTTATCCCGCAAATAGCAGGATAAGCAAGGGGAGGCGAAACAACCGTGGGGATCTGGCGGAAATCAACGACAGCGCTTTGACTAGTTGCCAGAGCGAATAAAATGGGAATCGAACCCAAAAACTCTATAATGTACAGCCAGAAGATGTGTCTTTGCGCCACGACGGTTCACGACGTTAATTTAAATATATATTTTTTTATATTAATATTGATAAAGAATATTAACACGTTCTTTGTCATAACTACCTATAGGGATTTAAAGGCTCCATACAAAATTAGTCAAGAATTATCAATAGTTGAGGCACATGATCATTTTTCCCATAGACGCATTACTAAGCTTTATTTTAGAAAAGCTATCAATCATCATTCTAAACCTCTCTCTAATATTTGAACCTACTATCCCTTAAAAGACAATCAAACAGTTTATTTAATTTCCAGGTCCAGTGACTTTAACGGATACCCCAGAACTAGAATTTGTGAGACATCGAGCACTAGTAGAAAGGGAAGGTATGAAAAGGGCGAGGGCTGTACTGAAAACACGAAAAGCTGCTTTAAGGGAAAGTAGGGCTTCGGTCTCGCCGCATAGGGCTCCTTCTGTAAGTTGAATTTGTTTAGATTTGTATAGGTTTATGCTGGTTTTTGGGATTTAGATATATGTTTTATATACTTATTATAATATAAAAAAAAGTTTTTAATATATATGTAAAATTATTAGGGCATATTTTATATTATTATTATTATTTTATATTATTATATTATTTTATATGGGCTTAATAATAAGTAACATGTGTGTGGGTGTGTGTTTGTGTGTGTAGATGTATTTATAACATTTTTATATATCATATCTTTATTAATAATAGCTTTATTATAGTTATAATGGATAGAAATATATAAGTAACGCTATAATAGAATAACAGTAATTAACATATATAAGAATATACATATATAATATATTATTACATGTATATATATGTATATAAAAAAACATATATAGGAAGAACGTGAAGCAACAGAACTAGAAGTGGCATTGCACCGCGCGCGCGCCCTGCTAGGGGAGAAGGAGATAAGGCTGCGGCACATCGAGAGGGCGCTGCGGCGACTCGCGGACGCGCAGCCCAATATACAGGCATGCTATGCTATGCCATGCTATGCTATGCTATGCTATGCTCGATGCCCTTTGCACATCTCTCGCTGTTCTGTGCTTAGCGTTCTTTTTTTTATTTTTATCACATTTTAAATTACATAGTTTGTTTATTATTACTATCCTTTACGGTGCAATTTACATAATACTTTTTCAAATAATACCTAATATTTTTCTTAGTGATTTTCATTTTTACATTATAGTGTAGATTATTTATTGAGTGAGGAATTATGTACGCCCTGGTGCTCTTAGGAAATTAGGAGCTTAGGAGCTAGGAACTACCTTCGATTCAATACTAAATGTTAAATGCTAGGAACTTCCCTCGTTTCAATATTAGATGTTAGGTACCAGGGCTCCCATTCCACCGAAATTCTGATATATGGTATCTAGCAACGTGTTTCAATACCGTGTGTTGAGGGATTATAAAGGCGGGATCTACAGTACAGATCTAATGTAGTAACCCTACATTAGATCTGTACTGTAGATCCCGGAACGGAAAGGAACTAATTGCTGAAAATTTGTTCAAATTTATGTTTTGATACTGGAAAATATTCATTGTCACCCTCTAGAAAAACAAATAAGTTCCTCAGAATTTCTTGCGCCGGTTTTTTTTAGGTCTGACGCATTAACTTTAGCGAACCGGTGGTAAAAATTAACGTTCAAAAATTAATTTTATATTTTCATTTTGAATAAAATTATTTTAATTTGAATTGACTTTGTCTTAGCGTTGACAGAAAAAAATTATATTAGTAGCTTAGTAATATTAGTAGCTTTAGCTTGTTTTGGCTATATCGCTAATTTAAAGTAGTTTATGACCTAAAATCTAAATTAAATTGTATATAATTAGGTGGATAGATTTTTATATTTTTTTTGTTGTCCGAGACATATAAACAGTGTTACGCAAAAATCGAAGTAGTCACTTAATGAAATACGCTAAATGCTATGCACTGTGTGTTCAGTACTTAATTTTCAGTGCTAAATTACCTAATATTTAATGTAAACACCACACTGCCGCTATAATAAGTATATTATTTTTATTTATAATATTTTGTTAAATAATTCATCAATTTTTAGTTATTTTATATTATATTATATAAGTATATAAATATATATTGTGCTATTTTTTAATTGTTTTAACATATTTTTAAAATTTTTATGTAAACATTGTTATTACATCTATTTTTTCAATATATTTATTTATATAAATTTTATAAAGTTATTTGTTTTTCACTTATTATTAGAAGCACTTTCACTGCTTAATATTATTGAAATTTTCTTTTGCTTACTTTAGAGTTATATTATTTAGTTCAGGTAAGTACTTTTATATTGAGAAAAGAGTTGGTTAATATAATTACAAAGGCAACTAATATTCTATTGGCATTAGAAAATCACTTACGTATTAATTATTTTTTTTTTCTAATTTAACGTTTTTATAAGGTCTAAAAAGGATGTTTAGAAAATATATATATAAAAATTAAATTTTACAGTACATATGTTTTAATAAATTTATTTATTTAATTGTCTTGCTTGTAAGTTTTGTTTGATATATCAAATTATCCTATATGTACTAATTAGTCATATCTTTACATTTTACGTTACAAGCTCTAATTAGTTAAACTCTATTATGTTCATTAGCTTTTCTGTGTCCAAAGCTAGTGGAAATTATTAAAATTACGCAGTAGTTTATGGAAGTTAGTTAATGCTATTTAATTTTTTATTTATTTCTAGATATTATTTTTTTTGAAATAATAATTTTCTTTTAACATGTTTTTTGTCATTGTACACTAATGAATATAAACGCACGTAGTGTCTGTTCAATTTGTTTTATGTTAATTATTCATATACATGTTGTTTATTATATGTACCAATAAACAAAAAATAAATAAATAATACTTAAGTTAAATTTAAAATTTTCGAAATTTAAATCTCACAACAATTGCAAGTTCAAATTAGATAATTTTCATTTCTTATGTATTTTTTTTATCACCGTAGCTAATGCTAATGATGATATACAAATTAATGGTAAAAAATGCCAATCAAGGGCAAAAATATAAATAACAAAATCCCACTAAATTCATTTCACATAGCAGGAGACAACAACGAGCGACCCCTCCTCCACCGACAACGACATAGACAACGCGGGCGCGCGCGGTAGGGGCGGGCGGCGGCGGGGGGGAGGCGGCCGGCGGCGCCGTGCTGCGCTCGCTGCGCGCCCTCCACGCAGACGTGCGCGACATCTGGAGGGCGCTGGACGCGCGCCGCCCCGCTTACGCTGCGCGGGGTGGTAATTATAATGATAATGATGTTATTTATTGCACAGAATTAAAAACATAGCATAAGGAATAATAAAAGCACAGCAAGGCGACGTGATTGCTTAAAGCGATCTCTTCCAGGCAACCTTTGGATGTAGGAGTTGTGTAAGAAAGGGTGGCGTGGTGGTAATGGTTTGTGTTATATCTCTATCTGTCTCTTACGCACTCGTTGTGTTCGCATATGTCTGTCTCGTTCGGCGGTGTGTTGGAAATGTGTGGCGTTCTTTTTTTTCAATTTTAAGCCAAAATGATTGAATTAGTTAATGAATAAGTTATTTGTACGGTATTATTTCGGTATTGATTTTCGAAGGTATTAGCTCTTAATTGGTGAGAAAGTACAAATGAGGTTATCAACCAGGCTACCCCGCTAGGGATAGAGCGTGAAGATGTAAATAAATTGACTAATTGAAAGGCTATTGTCAAATCTGTTATAGATTCTAAAATTGTATGTGGTTATATCTATTTTTATCTTCCGTTCCAGCCTCCCCTGAAACAAGTTCCTGTAATATGCCGACGACATCTCAAACTAGGATGACATTCTCCGCTGTGAGTTGATTTTTTTTAAGTATTTATATAAAATTTCGTAGAAATTATTTTTAGTAATGAAAAATTTTACTTAGTATTTTTAAAGTAGAACGTGCTAAATGTTTCAATCAAATTTATTTCTTTTTTGGTTTGTATTTAGAAAATAATCACTAAAATCCATAATATAAATTACTTTTCGACTTATCTAAATGTACGACAAATATATGACTTATAACTACAAATATATTTTTTATAATAGACTTGAACCCGTAACTGTTTCGCCTCAATTGTTTTATATATAGCTCTGATAATGCACAGCATGTGTGTATATATGTATTTATCTATTAGTACAATGATATACTATATAAAATGTGTCATCAAGATGCCCAAGTACCTTATGAAGGTACTTGTACAACTTTTTTGATTACATTTTACCTGTCAGTTAATACTATAGAAAAGGAAGTAGAAGATTTATATTAATTTAACAATAATAATATTATAATAAATTGTAAAACGTTTTAAAACATAATTTCCAGCCTGAGCCAATATTGCAAGACAATTCAGACGGAGTAGCAGAAAGAGCAAAAGGTTTACGCGCTTGGTTGCAAACCGCACCTTAATAGTATGTATAAATACCAAATATAATCATACTCAATTTAATAATTAATTAATTATTATTGAACTTAGCGGCAATCTATTAATCACGTGATTTTTTTTGACATTTTTAGCACCAGCCTCCCCTTTTATACTTCATATGTATCACACATATGAGGTTTATGGCAATAGCTCCCCTCCCTACTAAATATTGTGTGTTTTTTAGTACTACCTTAGAATCTATCTAGTCTTAAAATAATAAATTCATTGATTTTCACAATTTTTATATATTTTAAATAAAAGAAATTTGTACCGATTATTCGCGTCGTTTTTTTTAAAGACTCGACGTTTTGAACACTTTGCAATAGTCCATCAAGGGTAGATTGAGGTGGCAGTCGTCTGTTATTTGATATAATTATATAATCATTACACCCCCATCTCCCCTTGTGATATTTTGTGATCTTTTTGAATCCCTCTCCCCTTTGAGTCTCACGTGATTAATGGATAGCCATATTACTTGATAATAGTGTCAAATGACTGAAAATTATGTATTATTATAAAAATTCTCTAGTCAAATTGTGAATGAAAATGTAATTATATTGTGATTTCATTTGTTTTTTTTTTATAAAATATGTTAGTGATTTTTATCATTATTAATATCTTAAGTATTGATCGTACAAATCTTCATATATAGCTTTTTAAGGATTATTTTGCCAAAGTATATGCTTTTTTAGAATGTTAATAGGTAAAGAAAAACATTTTCTACTGTTGCATTTAAAATAAAAAAGTTAATTTATTACTGTTTCATTTTATGCATTTTAAGAAATATAAATAATGGCGGTCTATTTTTTAAATGAACTTATTAACATTTTAAAAGGATACTGAAATAAAGATATTTACCAAAGATTATATATGAATAAATAAATATTTATTAAAAATTTGCTTTAGAAAATAGCTCAAATGTTAACGCTAGTATAGTAATTATAATTTAATTATCGGTTCGTAGTGAAGGAGTCTATCCAAATTTTACAAATTTCCAAAAGTTAAACAAAAAGCTATAATTTGTTTCTGAACGATTATAATTTTTAGGGTTCCGTACCTGAAAAGAAAAACTGAACTCTTATAAGATCACATTGTCTGTACGATTTATAAAAGATTTTAGCGATTTTATAAAGCGACAAGTATATGACCATTTCCTTTAAAAAACGAGAAAATATAATACATAATGAAAATTATTAAAATTGTATTTGTAGGTCGATTCCAGCTAAGGTAAGCTTATTAGCTTTTGTATACTAATAAAATTGTTACGGAACCGACAGTGCGCAAATCTGACTTGACTCATTATTACTTGGGTTGATTCTTCACTACTAAAACAAGTATGTTATATATCTATGTTATATATAGTATGAAATAGAGTATTGAAAATTTTAAATCCTAATAAATAAATTTTGAATTTATTCCAAATAAAAAACATTATTATTATTATATAATATATATTTAAATGAAGATATTTTTATTTTTTTGTTGCTTAATAAATATATTTAATGCAAAGTCTATACTAAGGGCCAGTTTCGCCAGCTTTGGTTAAAGTTCCAGATAGTAAGCTGGTAGTTACTACTATCTACCAGATAAATGTTGACAGTAATTAATACTTACAGGATGTCTTATCAGCTAAATATGTCTAACTGAGATTTTTTAAATCACACATGTGTGTGCTTATCTGCCAGATAAGAAACGTTTTTCCGGGATTATCTGAGACTTTATCAACAAATGGTTAAACTGACTTTAAATATTATTTTTTTATTTATTTAAATAATGTAAGTATATTATATTAAGATAATTCAAATATTATAATATGTTATGTGATTTTGCGTCCTTCTAATCCATAATCCAAGCTCTGATAAGTTCTTAGTTATTTATATGGCAGATATTGGTTTTACAGACTTTTTAATTTCACATGTATCCTGAATATAGTTATTTATATAGAGAAACACTAGTAAGACGATTCATATAAGACTTGTGTGTTGGCGGAACTCAACGACGCACTTTGTCCTACTAAATCGGGAAAATGAAACAAAACGAAGTTAAAGTCAGACCTCGTCTTTATTATTATTTGTAAATAAATAAAAAGAAATAGTATTATTAATAAAATTACTGTCAGTTAAATTATCAGACACTTATCAGACAGTAATGATAAGTTTCTTAACATTTCAATAGTCAAAATGTCAATTCTAAAAGCAATTGATTTATTTCAATATGCCTCGAACAAAGATTCCTGATTCAAATAATTTATTAAAGCTTAATAAATCATATTGATTAGTACAAATTATTTTAATGCGTAAAATTATTACATATATTATTTTAATTTATATTAATTGTTTAATATAAAATAGTCTCAAAAATATACTATCGTAAATAAAATATAATATTGCAATTTTATGATATTATTATAGTATAATTGAATGTGTTTTTTTAATTTAAAATATTTTTGCATTTGTAACAATCCGTAGAACTAAAGTTAAAAGAACAAACAGGGTCAATTATAAAAAAATATTAATTTTTTTTTTTTTTAATTTTCAATAATCTACAATGTCCTTTTAATTCGCGTATATTTACATAATATGTTTAGAGCTTTAATTATAACTTAAAAATTATTATATATTATCAGAATTTCGTTCATTTTGTTTTCTGTTTGTGATGACCATTTTTCTTATCGTATATCTATGTCGGTAGTTTCTTGGGCTTTAAAAAGTTCTAACCAAAATAAAGCTTAAAAAAGCTAAAAAGAAGTTTATGCTTCATTTTGTGTGAAACTCATAGGGTAATCCCCACTGAGGATAAAAAAAATAATTCAAGAAAACATGTAGAAAATTTGAACGCAGCAGGGCTAGAACTTTGCACGGTTCGCAAGAGGGCGCGGGTTCGAGTCCCGTTGCGTTCAAATGCTTACATGTTTTCTTTAAGTATTTATGTTGAATCTATGAATTGGCAAAAATAAAAAGATGAAAATTCTAAGAAGAAAGTTGGAAATTGTTAGTACATCGGAGAAAACTAAAAAAAAATGCAATACAAAGCCATACAGCTTCACACAAAAGCATACAACGGCAAATCTAGGTTAGTCGATCTTTATACCCCCTATATACAATAACTTGAAATCATTACGGAACCCTCAGTGAGTAAATGCCACTCGAACTTGACCGATATTAGTTATAATTAAAAATTACTACATAAAATATATTTAAGTATCAAAAGGATGATACAATTGTGATTTAAACCATAAAAGATAAAATATTTATATATATTTATTTATTATTTTGTCTTAACTAAAATTGTTAATTCCAATAGATTGTTACAAATTGCATTTTCTATTTTGTTTTATATTTCCACTTTTATTAATAGTAATATAGTAAAATAATAATTAGTAACTATTAAATAATAATTAAGACTGTGGGGAAATGTATTATTTCAACTCAGTTAACTATTAGTATTGAGAACGAAGTAATTGCAATTTTTTGGTGTAATTTTTTTTTTTACATAAATTCATTTTTTTTTATTATATGAAAGTTATTTTTAATGGAATTGTATGTCATAATGGAAACTTACACATACTTATATACTTATGCATAATATTTGATTGAAAAACTACTTTAGTAAGAAATAAATATTCATAATACATAAATACAGTGGTGTAGCTATGGTGTTTGGGGCCCGTGGCAGATTGGCTATTGGTGTCCCTTAAAAGATGAAAAGCCCGCAAAAATAAAATAAAATTTGACTCGCAGGTTCTTTCTAAATTTATTTTTGCTTTACGGGCCAAAAAAATTAAAAAATATGCTCTTTTAATATAATTTTACGTATATTTATAAATGTCAAAATGCTTGGCGGGCCACAAAAAATGCTCCGAGGGCAAATTGTGTTGCTCACCCTTGGATTAAATTGTAAATTATTGTCAATTTTTATAATTCAATATTTTTTCACAAAAAGGGTTGTTCTAAACAAAAATACATTTACAAATGAATTTTTTTAAAGGGGATAGAAGATTTCAGCAAATTCACGTACTTTTGTTGTTTGTATATTTAAAGTCAGAGTTTTAAGTTTTTTATTGACTCAAATTATTTAATCCTTCCTAATCGGCATGTCCTCGCACGATTTTATGATTTTGGGAGTTCTTACGTCGCAAAAGTGTTAGGAACACTTAAGGAAGGAGTGACTGTATATGTGTTTTGACAATAAAATGCTTGAATATTGTGTATATTGAAATTCGTGACGCTTACTTTTTTTAATGTTGATATTATTTAACGACATTTTTAGCACAAAAGTTTTAAATTAAACTTTTTATGTTATTTACTTTAGATTACAGTTTTGATGTTTCTTTTAACATTTCATTATTCATCATTAAAAAAGATCAATAAAAATATTTTCTAATTTTGTGCCCCCCTTGCTTGTGGTGCCCTAGGGCGACCGCCCCTCTCTCCACCGCCTAGCTTCGCCACTGCATAAATATATTTCTTTATATTTCATTTCATGACTGAATATCAGTAATTTTTCACTCATATATTGGATTATCCGAATATTGTGCTTGTTAATCTGGTTTCTACTACTTATTTACTACATACCTTTATCTTTAACGGGTAGTAAGAGACTATGGAGTCACAAACGCCTACTACCCCTACCTCTTTAATCTCGTCCACTGTCATTAATCTCTTAATATCTGCCTTCTGGATATACCTTTTCTTACGTCATCTTCATTAAGTATCTTTGACACTCTTCTCAGAGGTCAATCGAGGTCTCCCCTTACCTCACTTACCTATTAATTTTTACTGTGATTAACTCATATTATTATTATTATTTTTCTATTATTAGTCATAAAACTTAAGATTAATTTAAATTATCCTATAAATAAAAATAAATAGAGAAATCCCTTACAATACGTTCAATATATAAAAAAGCTACTGTATGTTGAAAAAGTGCACAAGAAAAAAAGTTTGCGAGAATTATAGCTTAATAATATATGTATATATTTGACTTTCCTACAGTCAAAACTGAATGATTCTCATAATAATCGTAATTATTAGAAATAAATGGTAGTTTATGAATTTTGACGCACAATCTCTTATATGTAACTGTACGTCATATGTAACTTTATATATAAATATAATATACATATACATTATAAATATAAATTAAATAAGATTGTTCATATAGTCGTGTAGGTTTTTGTTTTAATATAAATTATATTTCTAGTCCCTTTTCAAATTATAGATGTTTGAATCTTAAATCAACTAGACTGAAATGTGAAAGGGTTGTTTCGTTTGACAATTTGCTTTAATTTTTATTTATTATTAGTATTTTTTGTATTAAGTAAAATATCTTATTTTGGTCTTATTAATACGACAAGTAGTAAAATAATTCCTAATAATCCTAATGAAATAAATTTAAAAAAAACTTTTTTTCATGAAAATTTCACAAAAGAAGAACATTGCTCAAAATGATTTCATTTTGAGTTTAAAAAAATTATAATAAAGTAATGTAAAAAAATTTTAAAATATCAAAAAAGTTTATGAACAAACAATATTTATACTTATTTTTTTTATTTGGAGAAAAATAAAAAAACAACAACCCATTTATAATTCTTATAATTTAATTTATTTAACTTAATTTTTTTATTTACAATATTATGTTTATTTTATTTCCATTATAATTCTAATTAAAAATTAAAGTAAATTGTTACAACGAGGGGTAGCTGGAGGTGCTGTGATAATAATGTAGATTCATTCATTGTCATTATATTTTGTGTGTGTGTCCTTCTATTGTATGTATATATATATATATATAATACGTAAACATCTGTCCATATTTGAATTAATTGAATTGAATTGAATTTCTTAGAAAAAAAAAATAGTATATCTTTTAATTAAATTGAACATATTTATGAATGTATTCGTCGACATATTAAGTATTTTAAAAATGTCTAAATTCTTATAAATTAAATTTAAATAAGAGATGTGTGTTTAATTTTTTATTTTTTTTTTGCAAATTACATTTTTTTTTGATATTACATAACAATTTTACGGAAATCGGAAGTCAAATATGTCTAAAACCTATTTATTTCATACTAGCTTCATCCATTTATGTCAAGATGATTTAACTTATTTTCCTATTAAAAATGAATTTAAATTTGTACATTAAATGAATCATTCATTCGCTCATTCTTTGTCTTATGTTGTAAATATTTGAGCGTACATTTTGGACCATTAATTAATTAATTAAGTTCTTTTAGTACTTAATTAATTGTTTTAAAGCCTAATAAAGCCTTATTATACATATATATTTTAAATTTTCATATATTTACTTTTAATATTACATAGTGTAAAGTATATTTAAAAGAACTTTGGTTTATTTCCATTTATAACATATTTCATAGGTATAGTATAGGTTATACTTTAATTTGTAGTCAATTTTCTCCATTCTAGTTAAATATATCTATGTTACCTAGTCAAACATTCCTTATACACGATTTAACATTGGTCTCAGAGACGTCAAATAGTATTTAACTGTCATTAAATTGGTGAACATAACTATTATGGTTGTAATGTCAAATTTAATGCAAATTATTAACATCAAACCTTTAGTTATAAACGGATTTAAACGTTCATAAAAAATATAAAATAAAAAAAACAATGTATACGTATATAACTATTGCTATATATTAACATTTCAAGTAAACTGTCGTTATTATAAACATTTGGATTTCATATATTTATTTAAGTCAATCAAAAAATATATATGTACATATACATACATACTTCATGTTTCTTATGAAGGCATATTTGTTCTTCTAAATATATATATATATATATATATATATATATATATATATATATATATATATATATATATATATATATATATATATATATATATATATATATATATATATATATATATATATATATATATATATATATATATATATATATATTGTTTCTTTTAAGATTTTACTCCAATTGTATGTTAAAAAAATATATGGGATATTAAAATATTTAAAACTAATTTGTATAAATTCCTATCCGAATGCCAAATTCAATATAAGTAAAGCGTCCACACTGTTGTGGCTAGAAAATTGGTTGGAAAATTATACTGTATTTTTTTTTATTTTTTTTTTCATAAATATAAAGTATAATTCCAATATTATATCAAAGGAGTACTTATATTTATATTTTTTAAACCAATATTCTATCCACATTTCTTAATTTATATAAACAAATAGTAATATTTGATGTTTTATAAATAATACTAGAATTTTGGTCGACAGTGTCCATTGTGTAGCATTTCTACTTAAATATACTACGATAATAACTCTATAGATTGTAATATGACCTTAAAAAACTTGTGGTATATTTTTTGTATGATTCATACGAATTTTGATTTAAATCCATTTATTTTTTTTATATTATTTAAGTTTAAAATCAAAAAATGTACTGCAAGATGAATAATAATAAAATACTTTATAATTCTAAACAGTGTGGAACTCAAACCCTAATACTTATTTCCTAAAGGTGGGATTATACTGACTTATACAATATAAAAACATTTGTAATATTAAAAATTAATTTATTGATAAATTTCATATATAAAATAACTTAAATTTATTTCAAACAAATTCCCTACAGTGTAGTGCCACCTTAATATTTGTAAATCAACAACGATACTCTACTGAAATAAAAACAATGTCTACAGATTTTGTTTTATTAAGTAACTCCGTCCATTTTATTTATCAACTTATACAAAATATATATATAGGTATTATTGATATGAGGATAAGTAGATTCGTACCTGAAAAAAAAAAATATATTTTTGTGATTTTTAAAGTGTTAATCCACACTGAGGATAGAAAAAATACTTAAAGAAAATATATAAAAATTTGAACGCAGCAGGACTCGAACCGGCGCCCTCTTGCGAACCGTGCAACCGTACTTTAAGTAAAAAAGATATATTTTTATTTAGTTTAGATTTTAGAATTATGTTAAGAAGTAGTAGGTTCGATATTTTTACATTGATCTGGTTAAATTTTTAAGGGATATTAAATTCAAATAATTTTATTCAAATTAAAAACATAAGATTCATTTTTGAACGTCAAAAACATTACCACCGGTTCACTAAAGATTATGCCTCAGACCTGAGAAAAACCGGCGCAAGAAACTCCGTGTGATTTACTTTTTTAATACGAATTAGATACTTATAATTTATATAGAATTTGATACTTATAATTTTTGACAATTATATTTTTATAATAGACTGGAGCGAGCATTTTATTTCCAAGGTGTGTTGTCATTTCAAAAATCATTAGTTAGGTAGGTAGGACTGAAAGAAAGTGATATGGGTGTGAAGTATGTTAAGTAGAGATGGTAGATACGAAATGGATGTGGAAAGACGTGTTGCTGCCGGTAACAGAATGAACGGTGGCTTAGCTGCGTTGTTGAGACGGCAGAACGTCAGCGTCGCTGCACGTTTGGCCGTACACAATGCAGTTTTGGTTCCGACGCTGTTATATGGCAGTGAAACGTGGGTATTACAGAAGAAGAATGAAAGAAAGATGAATGCTGTGGAGATGCGATCTCTTCGAAGGATATGCGGAGTCAGCTTAGCTGACCGAATCCGCAACGAAGAGGTACACAGGATGGTAGGTACCAGCGAGGATGTCACAGTAAGAATGAAGAAGAACGTGCTCAGGTGGTTTGGGCACGTTGAAAGAATGAGTGACGAAAGAATGGTAAAAAAGATATACGATGGAAAAGTGTGTGGTAAGAGAGGTAAGGGGAGACCTCGGTTGACTTTCGAAAACACAGTATCGAAGATACTGGAGGAAGGTCACGTAAAAAGCATGAGGACTCCCCGGAGAGCATGCATGAAGAGGTTAATGACAGTGGACGAGGCGAAAGAGGTATGTAGGGACCGCAGCGTTTGGCGCTCCGTTCTCTCTGACTACCCCGCTAGGGATAGAGCGTGAAGATATGTATGTATGTAATTAGTTAGGTAATAACTATAAGTAGTTAGTAATATTCTAAGCCAGAAGAAATAGTGGAGTACGAAGTAGTGTTCCAATACAAATTCTATCTCAATTAAAAAATCTAAATCATCATTCAGTAAAAGAAAAATTTATTATTGAGATAATTGAACATTACTCACCAAATCTAAAAGCAGAATTATATTCCGCGGGTTCTCCTTTAATAAACTCCTTATTAGATATTACTTCGGGCGTACATTTCACTGTGGCGTCACTAGTCCTTATATAAGACAGGTAAGACCAGACGTACCACAGCTTTGATGTGGCGTTCCAGTATCGGTCGGTGAAATCTGCTTGTAACTGGAATAAATTAGTTTAAAATTAAAAGAATATATATATAAAAAAATCTATATGTATTTAACATCTTTGTGCAATAATTTTGTTTAGAAATTTTAAAAAGAAGATAATAAGCCGTCGTAGTATAACAAGCGTGTGTATACAGGTGTATCTGACACGGCGGCCATTATCAAAACTACTTATAGAGGAATATATTTCGAGGCTATATACAAAAAACTATTTAATAATTATTAATAGTGTGGGTACAGCATCATTTTTACCATTTCACGATATTTATACGTACTGTGTAATGCGTGAGGTAAACCTCATTAATTACAAATGACGTACAACGAAAATACTATTGAACGTTGTCAATCTATTAGCTTTAATTAAAAAAAGATAACCAAAAGAAAGAGATATATCTCTGTCCCGCTCTAAGAGTATAGTGTTCGCATGCGTCATATTTGACAAATGGCGTTTTATTTTGTACTAATAATTTAATTATTTATTTTGTTTGATATATTTTTTTTATTTTTGAAAATTTTGCTTCTTTTATAATTTTTCCAGGTTTCTAAAGGCTAGTTAATACTATACTTGAAATTATGGTCGCCATTACAGCCACACATGTATATGTGTATATATAGGAAACGTTTATGTCAATATAGTAGAATAAATTGAGAGTAATTTGTTTTTGACTACAAACAGAATATATAAATAAAATTTTAATTTTAAAAGTGAAAATTATTAGTTATTTAAATACTGGTAGAGCGAAGCTACACCAACACAAGTAGCTCAAAAGGGCCAGGCTCGAACCTGGTAATTACCACGCTCTCACAGAATCCCATCGTAAAACAGCAGCGTATTAATAATGCTGTGTATGCATGCATGTATTTGGTTGGCAACACATACACATACTCTCAAGTTGTAGATGTCTATTGCGAGGGTGTCCACTTAACATGAGGTGGCCCTTCTGCTCGTTTGTCAGTATATAATATAATAAAAATATAATACGGAGGACTGTCGTGATGCAGATGCGTAGCATCTACTTGTAAACGCGACGGTTTGTGAGTTCCATTCCCACTAGGGGAAGATGGTTACTATGGCTCCTACAGTTTCCTCTGCCTACCCTGCCACGTGCGTGCGTAACATAATAATAATGCTTTAGTATAAGTGCTTTTTTTGTAAGGCATCAAGCATTTCTTACTGTATCTTTGTCAATGGTCCACAAAAGCCTCGGCGCGGGAAGTCCTGTTGATGAGCAGTTCAACATAACACGCGATGGTGACGTACCCTCCTGTACTTTACTCACTAACGTTGCGTTTGATGGGGGAACTAATCAAATAAAACATATAAAAAATTTTATTGCTTAAAATAATAAATTTATATAAAAAATTGTTAAAATTATAATATATATATATATATATATATATATATATATATATATATATATATATATATATATATATATATATATATATATATATATATATATATATATATATATATATATATATATATATATATATATATATATATATATATATATATATATATATATATATATATATATACTTTTCCTTAAAAATGTATTTTTTAACATTTTAGTAAATATTAAGCCTCTACCTATTAAGTAAAACCTTATGTATAATGGCGTGTAGACACACTAAAATTGTGAGGCAAAGGATTCTTAAGGAATTACTGTCGGTTCAAATTAAAAAAAAATGTTTTTGATTTTTATAATCCACTTCTCGAGGGAGGAAGGAATAAGGAAGAGGTAGTGGAAGTTTTTCCCAACTTTTCCCAACTTTACACGCGTGCATCTTCTTACAATATCACTAGGTACTTGCTTCGTTGGTTTTTCCATACTATTCTGGGTCATTTTTTATTAACGTCAGAGTCATATATAGTTCTTTTTTTAAACTTAGCTTACTTGGAATGTGTTATCTGTCATACAAAACTATTATTTATTTCAATTTTAACATCCAGATATGATCGTATGTAAAAGTTAATAAGAAATATAATATAGTTTTTTTTTAGTTTTAGTTAAAGTTATTCTTCATACCCAATATTCTAACAAAGTAGTCTTGCTTTCCAATTCTGAACATCGGCCTTTCCCCCGACACCTCGCAAGTATAAGAGAAGTCATTGACGCCATGGTTGGTATATTTCTAGTATCATTTTACAAAGGCCTTGCTGCCCTCTATCCTTGGTCACTGCGCAGTCCACATAAATCCCAGCTTGTAGAGTTTGAAAAACTTCACTCTTTTGCTGACCGTGTTTCTTAAAATAAAAAAGAAATAATGTTTATATAAAAAATAACTAAGTTATTATAATTTTTTCTTGGTTCTTAAAGACTATTAGTTTTTTTTAAGTAATTTTATATAAATTTATTACAATTTAAATTAATTAAAAATTTAAAAAAATCAATCAAATATTTTAGAAGATTAAGACGGATCAGAGAACAAAATCGACTTCTTTTTGTTTTTAATGAGTAAAAATTCTCCGCTTTTCAATTTTCATTCAAATTCGTAACATCGAACTCATAAATGAACGATATTCCACTGTGCTCATATGGCGTCAATATTCACAAAAATGCTTCAAAAATAAAAAAATATACTTCAAATAAATATACAACAGCTGTATAGCTTAGTTTGGTCGTACGAGTATTGTATAAGTAGAGCTGGATCAAATCCTATCACTTCTGATTATTTGGAGGAAATTTAAAGTGATGTCTACGTTAATCAGTTAATAACAATTTTAAATATTTAAAATCAGTTGATTATTCATTTATGTCAACGACTAATTAAGTGTCAAAGCTATTATAAAAATGACGATACATAAACCTAAAATGACATTTATGATTCATAATATACAGGTATATTAAGAATCATGATATGACATGACAGGTATATACAAAACATGACTAATGCCTGCCGTTTTAAGGAAATCTATAGGTTTTTTAAAAAGTAACAACATAGATAATAATAATAATGGTTAAGAAGAATTTTTAAGGACTGTCGCGGACTGTAAACGCCACGATTTTGTGGGTTCAATCCTCACTAGTGGATGATGGATCTTTCTTTTTCCATTTTCTCCGCTCTATCAAGGCCTCGAAAAACAAGTCTTAGGCAACAGTAGGTTCTTAGGGTACCTACCCTGCTATATGCGGAATAAAGCGTGAAGCTATAAAAAATGAAGATTTTTTGTTTAAATAATATAAACTATATTTAACATAACCAATCAAAAATCTCAAGTAAAGTTACTCGATGTAATAATAATACACTTTTCCAAACTGTTTAAGTAATGAATCATCGCTAGCTACGAATATCTAAGCGGTATTCACTGAAGCTCGTAAACAAGGGAATAATAGAGAGGAAGCGGGTGGTTACCGACTAAAATGCTCGGAAAGGAGAGATTACCCACTCGACACTAATCATTCAAATGACAGCAAAATTTTTCTTTTTTTTGTTGCTTCACGCTTTATCCCGCAAATAACAGGGTAGGATGAAACCACAGGAACCGTGGGAACCTAGTTAAGACACTCCGTTCCGCGCTTTCCACCTTTTTCGAGGCATTACGTATTGAGTTTTAAAGCTAAACGTCTTGCCATCCTTAATTGAAAGAGCGAAGATAATGGAAATGAAAAATAAAACAAATTCCCCGAGTGGGAATCGAACTCACAAATCGTTGTGTTTACAAGTCGAAGCCTCAAGTCTACGTCACGAAAGTCCTCATGACAGTCAAACACTTATTATTAGTGACAAGTAACTTGTATGTTTTTCACTTATTGTTTATTCAACGTTATTAACGAATTGGAGGGCGGACGTTTTATTTTATTGTTACAAATTTTTATAGAATTGAAAATACAAAATATTAAAGAACTGCGAATTGTATTTCTTTAAAGTAATAATAACTTACTAGTTTAGATTTCATTTTATATGAAATTAACTACAAGTACAACGTTGTAAATATGTTTTCTATCATAAACGTGTTCCACGGGATAACTCTCTCTGCTAATATATCATATATTTATGAATATAGCAACTGAAAGAATTTCAAAACTTATTAAAACACTAAAAATCTCAAGCATTTTTCTAAGTATCTTAAAAGATAATCTAAGCAATATATTCGTACACTAAAAGGATATCTTCAAATAGCTTTCCAGTCTGTTAAGTAAATAAAAAAGGACGACGGATACTAAGTAAATTAATTGCCCGGTCCAGCCATTCATAATAAACATCACTGCAAAAGTACGAGCACTGCCGGAGATAAGGTCTAATAGTTCTATACTGACGTTCAAAGAGATTAATTCAATTGTTTTGTGAGAATAATTTTATATTTCAAATCATTTAGAAGAAAACGGCCAAAAAATATTTTATATTTTGCATTCCTTTCTTTAAGTACGGCGTTGAGTTCCGCAACTTACAAGTCATGACGTGATTTGACAGAAGGTTTCCTGAGTTTACTACGTTATATGTAGGTATATTGTTAAAAATATATGAGGCTTTAGTGAAATAAGCGTAAATACAGCAAAACTTTTATTAACAAATTTCTTTTACTAAAAGATTAACTCTATTCAGCCTAAGCTTGAAAAAGTTTCTATGATAAATATTACAAAAATCTTATACAACTATAAATTGTTCATAATAAAATTTCAAATAATAAAATTAATTTACAATAATAACTTAAGAAATATAAATAAATCGAATATAAGAAACTAAATGCTAAGCAACGTTTTGTTAACTTAGAAACTGTGATTTTAATATGAAATCCACTTAAAGGTCATCTGAATTTACTGAAAGATATTAATTTGATCACTTTGACAAAAAAAGTATAAATCGGTAAAATTGTCTACAACTTTTACTAATACTTTTAGTCATGCCAATCTTACAATAATATTTTGTTATAATTTAATTAGTTTCATCCAAGCTTTTACTTCACAAATATTTAAAAATAATAAAATATAAAAAATATGTTAGCTGAGGGAAGACATAATGAATAAATCAATCTAAGAAGAGCGGGTTCGAATCCAGCTAGTTAAAAATTGTTACAATTACATACATTACATACGATTCATGCATAATATGTATGAATATATTATATATATGATGAACGGATAACACTTGAAAATTGTTATATCGCTTCATTACACTAACTACCACAGGGGTCTTACAAGTACATAATATATGAGATAACTTTCTTTATCTTTTTAATAATAACATTTTTCTCTTTTGTAGAGGAATCTATGCTTTCTATAATTACTAATTCTTAAGCAACTGCAGCTAAAGTCATTCCTATTGTTTATGTGTTATGAAATCATTAATCGGTACAACTCGACTGACTCCCATTGTGATTCCATGGTGATTGATTCCCATTCGAGTATTGAATTATTTTCATATCTATCTTTATTTTTTTTATAACTTCACGTTCTATACCGAACAAGGCACGGTAGTCAGAGAGAACCGCAAGAACCGCGAGAACATAGCGTTAAGACACTCCGCTTTCCGCCTTTTTCGAGGTATTGCGAGTTGAGTGGCGGAACTCAATGCTGCGCTTTGGCTACTTGCCAGAGCTAAGAAAATTGAAATGGAAAGATTCATCTTTACCGAGCGGGAATCGAATCCACAAACTATCACGTTTGCAGGTTTTAGTAAACATATCCTTGTTTTTGCCAAAAAATTGGGCAGAAAGCAGGGAACCAATTGCATTAATATTAGGTTCCCTCTGCTAAATGCAGCAAAAAAGATAATTATAAATACCTCCGGTCGATAAATCATGAATTGCTGTCCATTATTATACAGTCGTACAGATTGTAGTGTGTCATTTTCTAATGTCTCCCACAAGCACACCACCTCCCAGCCGACGTTGGGTCGGTATTTGCCTGTGACGTTTACGTCTATTGCGTGTGCCACTGACACTGAAAAAATAAAATTTTAAATTTTTTAAAATTAAATTGAAGACCTAAATGTGTACATTAGTTTTGCTTCTGATTTAAAAAATATAGAAAAATAAATGGTTGGATTTTAGTGACAATTATAATTAGCATGCAAACTCTCTCTTTCAAGTCAATTCATAATGTTTTTTTATATGGGAAGGACAACATAAACGAGGGGTCGGGTCACCTGATGATAAATGATCACCGACTTCCACGGCCCTGTATAACAGCAGAGGTGTTAAAAGAGCGTTGCCGGAGTTTAAGATGGAGGTAGACGCTCTTTTTAAAGGTACTAATGTCGTATCAATCTGGAAACACTGCCGCAAGTAGGCTATTCCACAGTAGTGTGGTAATGTCCCCACAAAGCACTGCATTTTTTAATTTACAAAGAAAAAATATAATAAGTATTACATAATATAACTGTAGCCCACAACATTAGACAAAACGCAAAAGCCGTTTTTTTCCAGTTTTCCAGTCCGCTTTAATTTTTTTTTAAAATTCATTTCTAAAAGCCCACACTCTTCCGGGAAAATAAAATATCAAATAGCATCTTTTTACACTGATATATTTATATTTACATAATAATTATGTTATATAGTAACTTATTAAACCTAATCTTTACGTCTAAAATCCAACAAGTCAGATAATACGTACAACTTAGGTAAAGTACTTATGCACTTAGCGTTATCAAATGCATTCATTTGAAGCGATTTCCAGATATAAACTAAGCTAGTAAACCGTGTAGGTACTCGTGTACGTCGCTAAAACCTATATTTACATAAGAATCGTTTTTGTCAGGGCTAGTGGATTAAACAATTAATTATGCAAATGTACTATACAGTACTAAGGAGAGGTCGCGTTACGTAATAAGTGGAATAACTATAATACTTTAATCTATTGTGATTGACTAACTTTGTGAATTTCAGTTCTAAGTTTTGAAAGGTTTTTTTTATAGCTTCACGCTTTATCCCGCATATAGCAGGATAGGCAGAGGAAACTGCAGGAACCATACGAACCTAGTGTTAAGACACTGCGTTGCTTAGTTCCTGCTTTCTCCGTGCCCGCTTTCCGCCGTTTTCGAGGCATAGTGTGTTGAGTGGTGGAACTCAACGCCGCGCTTAGCCTAATTTCCAGAGCGAAGAAAATGGAAATAGAAAAATCCATCTTCCCCGAGTGGTAATTGAACCCACAAACCGTCGTGTTTACAGGCAGACGTTTACGCCTCTGTGCCACGACAGTTACGTAAAAAGGTTTAAATTTTATAATTTTGTATATGACAATTTAGGAATGTAAGTTTGACTCCAGTCTGTTAGCCAAAATAGCCTGTTTTAAGTAATTAAATTTAAAAATAGTCCATTATAATATATACAATAGACCATTTATAATCCGTTCTTCTTAAACTTGAAAATAATTGAATAGAATATTTCTTATAGCTAAAGTGTTTGTTTGGTTGAACGTTCTAATATTGGGAATTACGGATTCGAATTTGAAAGCTATTGTACGTCGATGGGTTCTTTTTCAACCTCAGGCACTTAAATTGCTTTTGACATCAAATTATATGCTATGCAACCCTTTGCTATTTCCCTATGACCAAGTGCAAGTAAAACTCCATTGTGGGAAAAACTTTTAGATTTTACTTTCTAAAGATAATTATTCTGAATTAAAATTACATTACACTCTATTATACCTGTTAGCTGTAACTATAAATATATTACTATAGTACTTTTAGGAATGTAAGTTTGACTCCAGTCTGTTAGCAAAATAGTACTATTGTCTTGGGCTGACGCTCGTAAAAACCAAGCCTTGGATCTCCAGTATAAGAAGAAAACATACAACGCAGCTGCTAAAAGGTGTAAAAAAGCGATTAAAATAGCTCGTTTTGACCACATTGGCCGAATAGGGGAAAAGTTAGCTTCCTTTCCCTCAGGGAGCAAAGCTTTCTGGAGCCTTGCTAAGTCGGTCGAGAAAAACTTTTGTCATTCTTCGCTGCCTCCTTTGCTCAAACCTGACGGATCCCTGGTGCACAGTGCTAAGGAGAAGGCCAATCTATTTGCCAATCTCTTCGCTGAATATTCTCGTCTGGATAGCAACGGTAAGTGTCCACCTCACTTATCTCCGTTTGGCCCTAAAATGAGCGCCGTTAAAATACATCAAAAAGAAGTACTGAAATGTTTATTAAATCTGGACGTTAATAAGGCCAGTGGTCCTGATGGCATTCCAGCAGTGGTTTTGAAGTGTTGTGCACCCGAGTTGTCTCCTGTTCTGACTCGTCTATATCAACTCTCTTTAGAAACTAGTAAAGTCCCGAGATCTTGGAAGCTTGCTAACGTTCAACCTATCCCCAAAAAAGGAAGCCGTGCAGACCCAGCCAATTACAGGCCTGTCGCGATCACCTCTATAATCTGTAAGATTATGGAATGCATATTGAATAAGCGTCTCCTAACTTACCTTGAAGCAAACGAGCTTCTTAGTGATAATCAATATGGTTTTCGCAAAGGACGCTCCACTGGAGATATGCCACTCAAATTTGGAACGAGGCCTTAGAGGGTCACGGTGAAGCAATAGCCGTTTCATTAGACATCTCAAAAGCCTTTGACCGGGTCTGGCACGAGGCACTACTCAGTAAGCTTCCAGCTTACGGCTTACCTACTGAACTCTGTGATTGGATTTGTGACTTCCTGAGGGAACGTTCTATTCGGGTTGTCTTAGATGGATGCTCGTCTGATCTAATGGCAATCAATGCTGGGGTACCTCAGGGATCAGTTCTCTCTGCAACCTTGTTTCTGCTGCACATAAATGATCTTTTAAGACCCGGTATTATTAGCTACGCCGATGACAGCACGGTGATTGAGAGGTACATGACCAACTCGCGAGCTAGTCCAGTGGAAATACAGTCCTTAAGAGAGTCCATGATTGAACGGGTAAACTTAACTTTGCAGTGGGTGTCCGATTGGGGTGACGCTAATCTTGTTAAGTTTAATCCCTCCAAAACAAAGGCATGTCTTTTCTCCGCGAAAAAAAGTAGCTTCGACTTAACGCCCACGTTCGAAGGTGTATCCTTACCGATTGCTGACCATCTAGGGCTTTTAGGTATTATCATCTGCTCTAACCTGAACTTTGGCCAACAAATTGAGTCTATGGCACAATCTGCGTCCAAGAAAATATCAATTCTCTCTAAGGTTCGGCAGTACTTCAGCTCTGAACAGCTACTTAATCTTTACACTGCTCAAGTTCGATCTTGCATGGAGTACTGCAGTCACCTCTTGGATGGTGCAGCCAAATATCATCTGGAGGCATTAGACTCAGTTGACCGAAGAGCCCGTCGATTAATTAATAATGAAAAGCTCTCAAATAGCAGACTACACACGCTTGAGCATCGTCGTCAAGTTGCCAGTTTATCAGTTTTCTATAGGATGCACTTTGGAGAGTGCTCGAAAGCTCTCTTCGAACTGATTAAGCCTTATCCATTCCTTTATCGGACAACTAGGCGTAGGCAAAAGTTTCATCCTTACATGGTTGACATACCCAAATGTCGAACTAAACGTTTTAGCAGCTCGTTTTTGGTGAGAGTCGCCAAGATTTGGAACGACCTGCCTGCGTCTATTTTTCCTGATAAGTATAACCCAGGAGCCTTTAAGAGTAGAGTGAACAGGTTTCTTCTGGACGGGCGTGTTCAACCTTCGTCTTCATCTACGCTTTCCATCAGGTGAGATGGGAGACAAACGCCTGTTCCATTACAACTATAAAAAAAATAAAAAAAAAAAAAAAAAAAAAAAACCCTACTAATAAATCTAATCCAATTTTACTTTTTGCACACATCGCATGCTTAATGGCGAAACAAAATGTCGCACTTCGCAACATAGGCGTCAAATAAATCAAATTTTCATAAAGTAATTACATTAAATACTGTTTTTAAAACTATATTTTACTGTAATTATTTTTAATAAATCATAACTTCAGACTAATGCAATATTTCATTCAGCCTTTAATGTAAAATTAACAAGCGTTCATTAAAATGCATATAACTAACAAATGGGTCAAAAACATCATAAAATATTTAAATGTCATAAGAAATATTATAGCATCTAAATACATCGAGTTACTTAATTTTGTCAATTAAGCAAATCAAAATCTAGAGAGGGGACTTCCCGTATGCTGTTTTGTTGAACCCTTCTTGCTTTTGAGTTGTAATAAATTATAATGTATAGCGGGGTTTACAAATAGAATCGAGTGTTAAGACACTCTGTTCTCCACTTATTGGTCATTTTTTTAAATATTTCATGGTAAATAAAGAAACACAGAAATGAAATTTACCTTTGCTAGAGAAAAGATATGAAGATAATTCATTTTTTCAAATGAGATTTGAACCTATTTACAGTCACGTCTATTGACACACTCAGCGCCATTACGACGTCTATGAAATTATTGCACAGCAAATTATTGTACTTGTAATGCATACTGCATTATGCATGTATATATATAATCGTGGCACAAAAGTGCTAAGATATTAAATTCTAATAGTTTTTTTTACTATGCTTAGTATATATAAAAATGTGAGTGTATTGACACTTAAAGGCACTCAAAAAATGCTACAAATTACTATTAACGATAGATTATTATAGAAATGTATTGAGGTATATACGTATAAATGACAATTTGACTGACTCCATACTCCTGTTTATCCGGCTGTGACTGACAATTTTAATTTGGTCAAGGTTTTAAATCTACTAACAATGCAGATTTTGTTACGGTCTGGTTATAGCGCACAGGTTGTAACAAAAGTCTAGGTCGTATAAAGATGGAATCTTTAGCGAAATTACAATAATTCGTAATTATGTAAGAAGCAAGCTTACTAGAAGCATGGAACGTTGTATTGTACCTAGTAGAAGGAAAATAACTAGCTATATAGCTTGTAAGAAAAAATATAGCTTACACGATTTTCGTTTAAGCTATATTTTAGTTATTTTAGTTAAGTTATAGTTCACTTAGTAAATATCTGAACTTGTATCAAGTTCATTACGACTCGTCCGTTATGATATGCCTATATTTCTGAAAGAAAATTTTATATTGTAATTAAATAAATATATTGTATACATGCAGTTTTCGGATTGTTTATATAATTTAGTGTATGAATTATTTAAGTGACCACAATTTGTGTAAGTATGTCAATTGTGAGAGAAAATAAAAGCTTTTGTATCATGTATCTTGTATGCAATTATTTTCTTCCGAGGTGAGGACGGTCCTGGCGCAGAGGAGTAGCGTTGACTGTATACGCGTCAGTTTGTGTGTTTGATTCCCATTTCAAGGTAGATTTTTTATTTTCATTTTCTTTGCTCTGGTAACAACGCAAAGCGCTGCGTATAGTTCCGCCACTCAACACGCAATGCCCGAAAAAAGCAGAAAATTGCATTATTAATTGAAAATTAAAGCTCACGCTTTATCGGCAACCGATGGAACTAGTATTAAGATACTTCGTTCTCAATTTTCTGCTTTTTTCGGGCATTGCGTGTTGAGTGGCGGAAAATAGCTTCAAAGCTATTTTCGAACGTTTTGCAATATGTGCATACTTGAAAATAAACTTCTACGTCTTGTTGGATGAAACGTAAAGTAAGGGCACCATCATCTAGCTAACCACTTGCAGCATGGAGTAACTTGCAAGTCTACTTCATATACTTCATTACAACAAGACATTTTCAATTCGAGTTCGTAGTTCCTGAGATTAGAGCATTAAATCAAACGAACTGTTCAATTTTATTACATAACATACAATAAATTATCTTAACATAATACTAGTATCTCTATATATATCCCGCTTTGTGCGAGATATGCGTGAAAATAAAAATAACACTAAAATAAACATATATGGTGTATAAACTAAAGCGTTCCAGGCGCGTTGCGTGCTAACTACAAATATATTACTATACGTAAGACCGTTTAATTAATCATACTATTTACTTACTAGATAAGAGTATATAAGAGAAGTGTAAATAAATAAATAAGAAGGTGTGGTGACACAATTGTTGTTTAAAAGCTTTTAAGTTAAAGCTTAAGATTAGAAATTCAGGAGAAAAGTGACAGAATATTTCCGTTTCGAAACAAAATTCAAGTGTTTGTTAAACAAAGTGCATTTGGGTCAACTAAGGCTTAGGTCGATATTATAAAAATATTTAGATTTTCTACGGTAAGTATGAATCTATATAAATAATGTTTATAGATTTATACATACAAAAGAAAAACGGTTTTAATTTGACTATTTTTGAATACAACGTTTTATCAAAGATATTCTTTATATAGTTTAACTGACGCTTACTACACCTAAAATATAATAGATGCAAATGACGATCCTGTACATTTCAAATGATACCTTAAGCAGTCAGATCCGGTCGTCGATCTTAAAGAGCAACTACGATTCTAAAATACTACAACTCATTGTAACAGTATCATAATCGTGACGATTGCAGGTTCGATTCTCATTTGAAGAATTGAATTATTTTCATATTCCATGATAGGAAGACAAAACGCGGCGTTGAGATGCAAAAGACATTGTATAGCAGAGTGTTTTAATTCAAGCTATACTCATTTATATGATATAGTGTAAAATTTTACAAAATTTTAAAAGAAAAATTATAATTAATATGTAAAAAGTGTCATATAGAAATCAGCGTATTGGGTGCTGGATAAAATAGATGTATACTTTTTAGACGGCTAGGTTTGGTTAAATTTTTCATTTATTAACACCAATAAAATGTCTCTCTCGAAAATCTTTTGAATTTGAACGAATCTCCATCAGTTATATTTTACCAATCATATTATTAAATAATTATGATTTATAAAACTATAGAACAAGATCATGTGTTACTAAATTTTTGAAATGGACCACACAACACAGCGCCTTATTGAAATTTCAAGTGGAGAACCGATCTTAACACTTAATTCCCTCTGCTCTCCTTGTTAAATACGGATAAAAGTGTGAAGCAATTTTCTAGTTTAATTTCTTGTTAACAAAATTTGGAAAACCTAGTCTAATTAGAAACAAAAATATTTTCTCATAGAACAATGCTAGTCTAATTGTTCTCAATATAACATTTCATATTGAAGCGTTTGTTAGTTTAGTTTTAAAAGAAGCGTTTAATATGCTCAATTGGTGCGTCGTGCGCGCCTTAATACTTTAATATTGAGGACATCTCGCGACTTGGGGACTGGGGCTACCAAATATATGAAAATATATTTCATATAATATATCATAAAATTGTTTATTTGTGTACTTTTTCTTTCCCTGTATGTGTTTTTTTCTGGCTTCACGCTTTATCCTGCCTATGTATGACATGAAAGAAGAGAGGAGAAGCCTAGATTTGAAATGTTGCATTCTCGGTTTCTAAACGTCATGTGTTGAGTGGCGGAATTGTCATTCCAGAGCGGAAAAATGAAATTATTTGCTCCAGAATCGAACCTCCAACTATCGCATCTACAGTAAAACGCAATTTTAACTTGTTTATACTATATTATAATTGTTTATTATATCTAACTCCTATTTCTTATTTATAAATAAGTTTACGTTACGTTACGTAATATGCGTATAGTAATTTTTTTTTAGCTTCATATTTTGTCCCGTATATTACACGGTAAGCAGATGGAACTGCAGGAATCATATGAACCTAGTGTTAAGACACTCCGTTGCTTAATCCCTGCTTTCTCCGTCCCCACTTTCCGCCTTATTCGAGGCATTTTGTGTTGAGTGGCGGAACTCAATGCCGCGCTTTGACTAGTTGCCAGAACGAAGGAAATGGAAATAGAAAAATTCATCTTCCCCGAGTGGGAATCGAACGCACAGACCGTCGCGTTTAGGCAAACGCTACGCCTCTGCGCCACGACGGTAGTACATATTATTACCCTACTATATGAGGTATAAAGAGTACATTTATATGTAATTTAATCTATAAACTAACATAATCATATTTATAGTAATTATTTCATGAAAAAATTAAGAAGTGGTCAGCCCTATTTCTATTGTTGATACACGCTCGTATCATCCGACCGACGTTATTAATGTTCATTGACTAGTTTTATTAAATGCTGTGTACCTATTATATGGTATACATGCAAGTTATTAAACATTTTGAGAAGAAAATGTTTATGTTTCTTATTGTTCTTCGTAAAATTTTGTTATAAATGCGTTGCGTTGGTCCTCAATAATATGTATCTATATATAAATATATATATACATATATATATACATATATATATATATATATATATATATATATATATATATATATATATATATATATATATATATATATATATATATATATATATATATATATATATATATATATATATATATATATATAATATATATATATATATATATATATATATATATATATATATATATATATATATATATATATATATATATATATATATATATATATATATATATATATATATATATATATATATATATATATATATATATATATATATATATATATATATATATATATATATAAGTCGATCTTAAAGAGCAACTACGTCCTAAAATACTACAACTCATTGTAACAGTATCATAATCGTGACGATTGCAGGTTCGATTCTCATTTGAAGAATTGAATTATTTTCATATTCCATGATAGGAAGACAAAACGCGGCGTTGAGATGCAAAAGACATTGTATAGCAGAGTGTTTTAATTCAAGCTATACTCATTTATATGATATAGTGTAAAATTTTACAAAATTTTAAAAGAAAAATTATAATTAATATGTAAAAAGTGTCATATAGAAATCAGCGTATTGGGTGCTGGATAAAATAGATGTATACTTTTTAGACGGCTAGGTTTGGTTAAATTTTTCATTTATTAACACCAATAAAATGTCTCTCTCGAAAATCTTTTGAATTTGAACGAATCTCCATCAGTTATATTTTACCAATCATATTATTAAATAATTATGATTTATAAAACTATAGAACAAGATCATGTGTTACTAAATTTTTGAAATGGACCACACAACTCAGCGCCTTATTGAAATTTCAAGTGGAGAACCGATCTTAACACTTAATTCCCTCTGCTCTCCTTGTTAAATACGGATAAAAGTGTGAAGCAATTTTCTAGTTTAATTTCTAGTTAACAAAATTTGGAAAACCTAGTCTAATTATTAGAAACAAAAATATTTTTTCATAGAACAATGCTAGTCTAATTGTTCTCAATATAACATTTCATATTGAAGCGTTTGTTAGTTTAGTTTTAAAAGAAGCGTTTAATATGCTCAATTGGTGCGTCGTGCGCGCCTTAATACTTTAATATTGAGGACATCTCGCGACTTGGGGACTGGGGCTACCAAATATATGAAAATATATTTCATATAATATATCATAAAATTGTTTATTTGTGTACTTTTTCTTTCCCTGTATGTGTTTTTTTCTGGCTTCACGCTTTATCCTGCCTATGTATGACATGAAAGAAGAGAGGAAAAGCCTAGATTTGAAATGTTGCATTCTCGGTTTCTAAACGTTATGTGTTGAGTGGCGGAATTGTCATTCTAGAACGGAAAAATGAAATTCTTTGCTCCAGAATCGAACCTCCAACTATCGCATTTACAGTAAAACGTATTTTAACTTGTTTATACTATATTATAATTCTTTATATATCTAACTCCTATTTCTTATTTATAAATACGTTTACGTTACGTTACGTAATATGCGTATAGTAATTTTTCTTTAGCTTCATATTTTGTCCCGTATGTTACACGGTAAGCAGATGGAACTGCAGGAATCATATGAACCTAGTGTTAAGACACTCTGTTGCTTAATCCCTGCTTTCTCCGTCCCCACTTTCCGCCTTATTCGAGGCATTTTGTGTTGAGTGGCGGAACTCAATGCCGCGCTTTGACTAGTTGCCAGAACGAAGGAAATGGAAATAGAAAAATTCATCTTCCCCGAGTGGGAATCGAACGCACAGACCGTCGCGTTTAGGCAAACGCTACGCCTCTGCGCCACGACGGTAGTACATATTATTACCCTACTATATGAGGTATAAAGAGTACATTTATATGTAATTTAATCTATAAACTAACATAATCATATTTATAGTAATTATTTCATAAAAAAATTAAGAAGTGGTCAGCCCTATTTCTATTGTTGATACACGCTCGTATCATCCGACCGACGTTATTAATGTTCATTGACTAGTTTTATTAAATGCTGTGTACCTATTATATGGTATACATGCAAGTTATTAAACATTTTGAGAAGGAAATGTTTATATTTCTTATTGTTCTTCGTAAAATTTTGTTATAAATGCGTTGCGTTGGTCCTCAATAATATGTTATCTATATATAATATATATATATATATATATATATATATATATATATATATATATATATATATATATATATATATATATATATATATATATATATATATATATATATATATATATATATATATATATATATATATATATATATATATATATATATATATATATATATATATATATATATATATATATATATATATATATATATATATATATATATATATATATATATATATATATATATATATATATATATATATATATATATATATATATATATATATATATATATATATATATATATATATATATAACATATTATTGAGGACCAACGTGGCGCAGGGGCGCGGCGTCTGCCTGTAAAAATGACGTTTTGTGAGTTCGATTCCTACTCGGAGAGCACGGATTTTTCCATTTCCATTTTCTTCGCTCTGGCAACTAGGCAAAGCGCGGCGTTGAGTTTCGCCACTCAACACGCAATGCCTCGAAAAGGCGGAATGCGGGGAACGGAGTGTCTTAACACTAGGTTCCTACGGTTCCTTCTGCCTACCCTGCTATAGGGGGAATATAGCGTGGAGCTAAAAAAACAGAATAATATAATATAATAACGAAACACAATATTTGCATTTTTGCCTCTTCAGTGGCGAACCTCACTCAATTTTTTTGGCCCGAACGAAGATCACATTATTTTTTACTGTTGTATTCTGTCCATGTGCATCCTACAAAATTTAAATAACAATTTATCCATACATTTCTACCTGCAGACATTATGTGGTAGCTAGTTATAAGATTTTTGTGAATTTAAATAATATTTAAAATAAATTTCACGGAATTAAATTTATCATACTTCACGTACTACTCCTTTATTGAAAATACGCTTTTCTTTTCCTTTATTGATAATAAGGAACCTTGTGCTTAGTTGTCCCGTTCCCAACATTTCTTCTAATTTCAAAAATTGTTTTTTGAGTAGTGGAACAAAGAACACTGAGCGTTGTATTGTGAATAATTTTATTTTATTATTTATTATTTCATTTCGCCTTTATGTCGCTCTACCAGGGCGACGAGATGAAATAATTCATTACCCCAAATTCGAATTGAACTTACGACCATTGCTTTACAGTCAAATTTAGCTGTCCAAAACTAGATAATAACAACACACACACACACAACAAACTAAAAGCGTACATCCATTAACTAAACATTTTTACTGCCGCCATCCCAATGACTAACTCAGTACCCTTAGAAGCTATATTATTTAATAATTGGCACCAATTGAGAATAATTAAGGAGACATCTGCAATAGACGGTTTTGATGTGAAAAAAATTAATAATGCACAACAGTCCGGGCTCCGTACAGAGCTTGCATAGATAAATGAATAAATAATTCATGAGTAAATTAGAGTACAATTTGGTAGTACTATTATGCTCATAGTGTAGCTTTTAGTATTGTATATAGAATATAGTCGTATGGAAGGGTAAATGGTCATTGATTTATTAATGTATTGGTGTTCTATTTTACTTTTTGTCTCAGTTGTTGTATTGTTTGGATTTTGGTTATTAGGATTTGGGTTCAGTTTCTATATTATATTATATGTTAATGTTAATCTATTACTAAAGATATAAAAAATACTTAAAGAAAACATATTAAAAAATTATAAACATCCCGCTGAGTTCGAAATTTTATGTTTTCATTAAGTGAAATAAATGTATTACAAAGCTGGGATGTTGCTAACTGAAACAAATAGTCAATTGCAAAATCATAAACAAGGATGACAAGATCAGAGGCTAAGAAAAAGAAAACAGAATATATCTCATTTTTTGTCATCATTGTAGCATCATCATCATCTTCATAGTAATGATAATTATTAAGTGTATATACGACATACATTTATATTTATAGCCTACAGCTTATATATAGTCTATAGCTTCGATAAATAGGCTATACAACACAAATGTATTTTTCAAATACTACCAATAGCCCGAATACTGCGAGATCAATAGTCAAGGAGATTTACCTCCCTTAACAACTTTCTGAGTAAATTATGTCGTCGTTTTTAAAAGCACATCAAAGTAGGCTTTTATAAGTATATACTTACTACTGATTTTATGGACGATAAACAATTTAATTTAATTTTTTATTTTTTATTTCAATTTAATGATTTTAGTGTTCCGCCTCAAAGTCTTGCTTGGAAATTAAAAGAAAATAAATAAATATATGTTCTGTTTCCCAAAGGTTACGAAATTAAGCAAGAAGTAAGTACTTACAATTTAAATAAAGTAACAATCTGGAGTCTTATAATTGTAGTTTATTTCATACAAAATTATTGCGTACGCGTGTATCCGGGTCTTCTTGAACTATGACACATGATAAGATAAGCTTCACGTCTTATCCCGCTCGCAATGTAATCTTAGTGCTAAAAAGACACACCGTGCCGCGCTTTTCACCACCTTACGAGGCACTGCGTGTTGAGTGGCGGAACGTAACGCGGCGCTTTACTTAGTTGGCAGAATGAAGAAAATGGAAATAAAAAAACATATCTTCCTTGAGTGGGAATGACGCAGACGCTGCGCCTCTGCACCACGGCGGGCCTCTAATTTACGAAAGCGGGGAAATTTAAATAATATAAATTAAATTATATCCCCAAAATCTAAACCCACTACCACCTTTATGATCAAATACCATTTTCATAAAAGCTATACCAAATATATAACAGTATCTAACTCCTATATAAAAGCTGTCGTGACTAACAAGTCAATAACAAGTGAATTTACATCGGGATCACGGAAATCGATGATTAGAAATCATATTAATAATAATTTTCTATGTCATTAAGTATAATTTGTACGTCAATATATAATTCTTTTATCGAATGTTATCTATAGAATGTATTTTAGAGTTAATTTGTTGTTATTTTCCACACGATTTCACACGATTTTAGAACAATTACAATCATAGTAGTGGGTTCGAACGCACATAGTCTTCGTGTTATAGCGTAACATTTTTGAGGGATGGTAAAGTTAGAATTTTCTTTTGTTAAAGATATAATTTTCAAAAACGTCAAGTGTCATTTGAGATTTGACGTTTTAGCGTGTTAGTGCGCTTGACATCTATCAAGGAAATCCAATTGGCTAAAGTGATTTGAGCTGTTCAAGTTCGTCCAACATCGTCGATATTTTTCACCAATCCCCTTTTTCGAGGTGTTTAAAAAGTACCAAAAGTAAAATTGGTCAAAAACTCTCATCTCTAAATGCCCGCAATTAAAATGCTTCCACAAATAATATGTAATGATTAGTTATATAGGTCATGTCACGTAGGTTCCATAGCGTTTTCCATTATAGATCGACAGAATATAACTTAGAAGACCGTCGTGGCGCAGAGGTGCAAACGTCTGAATGTAAACGCGACGGTTTAAGGATTCGATTCCCACTCGAGGAAGTTGGCGCTTTCTATTTCCATTTTCTTCGCTCTGGCAACTAGGCAAAAGCGCGGCGTTGAGTTCGGCGAAAAGGCGGAAAGGCGGGACGGAGAAAGCAGGAACTAAGCAACGGAGTGTCTTAACACTAGGTTCAAATATTTCCTGCAGTTCCCTCTGCCTACCCTGCAAGTTGCCTGCAATATATAAAATTGTAATGATTTTGCCCTCTTCAGATATCTTTGTTTGATATCCCAGATTCGGGAAAACGGAGAACGGAATCTCTTAACAGTATTTTCTTCTCTGCCTACACTATTTCATACAGAATAAAATGTGAAGCTCCGACAGCTCTAATTTTAACTATCTAGGTGGAAAGTAGAACAATATATCTAACTAGAACATCATTAGGGGATTTATACATTTATTGTCGTTTTCCCTACTGAATTAAAGTGACTGATTGATGATTAATAGTCATATAAAACCATATATCTATTTAGTTAGTGTACAAACGTATGTTAAAGAGGAAACAATACTTAAACAAGTTAACGATGATTGATCCTCTTATATTAATAATAGTTAAATTAATTTATTCATAGCTTGAATATGGCTGATTAATGTACAACCATGTTTCAAATTCTAAAGAATTTGATCATATTTATAATTTTAGACACTTAGAATGCCTGGCTTGGACGGTTTAAGGTTCGATTCTCTCTCGGGGTAGTAGCCGTTTTTGTTTTAAATAATTTTATTAACTTTCGATGTTAAAATAAGATCTTATTTCAAAGGAAAATTATATTTATCTATTTGTCTTGACTCTAGGTGTCTTGTCCATACTGATAAATGGAAAAATATAGTATTTTATATACTGGTGACGAGTGCTTGGAATGTTAGCAAGAGATACATGTTCAAATCCAGCTATGTTAAATTGTCATACAATTTCTATATCAAAAGCTGATTTTATTTTATGCACAGTTCAGCTGTTAATCTCTAATCAAAAAGAAGTCGCTTCTCATGACACCGTAGATAGCTATATACACTAAATTTTAAACTTAGTTTTAAATTAAATTTATAATATAACATGTAATAAATAAAAAATAATAATAGATGTTCTGCTTCTATCTCTTAAGAAAGATATATATAGAGAGCTTTAAAATAATGACACTAACATTATTTTATAAACGAATAGAAAAATTCGTAAATGAGTTTATTAATTGCAACGGAAGCCAATGTTATTTTAAATTAATTAGAGAAAATAATTGAAATCAGAACATGAGTTCAAAAATATGACAGAATGTGTGTTCAGAAGAGCTTAATTAACGATAAAAAATAAAATTTTAAAGAAAAAATATATAAATATATTTAAAACAAGTAAAATTATTTAATTCAAAAGTGTACTAATTTTGTTTTAATTATAAATTTTTGAAGAACTTACCTAAGACAAGCCATATTATAATCACTCCACCCATCACAAATCACTAATTAAGTGACAAACTATTTATAAACAAAAAACAAAACAATTTCATATATATAGAACACGTTCATTTAACTCTACAGTTTCTTCGACACTGTCCCGCATCGGCGTACGCGCAGACAATGGCTACTATTGTGTATGATGTGGGCGCAATATGAGTTACTTAAATATGAAAAAATATGATAATAAATTATAGCTTATCTTAATTTTTTTAATAAATATAATAAAAAGTCGTCGGAGCGCAGAGGCGCAACGTCTGCCTGTAACGCGACGGTTTCTGGGTTCGATCCCCAGTCGGGGAAGATGGATTTTTCTATTTCCATTTTCTTCGCTCTGGTAAACTAGGCAAAGCGCGGCGTTGAGTTCCGCAATTTACACAATGCCTCGAAAACGGCGGAAAGCGGGGACGCAGAAAGCAGGGACTAAGCAATGGAGTGTCTTAACACTAGGTTCGTATGGTTCCTGCAGTTCCCTCTGCCTACCCTGCCATGTGCGGGATAAAGCGTGAAGCTAAAAAATAGCTATACGTGTTTTTTGTATATATTTAGATGAACTACTAGAACTCAACGTCGCGTCTTATTTTCTTTTAGGGGAACCTACAAGAAACATGGGAAATTAGTGTTCTTAGACATTCCGTTTCCCGCATTCCATTTTTCGAGACTAGTTTAGACCTAGTCTAGACTGGTCTCGACAGTAGACAAAGTCTAGACTTTGTCTAGTTGCCAGAGTGAAGAAAATATAAAGTAACCCATCCTCCCGGAGCGGGAGTTGAACCTACAAACATTTGTGCTTACATACGCTGCGCCTCTACAGTTCTCCAAAGCAAGAAAATTAGAATAATTCTATTGATGAGCAGAAATCGAACTCAAACTCGTTATGTCGCTAGCACTATGACTTTAGTTTTCCTATAAATTTAATTGAATTCGTTATAAATCAATTTTGTACTAGCATGTGACACAAATCTATCAAATCGGCTTAAAATTTAATTAATAATTATAATATGTTACGCTGTAATGAAATGATTGACGGTCGACCGACCACAAATAAAAGCTACAGTTGGTTCAATTTAATTACATTATAAATATACAAGTGTATGCATGTACGTATGTATATTTATATATAAATTTTATATGTTATATGGCAAAGTAAATGTAAGCTAGGAATAGCCTCTATTATAGACTAAAAATTAGAATTTAACGTGTCTTAACAATATATTTTTAACTATACTGCTCGTGCAATTTAGTGAGATTTTAATAGTAAATTAGTACTGTTGTTCTAAGAATACTAAAAAACTTCTTGATAACTGACCGGAATGGCATTTGGAAGGTTCTTAATCTGTGACAGGGGTTAGGACTTGGTCAAGGGCTCAAGCATCATCTTACACAATCCATGAATCGAAAGTAAATTAGCCCTATTGGTCTTCACAGCGACGCCGGGTATGGAAAGAATAAGATTAACTGTCCTTGAGGAGTAGCATCCTATGTTACTACTTGAATAGTATTGTCGGTTGCAACAACATCTCCAACAGGACTCGGACTTTGCCTTTCGGCCGAATATTATTGAATAGTGAAAAGAAAAAAGAGACTAGGCAAAATAAATTTTTTTAACTTCTTCATGGCGTCGAACAAAGGCGTCGAGTGACACAACTCAACGAGCAAATTGTGCTAATTTAAGATATTTTTGTTCAAGGTATCTTCCACAAGCTCCGCAGTAAAGCCAAACCTTAAAGCACGGTACCGTTACTATCAATAGAGTAGTGAGATCAAATATTCCACCCCTTCCCATATGTGTATACCATAAAATCCAGCTTTATCACTTATAAGAATACCATAAAGTTCAAAATAACATAGGCTTTTCTATTTTTTTTACTAAAAATACAATAATATTAGAAACAATCTTTTATAAAATATGAATCTAATAGTTTTTTATAAAACAATTAATAATATATTCGACTTAAAACAAGTATATGTGATTTTATATTTATAGTAACAACTAACAGGCTAAAAGCTTTTACATATCCACGCTAATCTAAATGATCTACGGTACGAAATTTTATATTGATCGAATATTGGAAATAAAAGCTTCACTTAAAACGTAAAAAGGTAGGCTTTTTTACTCATATTGCGTATTCATATTACATATAAAAAAACCGGTCAAGTGCGAGTTGAACTAGCGTGGAAAGGGTTCCGTACACAATATAGTGAAATATTTCCCCTGACAACGTTTTTTCCCTACAAACATTTTTTATCGAATTTACCATTTTATTTTCAATTTATGAAATCCTTATAGGTTTTCCTGTCATCTACAAGCCATAAACTATATTCAGTAATTTTTTCAAATTTTTCGGCCCAGTAGTTTCGGAGATTAGGGGGGAGGGGGGGGGGGGAATGGTCAATTTTCGGCTTTTTTCATGAATATCATAGAAACTATTTATTTTAAAAACTTAAAAAAATATATATTCGAGATCCTGATAACAAGCCTTTTCATTTGATATATGACTCAGTAAGGTTCGCAATTTTTTTTTAATTACCTAATTTGTCCCCCGAAAATTACCCTTATTTCAAAAAAAATATTTTTTACGTTACACATCTGTGTTCAGGTCAGGGCATTAACACCATCCTGCCAAATTTCACCTGATTCGGTCTAGTAGATTCAGAGAAAATTGGCTGTGACAGACGGACGGACAGGAACACGAGTGAATTCTATAAGGGTTCCATTTTTTTATTTTTGTACGGAACCCTAAAAAACTACATAGTTTATAAATTTAATAATGTAGTTTTGAAAATTAGTATCGAAAGAAGTAAAATAGAGTTATTGAATACCCTATTCCAAGACATAAATGTAAAACTTGTAACTTTCGCTCAAGGATAACTTTAATTGAATAAATTGTTTCCTACAAAAAAATGTCTTACAAGAAAATTTGAAACAACGTTACCAAGAAACATGTTTTAATTTTCTTTATTACATTACTATTTAATTACAGTTAACGTTTCAATTTATTACATATTAAATACTTTATTTAAATTATAAGTCAAGTTATTTTTTTTTTCAGGGACGAAGAAAGCAGGGACTAAGCAACGGAGTATCTTAACACTAGGTTCCCACGGTCCCTGCAGTTCCCTCTGCGTACCCTGCCATGTGCGGGATAAAGCGTGAAGTCAAGTTATTATAAAAAAAAAATTATAGATTTTATATTCGTTTTTTTTTGCGGTAAAATGCAGGGATTTTCATTAACGTTGAAAGCTTTTAAGCTTGTGCCACACAAAAGTATTCTGGATAAAGTATAAATGCCCTTTTAAAGTTCCACAGTAAACAGATTGTTAATAATCCTGATTCAATGAAAGCGAAACTTCCTCTATTGAGAAACTTTTGCGCGCTCATTCTCTTACTTTTTTCATAAAAACCGCCTCGATTCATAAAATTATTCGATTATTAGGTATATTTCCGGCATTGTTTTGTTAGTAGTTCATGAAGTTAAGCCAAACATATTGTTTTCTAAATTGTATTTGTTTGAAGCCATTGTGGCTCAGTCGGAATGTACCTAACTTCACAGGATGGTAGTAAGTTTAAATTTAAATATTAGTTCTGACGCTATATGAAAAATATGAACATCGTAGCAATGTGAAATATACTAAATATTTTTAACCAAATTTCTAAATAAACATTGATTTTCGTTACGTACGTATGTTCAAACTGCGATTACCTGATTTTATTCATGTGTATGCAATGCCTTACAACAACAATTAGTCCCAAATGGGAATAGAACCCTCAACCGTCGTTTACAGTCAGATGCTGTTTTCATACATAATAAAATCATAATAGGTAGTTTTTGCAATTAATTTGATCCACTACAGTTTCCTTCCGGAGCTACTTAGAAGACTAACGTCAACTTAGCTCAATAAGCAAAAAAAGTCATTACTTTAGTATTTCTTGTTTAAGATTGACTAACATTTTAGAGTAATATTCATTTTTAATTCATTGTAATATCAGTGTCTAAGTTTCTCGTCATTAAGGGAGTCACAAATTGCTTGTTAATAATCTATACAATGTTAAATATTTATTTATTTAATTTTAAGTCCCAATTTTGTGTTAGCCCAAAGAATAATATTCTTACATTCTTGAGCCAGACTTAGTTTTAGACTATTTATAGAAACCATTTGTGAATTTTTTTATTAATATTATAGTTTTTTGTATTGAATGTGTACAGTCGAACTTAACTAGAAGTGCCACGATTCTCGATAAATAAAAATTTATAAACAAATATGACAAATAATTCCTCCTATCAGATCAAAATGAAGAGCTATGACGATATAACGAGGCTAAATTAAAAGCCATTGGGCCTTTTAACTTTCTACTTAATAAAGACCAGACAGCTTCAAGTTGGTACTTAGAACAAAGTAGCCACATATATCAAATACATATATTATTATTTTATTGTTACTAAAGTATTTCTATATATTCTATATAATATATATTATTTTCGAATATTGAACAGAAATGTCAGCTGTTAAAAAGACCTAATTTTATAAAATTAAGCAAAAACCAATTGATATTATTACTCTGTTATTTTACTGTGCAAAATAGGACTCCCAACAGCAATACTCTGGCCTAACGCCGATATACATACTCTCATCTGTTTTTTTATAAAATAAGCAAGGAATTTATTTAATTAAGTGTAAATTAGTGAAATCATAAAGAATGTGATCCACCAAAACATTGTCAATAACGCAGTCTTCCATCCCAACGGCAAAGCTTTGAAAGTGGCAAAAGAATTAAACGAGCGTATTACGTCCAAAGATGCAATTTATTCTCATTAACAGTAATGTCGTCGCCGGCATTAATCACTTCTTGCTCCATTAGTGCCGGAATTACTACAGGACGTTTTAATTCCACTAGATACTGTATAATTTTTGGGCAATGTCTTATTTTTTTCACAGTAAAGTCTATTTTTCCATAATTTCCGAGTTTGTGGTAAACAGTACTTGTTGAGGTAATTTTTCACCAAATTTTTTGCTTATCTTCCCATTATTAAGTTGAAGCAGGTTTTTTAAATGCAATTTGTCAAGTTTTCAGTGAATATTGGAAGTATTTGCATTTAAAGTGTTGTTTTGATGTTTCTAACTGTTTTTGGCGGAAGTACATTTATCTTTTCGATGTCTACATTAAGTTAACGAAAGGCATTTGCGTTTACACTTACTATCCACTTTACTTTTATAATCCTGATATAGGTGGTGAGGCTGAGGTGGCGAGTGCTTTTAAGCCAACGTTGAAAACGCAATATTCTCATTTCTCAGGAATGGCGGATCTTAATACCAAGTTGGGAAAAAAGAAAAACTAGATTGGGGAAAGGGAAAATTATAATAAAAATCCAATTATGTTTTCATTTCTCCAAGTGGGAATTGGCTCCACCATCGTAGACTCAGTTAGATGCTATGCCACGACGACCGCAAAGATTATAAAAACTTTGATTTTCTTTCAGTACATTTAAAAATTTTATTTTATTTATTACATTTAAAAATAATAATAATTATAAGTTAACAGAGAATTACATATCCTAGAGCTAATTCGCATAAATTTCTAGATGTAAATTAGTCACCACTTTCTACCATTTACCTTTCAAAGCGAAAAATAATATGAATGAGAATTTCAAAGGTATTATAATTGAAAAAATAAATACAAATAAACATTGAAACGAATCCGTACGTAATCCGAGATACCTGCACGCGCCAGTTCGTTAGATTTAATGAACATTTTTAAGCCGCTCAGCTTGAATTTGATGTCGACATATTTTCAGACCGACTCTTTAGGTTATATATAACGATTTTTCCCATATGGTTCCATTAAAAAATGAAGTAAGGTCATTTTCAAGTGTTTACGTAGAATTACGAGATAATTTTAAATATATACATAGTTACGTGAAAATAGTACCGAAGGGTAGGGATATGTCATGCTTTTTACTAAAACTTCCTTTATTATGTTTTCGGCACTATTTTCTTAAAGGTCTCTTCTCTTTCTGTCGTCAACAAACAATCGTTTGGCGGATTTTTAAAGTGTTAATCCTCACTGATGATTCAAATTTTTTATGTTTTCTTTAAGTACTTTTTCTATCCTCAGTGTGGATTAACACTTTAAAAATCATAAAAATGAAAGTGAACAAAATCAAAATAATATTTAAGCTTTTTGTGCGTGAAAACGACCTTCGAATCTAACTATCATTTTACAATCTCAGACACTTACAATTCAATATCAAAAACTTATCGGTATCTACAACGATTTGCTGTAAGATTTTCAATGTCCTTTCGGAAATTTTCCACTCCACAGTCCACAGCCTTGTTGTACACTGGATATTGTGAAATATAGTATACATATAAAGTTTTAGTATATCCAGGAAGGGTTCTCAAATTGACAACGGTCAAAGAAAATAGAGACACGCTAGTGTTAACTAACTTTCTACTTAATAAAGACCAGACAACTTCAAGTTGGTACTTAGAACAAAGTAGCCACATATATCAAATACATCACTATATATATATATATATATATATATATATATATATATATATATATATATATATATATATATATATATATATATATATATATATATATATATATATATATATATATATATATATATATATATATATATATATATATATATATATATATATATATATATATGTATATATATATATATATATATATATATATATATATATATATATATATATATATATATATATATATATATATATATATATATATATATATATATATATATATATATATATATATATATATACTTGTTGTACACTGGATATTGTGAAATATAGTATACATATAAAGTTTTAGTATATCCAGGAAGGGTTCTCAAATTGACAACGGTCAAAGAAAATAGAGACACGCTAGTGTTAACTAACTTTCTACTTAATAAAGACCAGACAACTTCAAGTTGGTACTTAGAACAAAGTAGCCACATATATCAAATACATCACTATATATATATATATATATATATATATATATATATATATATATATATATATATATATATATATATATATATATATATATATATATATATATATATATATATATATATATATATATATGTATATATATATATATATATATATATATATATATATATATATATATATATATATATATATGTATATATATATATATATATATATATATATATATATATATATATATATATATATATATATATATATATATATATATAATAGTGAAAAATAAAAAGAGACTAGGCAAAATAAATTATTTTAACTTCTTCATTCTAGCAAAATAATATAAGGCGTCGAGTGACACATATATCAATTACATCACTATATATATATATATATATATATATATATATATATATATATATATATATATATATATATATATATATATATATATATATATATATATATATATATATATACACATATATATATATATATATATATATATATATATATATATATATATATATATATATATATATATATATATATATATATATATATATATATATATATATAACATAAACTTTACTTTTTAAATGAAAGTAAAACTTTTAGAAAGAATTTATTTACAATTAAATATCTAATTAAACTTTGAATATGGGCGTAATCAATATATTTTATTATTTTATTGTTACTAAAGTATTTAGTATTGAAATTAATGTTTACTTATTCAAACCATATAAACTTCTATATAATATATATTATTTTCGAATAATGAACTGAAAGGTCAGGTGTTAAAAAGACCTAATTTTATAAAATTAAGCAAAAACCAATTGATATTATTACTCTGTTATTTTACTGTGCAAAATAGACTCCCAACAGCAATACTCTGGCCTAACGCCGATATCTACGATATCATACTCTCATTTCTATTTTTATAAAATAAGCAAAGAATTTATTTAATTAAGTGTAAATTAGTGAAATCATAAAGAATGTGATCCACCAAAACATTGTCAATAACGCAGTCTTCCATCCCAACGGCAAAGCTTTCAAAGTGGCAAAAGAATTAAACGAGCTATTACGTCCAAAGATGCAATTTATTCTCATTAACAGTAATGTCGTCGCCGGCATTAATCACTTCTTGCTCCATTAGTGCCGGAATTACTACAGGACGTTTTAATTCCACTAGATACTGTATAATTTTTGGGCAATGTCTTATTTTTTTCACTGTAAAGTCTATATTTCCATAATTCCCGAGTTTGTGGTAAACCGTACTTGTTGAGGTAATTTTTCACCAAATTTTTTTGCTTATCTTCCCATTATTAAGTTGAAGCAGGTTTTTTAAATGCAATTTGTCAAGTTTTCGGTGAATATTGGAAGTATTTGCATTTAAAGTGTTGTTTTGATGTTTCTAACTGTTTTTGGCGGAAGTACATTTATCTTTTCGATGTCTACATTAAGTTAACTAACGGCATTTGCGTTTACACTTACTATCCATTTTACTTTTATAATCCTGATATAGCTTGAGGAGGCGGATGCTTTTAAGCCAACGCTGAAAACGCAATATTCTCATTTTTCAGGAATGGCGGAACTTAATACCAAGTTGGGAAAAAAGAAAAACTAGATTGGGGAAAGGGAAAATTAGAATAAAAATCCAATTATACATACATACATACATATCTTCACGCTCTATCCCTAGCGGGGTAGTCAGAGAGAACGGAGCGCCAAACGCTGCGGTCCCTGCATACCTCTTTCGCCTCGTCCACTGTCATTAACCTCTTCATGCATGCTCTCCGGGGAGTCCTCATGCTTTTTACGTGACTTTCCTCCAGTATCTTCGATACTGTGTTTTCGAAAGTCAACCGAGGTCTCCCCTTACCTCTCTTACCACACACTTTTCCATCGTATATCTTTTTTACCATTCTTTTGTCACTCATTCTTTCGACGTGCCCAAACCACCTGAGCACGTTCTTCTTCATTCTTACTGTGACATCCTCGCTGGTACCTACCATCCTGTGTACCTCTTCGTTGCGGATTCGGTCAGCTAAGCTGACTCCGCATATCCTTCGAAGAGATCGCATCTCCACAGCATTCATCTTTCTTTCATTCTTCTTCTGTAATACCCACGTTTCACTGCCATATAACAGCGTCGGAACCAAAACTGCATTGTGTACGGCCAAACGTGCAGCGACGCTGACGTTCTGCCGTCTCAACAACGCAGCTAAGGCACCGTTCATTCTGTTACCGGCAGCAACACGTCTTTCCACATCCATTTCGTATCTACCATCTCTACTTAACATACTTCCCAAGTATACTACTTCATTCACTTGTTCTAATAAATTTCCATTCACGAAAATCTTGCAATCTGTCCTTTCCTCGTCTCTTTCAAATACCAGAACCTTTGTCTTACTTGCATTCAGGCTTAGACCATTAGTTTCACACCCGTCTTTCAGAATGGTGACCAATGCCTGCAACTCGCTTTCTGATGATGCAATAAGCACTGCATCATCTGCGTACAACAAGCAATTTACCTTCAAGTCACCCACTTTTACACTCATATCACTTTCTTTCAGTCCTTGGAGACAGCTATTCAAATACAAATTGAACAACCAAGCCGACATGGCACAGCCCTGTTTGACACCCGATTGGATGCCAAACCGAGGCGACATGTCGGCTCCTACTCGCACACAGCCTGAGTGATCTCTATAAACAGACTTTACAGCCTGCAGCAAGGGTCCGCTCACATTGTACCGGGGTAGTATCTCCCACAATTTCTTTCTCACAACCCTGTCAAACGCCTTCTCCAAGTCCACAAAAGCACAGAAAACCTTTTGGTTTACAACCAAAAACTTCTCTGTGATCATGCGGATGGAAAAGATCTGATCCATGCATCCTCTTCCAGGTCTAAAACCTCCTTGGGCCTCCCACAGTAGCCTTTCGGATCTTTCTTGCATTCTTCTCGCTAAAATTTTTGCATATACTTTACCACCTAAGCTAATCAAACTGATAGCCCTATAGCTTGCACAGTCTATCTGTGAACCTTTGCCTTTATACAAAGGCACGATGACTGCACTTTGCCAATCATCTGGGACCTCCCCCGATTTCCAGCACAAATTGCACAGAAACCAGAACAAGTCCAAGATGCGAGGTCCACCATATTTGATCATCTCGGCAGTAACTCCATCCGCTCCCGCTGACTTGACTGACGCTGACATTTCAAGCTTCTTATTGCACTCTCAACTTCTTTTATAGTGATTTCGCCATCTGCTACATCAAGACTCAGCTTGCCGCTGTTACTTCATACATCTCCTTATAGAATTCCGCCCATCGCTGCAAAACGTGTGATCTGTTTGTGAATATCTCACCGTCCTTCGAAAGCACCCCTTTCATTCTAAAGGTTGACGAACAACTCCGTGAATCACTAACTTCTCGCCAGAAAAGCTTCGTGTTATCCCGGAAGTTGCTCGTCAACCTTTCATCTCTTTTACTCTCGTTTATTTCACGCTTCATCTTTATCAGTGCTTTCGTTTGGTGCTTTTGCAGCTTGTACTCTTTCTTTTTAATCTCTCTCATACTTTTATTCTTACCCGAGGCTTTATAATCCTGCCATGCCTTCTTCTTTCTTTCTACAGCATCTTTCACTTCATCATCCCACCATTCGTCACGCTTTTTACTAAAGCCTCTTTTCATTGTACCACATACCTCTGTCGCAGCTTCCACCATGCAGTTCCTAAGGTTCTGCCAACATACTTCAACGCTTTCATTTCCTGTTTCACAACTGTCTAGCTTTTTGGAAACCCTTTCTGTATATTCCTCTCTGATCGGTGGATCTTGAAGCTTCCAGCTTCTTATGCGATAATTCGATTCCAAGTATGAACACCTTGTGCGGTTACGCCATCCTACGAACAAACCCCTAAATCTAGCAATTACTAGATAGTGGTCCGTTCCCAAGTCGGCACCCCTAAACACACGTGTGTCTATCACTTGTTTTCGAATCCGCTGATCCACTAGGAATAAGTCAATCATACTTTTCTCTCCCATGCGCTCCCATGTACACATGTGAATTTGTTTGTGGTCAAACATCGTGTTTGCCACAAACAAATTCCTTTCCTTGCAAAGTTCCAAAATGAGCTATCCAGCCTCATTCACTCTTCTGTCACCATATTGACCTAACACACCTTCGTAACCACTTCTCGCGGTTCCGACCCATCCATTCATGTCTCCACATAATATTAATTTTTCATTTCCTCTAACACTGCCTAGAACATCCCTGACACTCTCCCAAAACCCCTCAAGTTCGCTCAATGAAGTTGAGGATACCGGCGCATATGCCACCAACAAGAATATTCTTGTAATCCCCAGCTTGAAGCGAACCCAAAGCAGTCTAGGGTTGATTGCCTCGTACTCTACCACTGCACTAACCAATCGAGAGGACAATAATACACCTACACTTTGACACCCGCGTTCGCTCTCTGGAACGCCGGCCCAGAGAGCGACGCGGCTGCCCGGCAAATCGGTTGCATCATTGCCCTTTCGCTTGGTCTCAGTCATACAGATGACATCCAAATCTCGCTCATCCATCACATCTAATAGTTCATTCATCTTCTGGTCCATCCCTCCTCTTACATTCCATGCAGCTATTTGTAGTGAGAATCGGCTCCACCACCAAAGACTCAGTTAGATGCTGTGCCACGACGACCGCAAAGATTATAAATATAAAAACTTAGATTTGCTTCCAATACATTTTAAAAAATTATTTAATTTATTACATTTAAAGATAATAATTATTATAAGTTAACAGAGAATTACATATCCTAGAGCTAATTCGCATAAATTTCTAGATGTAAATTAGTCACCACTTTCTACCATTTACCTTTCAAAGCGAAAAATAATATGAATGAGAATTTCAAAGGTATTATAATTGAAAAAAATAAATACAAATAAACATTGAAACGAATCCGTACGTAATCCGAGATACCTGCACGCGCCAGTTCGTTAGATTTAATGAACATTTTTAAGCCGCTCAGCTTGAATTTGATGTCGACATATTTTCAGACCGACTCTTTAGGTCATATATAACGATTTTTCCTATATGGTTCCATTAAAAAATGTAGTAAGGTCATTTTCAAGTGTTTACGTAGAATTACGAGAAAATTCTAAATATATACATAGTTACGTGAAAATAGTACCGAAGGGTAGGGATATGTCATGCTTTTTACTAAAATTTCCATCATTATGGTTTCGGCACTATGTTCTTAAAGGTTCATCAAGGTCTCTTCTCTTACTGTCGTCAACAAACAATCGTTTGGCGGATTTTTAAAGTGTTAATCCTCACTGATGATTCAAATTTTTTATGTTTTCTTTAAGTACTTTTTCTATCCTCAGTGTGGATTAACACTTTAAAAATCATAAAAATGAAAGTGAACAAAATCAAAATAATATTTAAGCTTTTTGTGCGTGAAAACGACCTTCGAATCTAACTATCATTTTACAATCTCAGACACTTACAATTCAATATCAAAAACTTGTCGGTATCTACAACGATTTGCTGTAAGATTTTCAATGTCCTTTCGGAAATTTTCCACTCCACAGTCCACAGCCTTGTTGTACACTGGATATTGTGAAATATAGTATACATATAAAGTTTTAGTATATCCAGGAAGGGTTCTCAAATTGACAAGGGTCAAAGAAAATAGAGACACGCTAGTGTTAACACACTAGGTCATAAGATAAACAATGCTACTAGTTTAGGTAGTGTACCTAAACTAGTAGCGTTGTTTATCTTAGTACTAAAATACACAAGTGTTTTTTTTTTGTGATTTTGTGTTCTATTGACTGAATATTTATTAGATAATTACTTTTGCTTTCTATTATGGCAATATGGAAAGATACTGAAATAACTGTGGCTTTAAAACCTGTATCACATCCCGTATAATGGGGAGTAAGCGAGAGGTTTGTTATTGATTTATCAGTTGATCAGCATATTTTTATTTAATATATGTAATACTTATATAAAGTAAACGAATCTTGTTATACAAATTATGTTGTTTTACAAAAACTGAAGTCATAGTACCAATTTCGAAGGTCTTCTCGCTTATATATGTAGAACGAAGAACGTAGTTTCTTATCACTAGATTTTTAGGTAATAAATAGGTTTTACCCTGTGAAATTAAAAATAAACACATTCAAAATAATATTTAATCCCATTTCGAGTGTAGTTCAAAATGCACATAGCTTTCAATGGCGTGAGGCGGCGAACGATAGAATAGAATACGTGCGCTCGAGACCGGGGAAATCCGTCGCCGATTGAAAACTCTTTGTGATAATAGAAAAAAACTGATATAGTTCACTGGATAGAATGAATAGAAATTTAAAAAATAATTATATAATAAAAATTGATAAATAATAATGACTTAAGATGTTTTTTTTAAGGTTTTTTATTTATTCGTATCGAAATATACTAAATATATTTTGTTAATAAATAAAATAAATACTGGTCATAATAAAATATTGTTTTTATCTCGAAATAAATAATTATTTGAATATTTCATTATAATCGCTTCAAATATTTTTAACACTGCATCCTTACTATTGTATTGTATGGCGTTGCTATTTGTGTTTAATGTAACATTATTTGAATATGATAAACAAAAAAAAACAATAAAGTATGCTAAATCCCGTGCGAAACTTTTACATGAAAAAGAACCCAACAGAGAAGAAATACATAAATAAAAATAAATTAAATGTATTGAAATATTCAATATTAGTACCAGTTTGACAAAGGTTCATTTAAATAAATATTATAAGGTGATAATTACCACGCAAAAGTTTAAATTTTGAATTACTTTAACAGTCATATAAAAGAATAATTATATATATATAGGTCACTCTTTACAAGAAAAGTTTTGACCTCGCGCCGAAAATGGCATGAGACAAAAAAATCTACTAAAATGATCTCTTCTAGAGAAATATATGGAATCCCTTTGGGATCGGCCTCAGAGCCACAGGTCTCTGAGCTGACGTCACAAGCTATTCAACATTCACCTTCATTCGTCACACAACCGAACATATGGTGTTATAAGATAAGTAGGTGTTATGTATGTTTTATAATGTATTTTTTAAATTTGTTGTAGCGCGGCGGTATAGCGTCAGAGTAAACGCTTTGGTTATGAGTTCAATTCCTATTTGGAGTAATAAGTTATTTTTTTTAATTCGCAATTTCTTGACATTAAGGTTTACCCATTATTTAAGATGTGCAAGATATAGTGTAAGTTTTGTTTTATATTTTAATGTTACATAGTTTTTTAAGAAAAGGAAGTTCGATTTTTCTACATATTTATCACCGACCGACCGACGGGAACTGACTGAAGCCACAGGATACTACCTATTAAGGCCCTTAACTTGCATCTTGCACGAACTCGGAGACTATTTTATTACGTAACTCAAAAGTTATTCGTAACACAGGAATTATAGTAAACATTAAAATATAACAGTCATTTAACAATTCGCAAATTAATGAATTACGTACCTATATTAAATTTTATTATTATTTTTTTTAACTTTACGCTTTATCCTGCACATGGCAGGGTAGGCAGAGGGAACTGCAGGAACCGTAAGAACCTGGTGTTAAGACACTCCGTTACTTAGTCCCTGCTTATTCCGTCCCCACTTTCCGCCGTTTCGAAGCATTGCGTGTTGACTGGCGGAACTTAACGCCGCGCTTTGCCTTAGATGCCAGAGCGAGGAAAATGGAAATAGAAAAATCCATCTTCTCCGACTAGGGATCGCACCCAGTAACCGTCGCGTTACAGGCAGACGTTGCGCCTCTGCGCCTTGACGGTCCTTTATTTATTTTTTTATATCAAATTTAATTATTTTCAATAAACTTGGCAGAATATTGTTTAATAAATCACAACATAGTAATAGTCCGTTTGAATGTGAGTTTTCAATAATATATGTAATTTTCTTGTTAAATTTAATAAACAGGTTCATCTAGAATTCTGTAAGCTTAGAAAAATAATCACAAAGGTTACATTGAATGAGTTAAATCATTTTTTAAATTTGAAAAGTTTTATAAACTTCAATGTAGTTTAAGTTTCAACGTAGCTTGATAAGAACTTATAGCTTATTGCTCAGAACGCTTGGACGGTTCAAGTACCGTTATATTCAAAATTCATACGTTTTCTAAGAAAATTTTCCTATTTATAGTATCTAGCTTTAAAAAGAATTTAAATAAATAACATTTTTTTCTTCTTTAGACTCACGCCTTGTCCCGCTCACAGCAGATTAGGCAGAGGGAACAGAAGGAACCTAGTAATTAAGGACGCTCTGTTCCATCCCAGAAATCTCATTTTGTCTATTCTAATATCGTTTCTTCAGAAAAAAATATTAATTACTTTCTACCTTCAATCATCGTCTAGCTTAAACTAAAACTTTTATAAAATTTATCCACAGTGACCTTAAAAATATTATTTGACTACAGGGTGATGCGATGCAGGAAAAGCTTATAAAGCGACTTAGTAAGCACAAAGCATATTCAAAGGCTTTCTTCAGTCTGTGTTTGATTTTTAGAATTCGTAACGTGTATCCTATTGTTCCGATACAAAGGGAATTTTTAGATCGCTGCTTTCAATGTGCGAGGTGTCCTTTAAGTCTAGGAACATAGCTATTGTGTAGGTCATACAGGACGGGTTTATGATTTTTAAAAGTTATACTCGTGTGACGAGAATTTTAAATTTATTTATAAGAAAATTGACCTTAAAAGCCTGTTCTCGATTTTATTCGAGTTATATAGATTATGGTGACACATCTCTCCATATTTCTGCACAACATCTCTCTTAAATAAATCATATCAATCATATATTAAATCATATCTTATTGGAATCTAAGGTAGATTCCAATAAGATATGATTTAATATAGTTGGATGTCTTCCATGAACCTGGTTTGGTTGGTTTGCAAGAAATTACTTGTTCTTAATCAATTAAAATTAGTAGAGTACATTTCGATATTTTGAAAGGAGTTTTATTCCATTCTCTGGTATCAAGATAAAGCATAAAAATGAGTTCCGTCACTGGACACGTAAAATGGGAAACAAAACTCTGTATATCGATCAAACGACCGATCATCTAACGTTAATTTGCAATCTTATTCAAGCAAAGCAAGCAAGCGAAAATCAAAAATTATTTTTTTATTCTTTGCCGGTAGCATATACTGAAACAAAATAAGAATATATTACTATAACAAAAACGCCTAAGCGAACTATTTTATTTGGTATACAGTGTCTTTAAACGTTCTAAAGATGTTTTATTAAATATTATGCTTCACAATACTGCTTGAGAGCATTTTTGATGTTATCTTGCTCTTATAAGTATTTGAATAGACAATTTATTGAAAAGTAATACCATAGTACAAAGTTGAAGCACTTTAAAACTAGAATATCGATGTGCGCTGTGAATTCAGCAAATGTTTAAATTGAAACGTGTCTATGGTTAGAAGATTTTATACATTATAGCCATGTCTTCGTAGAAAAATGTAAATCGATATTAATTTGTGATTTTGAATTCGATAAATCGGTAAAATACCCTAAATTTTAATTTTTGTAAGAGCATTGTATCAATTATTCCATCTTTCTAAAGTTCAATATTTTATTATTTAAGAACAATTTTTAAATATTTATTATCGATAAATTTTATTCGTTTCACTGATGACCTTCTTAGCAATAAATCGAATAAAATTCATCAATTACAATTTAAGTCAAAATTGTCTAATCAAAAGGGAATGGTTGAGTCGATTTTAATAAAGCCTTTTATGAAAATAAAAATGTCAGCTGATAAATGGAACGTGTTTGAAATTTGGAACCAATCGGAGCGTCGCAATCTTTCCATGGGAAGGTGTTCGGATTAATTCGTGTCCGAATTAATTCAGTCGGGCGGGTTTCTTTGCGAAATTTGGTAAATATGCGCACTGTTGGCCGGTTCATTTAACTGATATGTAAGAGAACATAAATATTACAAAATATATAATAAAACGATTAATATATTAATATTAATATCCACCTTTGCTCATGATATTTCTGTATTTCTGTCTTTCTCATTTTTTTTAATGCAATAAAGAATATTATATAATAAAAAAATGAATTATTATTTTTCACAGATAATGTATTTTCACACTGAGAAATGAGAAATTAAATAAGAAATATAACCTATTTTCAAAAATTAAAAAACAATATAAAAAAGGTTTATACTAATTTGAAATCTTACTTTGCATCTTATTTGATCATAACTTCAATATATTTTCTACTTTATTGCTTTTTTTATTAAAATATAATATATTGAACGTTTAAAAAGTATTTTATCAAGTTTCCATACACTTATATTTTGAGTATCAACCTCTTTATAGCAATTTCAAAGCTTTGCCTCAAAGCAGCTTACTCAAATGAGAAGATTTTATTAGATGCCCACTGTTACTTTAAGAAATTTAAAATTGCATATTTTATTTGATCGTTTTACTCGATGCAAGATTATTTTTAACCAATATTTTCATTTAAGATATAATTTATTATACCAACATTGTCACTTGAGGTCTTATATCCGACTGCCTAATCTATTTTTATTCATCTAATCATTATACGGTCTAAGCAAGTTTTAAGATTGTAGAAAAACTAGTTACTATTAAAATAATTACTAATAAGCTGGCAATACTCGTTTTATATTTTAAATAAAATTGTAAAACAAAGTATTTTTAATCTATGTACATTTTGATTTGATATTGAAAATTATTTATCTACATGAATAATAATTAAAAACAAACAGTCAGACAGTATTCAAGAAGCTTTCTTCCTACAGTGTGAGTTTAATCCCGTTCACTCGTCTCCGCGAAAATTTAAATTCCCCAATCTCACTCGTATTCGATTGTCAAAGACTTACCCTCTAAGCAGCTTACTCGAATAAGAAGATTTTGCCGGCTGCTACTTTGTAGTCTTAAAAAATTTAAACCGATTCAATTCGGACTGACCAAGGAATGCTATCTATTGAAGGACGATATGCGTTCGTAAATAGATAAAATAGTAGCACTATATATGTATAAAAAACATTAGATCCTGAGATGATAGACCTCATTCATATAAATGTTTTTTTATCACACACGACTTTGTTCTACGCTATATAAATAAGATCATAACGAGATATGTTACCAGAAATGTTCATAATTTTTTTGAAATAATATTTCCTTTCTTATAAGACAATTAAGCGTTATCGGTTATTGATTGATGTAAAATTTACTTTTAACATGCCGTTACGTTGTATTAGCCTGGTTTACTAGAATTTGGTTAATTCTGGTAAACCAAATAAATACAACATAAGTGAAGTACATATATGTACATACATAGTGACGCAAATGCTTCATGCTTTTCCTCCCGTGTTTAGAAGGGTATACAGAGGAAATTTAGTGTTAAAACACTCCCTTATCAAATTTCCACCCATTATTGAGGCGTTGCATATTGAGTTGCGAAACTTGATGTCATTCCTTGCTTTATTTTCCGAGCGAAGAAATTAAATACTTCATTCTCCCTGAGTATTGTATAGGAATCAAACCCACAATGGCCGCGATGGCCTCATTTCACTATAGAATTTTGTTACCTTCGTATATATATATTATTAAGAAGTATCCGGAAAAATGTCAAAAAAAAGAAAGAGAAAGCGTTTTCTTAAGCCCATGTTGGAAAAAGTACACTACATAAAACAAAACATATAGTTACATATACTTTTAACATATATCTAAATAATCACATTTCAAATAAAAAAAATAAATAAACTCGCATTCTACCATTATATTTTAAAGTATACAACCGAGTATTTATAATTACTTTTCTAAATCCTTAAGCATCCTTCGCCTTACAATGGGAGTCTCAATAAAAAAATATAAGAAGAATTTTCGCGAGCGGACAGTTCCCAGCGAAACGGATGAAATGAATGACGCCTTAATTATCCGGTTAGGCTTCTTGATCGAGAGAAAGTATCTTTTATTCGTATTTCTGTACTATAGGATTTTTTTTTGATTTATCTGAAAATTTGCGCACATTTTATTTTTATTGTTCTTTGCCTATTATTTGGATATCTTTGTTTAGTTTTGTTGAATTATTATTAAAAATTAGAAATTTAAATTAATTAATTAAATTTTATCTATATGTATTTACAGCTATACATATAAAATAAAATTAGAATCTGTTTGTAATTTCGAAATTGAGTGGTTTCCAATTGTACGCACTAAGAGATAATACAAGGTTTTAATTTTTTTAATAATGAATAGGTAATGATAATTAAATGGCCGCCCTAAACTGAGCTGGCGTCGGACGGTCGCTGCAGAGGTGGCAAACATAGGGAGGACCTGGAGCGAAGTGAAGCGCGATGCTCAAGACCGGACGGGATGGCGACGCACTGTGGATGCCCTCTGCCCCATCTAGGGGACTTAGGACCTTAAGTCAAGTCAATGATAATTAAATACACTAGCTAAGCGTTATATACTATGAAAAACTTATTTTGTACCTATTTTTTTATATCTTCACACTTTATCCTGCACATGGCAGGGTAGGCAGAGGAAACTGCAGGAACCATACGAACCTAGTGTTAAGACACTCCGTTGCTCAGTCCTGATTTCTCCGTCCGTACGTATTTAATGTATGAATTATTGAAAATATAGTCAGTACTTATTCAGCAGTCTCAGTCTTTCAATTCTTTCTCAGGGCATCTTATTATAAGCATAAGAACAATAAATTCAATTAAAACAATAATTTTAAGGATTTTTTAGGTTTTTTACTCATTACAAGTCTATTTACTCAGTTAGCAATTTAATTGCTTCTATAGCAGGAAAGAAAATTGATTTCAATATGGGGACTATTGTGAGTTAATAATTAATTTGAGGAAAGATTGAGGAAAGGTAAGCCAATGGAAATCGTGTTATATGGAGAATTAAAATAATTTACTCTATCAAATTGAGATCACGTCCACAGCATCGCGTTCTTAGGCGAACTCTACAATACCACAAACTTTTTAAGCATTTATAAAAGCTTAAAAAATTTATTATTTGTCTCATTGTACATATATTTTTACGCAGTTTACGCAATTTTAGTTTCTTTTTCTTTACTCTTCCTCCATTTTGACTAACATAAATTCTTAGAACCAGTTTAAATATGGATAAAGTTTTAGATAGTAAGCTGGTATTTAATGCTATTAACAGAAAGACAAGATTAAAGCTAATAATTTAAACTTTACTGTTTCTGCTAGATATTTTAATCTGAGACTATGAAATAAAAACTTGTTGTTTTTTTTACCAGAAATGTGTTTACTATCTAAGACTTTATCAGCAAGTCGTTCTTACTTCATTATACTACTTGTAGATAGACGTAAAACTTATTTATTTATTTTGTTTATTTGTAACATGCAAAAGCAGTAACTTTAAAAGAAAGAACGTTTACACTGCTAAAGTTAAAAAAAAATGCTGCGCAGTATCAGCGCCCACATACTTAAGATATAGGTTATAGCACCATACATATTAAAACATTAAAAACACTGTAAACTACAATCAAATAAAATTAATTCTATTTAAGAGAATTTTAAGGTCACTTTAATCACGTGCGCCATGTACGTGTTAATTGTGCTATGATGACGTCAATTGCCACAGTAATTAGTCTATTAATCATTGTTACAATTCAATTTATGTGGAATATTGGAAGATATAGGACTTGTATATTATAATTTTAGATTTCAAGCTTCAGGTAGAAACGCGGAAGATTGTCATATGATAGAATAAACATATTTATTATACGCGGCCTTTGTCAAAACTATTTATAGGGTAAAATATTTTAAAGCTATTTAAAAAAAACCTTTTTAAGATTAATCAATGGTTTAGGTAAAGGATCATTTTTCCCATTTCACGATATTTATACGTGCTGTGTAACGCGTAAGGCAGTAATCATTAAATACGAATGACATGAAAATCTCGTACTACAAGAATATTATTAAACGTTGTCAATCTGTCACCTTTCATTCAATAAAATAACCGAATGGGAAAGAGATATATCTCTCTGCAGCTCTGACAAGAAGTGGTGTACGCTTGCTTCATAATTGACAAGTGAAGTTTTATTTTGGAACAATAATTTTTATTTACGTTGTTTAAAAAAACATTTTTTATTTTTAAAAATATCACTTGCTTTATAATTTTACCAACTTTATAAAGGGTAGTTAATACTATGCTTTAAATGAATAAGAGTGCATCCACACACTGTATATATACCGTCGTAGCGCAAAGGCGTATGCTTGATAACGCGATGGCTTCTGGATTTGATTTTCACTTGGGGAAAATGGTTTATTTCGTTTCCATTATCTTCACTATGGCAAACAGCCTATCCTGATGTCTGAGGGATAAAGCGTGAAGCTATCTGTATTTAATATACTCCATACTCCTTTCTCTTTTACAACTTAATTTCTAGTTTCGGAACTATTATCGTAAATGTATCCATAACACAGTATCTCGACACTTAGTCCTCTTCTAGTCCATCTTTAAGTGTTTGCTGGTGTTAGTATACTGGGTTAAGCCTACGTTTAACTTACAAATTAAGTTGAACCTCTTGCTTTTTGCTATCCAAAACGGTTTGCATAATCGTGAAGAGGGTGTTTATTTTTTTTATCAAATGTGCTTAAAAGTTTGTCTAGCTCTTTATCTCTTATCTGTGGGACGATCATGGCTTGTGTTAGTATCTGACTGTAAACGCGGCGGTTGTGGGTTTGATTACTAATAGTGGGAATAAGTTATTATTTCTTCGGTTTGATAAGAACACAAAGTTTGGCCTTGAATTCCGTCACGCAAGAACTTGAAAGTAGGAAAGAGAATGTGCTAACATCTATTTGACGACCACACTATGTATGAGATGCAACGTTTATGATACTCTTAAATATGTCCAAAGGCACAATAAAATTGAACAATAACATTATATATAATTAAAATCTTAAATAAAAACTGCTTATGGCTGCAAAACCATACATATACCATATATGTTGCCGCTAGGCCAGGGCTTCGCCGTTTGGAGTCTATTTATCAAAATAAAATAGCATCAATTGATTTATTCTCGTAAGATAGAATGTACAGAAAAGAGGGATTTTACCTAATTCAGTCCTATTAGTTCATTAACAACTGACACTTTAATAAACTAATCGGCGCATATAATTACATAGATATTATATTTTTTAACAAATGTTACCTTGTGTGAAGCTTATCCCTATAAAATTTGAGCTTTATCATTTATGACAGAAAGAAAGCTGTGTCAATTACAAAAATATCAGAAAGAAAATAAATAAGTGTATCTGCTTGAACTTTGAAAGGGAAAAAGAGGTTGATGATACTAAACGAGGTAAAATAAGTAAACCGTGACCGAAGCGGTTGTAGTGCTGTTCTTTTAGACTAACCTGTTTGGTAAAAAGAACAAGACATTATGCATACAAACAAAATTTTCACTATTTAGTGTATACGAAATTATGTATTTTCCTTAGTAATCAAACAATGAACTTCAAATTTCAAAATACCGTCCTATATTAAGTCAGCAAAACCTTAATTTTACGATATAAATAGGTTTTAACATTATAAATAAACCACTTACAAATATATGTATGTACATAACAACTAGTAAAAGTAAAAGAGCAACTTGAGCGTTCTGTTGATTGCCTGCATAATATTACAAGGCGCTTTAGTTTTCGAGGAAACTAATATTACTATAATAATTGTGCATGCAAACATTGTAAACAAGCCGTGAACAATTTACAATGACTTCACGTTACCTTATTCTGTTTGTAAACGCAATAGTTAGTAGGTTCAATTTCCACTCAGGGAGAAGGAATATTATATTTGTGAAACTATATACTCCTTTATAAACTACATAGTGTGAGTCTTTATTTACTTTATACTAAGTTCTAACCATTTTAATTATTTTATCCGCATAAGTATTAATCTATGACGTCTACTGCTTGCTCAAAAATATTAAAAATCATTTTCGATTAAAAGCAAAAATGCAAAGGGCCGCGTTGAGTTCCGCCACTCAACACGCAATGTCTCCAAAAAGGCAGAAAGCAGGAACAGGGAAGGTAGGGACTAAGCAACGGAGTGTCTTAATACTCGGTTCCACGGTTCTTGCAATTCCCTCTGCCTACTCTGCCATGCGTGATAAAGCGTGAAGTTAAAAACATAAATAAGTAAATAAAAAATAAAAACTTTTATGTACGAAACCCAAGTAGATGAAAAGGCAATTTACAAAACATTTTCATCAAGCTCTTTAACATGAAATAAATATAATCAAAAGAAATTGTAAGTAAAAAGTACTCACCAAAGACCTCATCTATTTCTAAGTAAAGAATTCGTACGTGATAGAAAAAGAGGCGAGAGGTATAATAGTGAAAACTAACAGCAAATTTAAAAATATCTTTGTTTACCTTGAACTATCAACAGTTCACTTTAGATAGTGTTTTGAAGGCGATGCCAGTAGAAAAATATCGAATTTGTTTAGATAAATAGAGAATCTGGGACAGTCGAATCGTGTCTTGGGTCACGAGGCTGGTCTAAGCACCTGCAATGCATTGAACTTGGTACGCAAATGGTGAAAATAAGGAATAAATAAGAAATTTCTTCTACAAATATGTAATGGAAAATAGTTTATTAAGACGCAAATATTTCTGATAATGAAATATTTCTGAATTTTCATCCAGAGATAAAGTTTTTAATATTACGTCCTTACATTAAAGTGGCGTTTGGTATGGATTAAAATAAAATCGAATATTTATTTAATCAAATTGTGAACCATTGTTATCTATGCACTTTTGCCATCTCATGGGTAATTCATTGATGCCTTAACTAAAAAATCATTCAGACTGATACTAATAAAATCTTCTTTGAAGGCGATATAGACTGCCGCATCAGTTAGTGAGTTCATATTTTCTCCTTGCAAGAAGTTATCCGAATATTGAGAAATAAATGATAATTTCTTGCAATTGAAACTCTTCTAATTTAGTAGCCGTCTGTGCAGTGTGTGGTCTAGCTTTGTTGTGAAGCAATGGCGTAGAGTCAGCCTCGGTTATTTAGCAGTCATCTTTTCCATCGTGGTTTCCAATTTCTGATAGTAGACATCAGATTTGAGAAAACTGAGTTCTACAACGATATCAGTCCGTCAAACGCCTACGAGTAGCTTTCTTTGGATCAATTTACGCTTGAGGCAGGATTTGGCTGGCTCGCCAAGTTTCAGCCATTGCGATCATCTCTTCCTATTATCGTAGAGAATCCACTTGATATCACAGGATTTGATTTAAAAACCTTTGATTGTGTGCCGGTTAAGCAATGTATCATAGCTATCAACGCGCCTTTGCCGGTTTGCTACACTCAATGCACAAGATATCCACTTTTCAAGCTTTTTTACCTTCCCAATTTGCTAAAAGTGGAGTAATATAGTTTTATAACTAACACCACAGATTCGCTTCCACAATACCCTTCAATTCTACATTATAACTGTGGTTTTCCGGCTGTCCACAGAGCTTGTTCAGTTAGTGGAAACTTCCAGAACGAAACCAGTGAAACCAGAAACGTAGTGTGTTTTCTTTTTCACATCATTAACCCTTCAAGTCGGTTCTGTCACCACCTCACCTTTGTGGAACAGGTCAAGAACTTGACCTCACCTTTGTGGGTCGCGGTAGAACTCGTAGTAGAAATTACGCAATTTTTCAAGTTTTCCATTTTGTAAGCTAAATTAATGACATGAATGAAAATAAAAAAGCAGAAGATAAAAAAACTAACGAATGATAGTTAACGAAATATATGCGTAAATAACTGTATTAATTAGAATTTTAGATTTGTAACTAAAAAGTAGAAATTTGTGATTAAACTTGCCAATAAGATAAAACAGCAATTTCATATGTAAGGACCTAATAAATATATATTTATTAATAACGTTCCCGAGAGGACATTATTAATAAATATCGTGGCGCAGAGGCGTAAGCGTCTGCCTGTAAACGCGACGATTTGAGGGTTCAATTCCCACTCGGGGTAGATGAATTTTTCTGTTTCCATTTTCTTCGCTCTGGCAGCTAGGCAAAGCGCGGCATTGAGTTCCGCCACTTAAAACGCAATGCCTCGAAAGAGGCGGAAAGTGGGGACGGAGAAAGCAGGAACTAAGCAACGGAGTGTCTTAACACTAGGTTAAAATGGATCCTGCAGTTCCCTCTGCCTACCCTACAATATGCGAGATAGTTATAGAAAAGAAAAGTGCCTTTTATTTTAGATAAGCTACAAAATATTTTATTTATAAATAATATTTAGTATATTTTCCGAGCAAAACTGAGTTAGTAAGTGTAGTTGAAAACATGTGTAAGTGAACTGATCTAGTCTGAGCAAGTTTCATTGTTAACCTTGCCGTAGGGAATACGGCTAAGATCATTTCTATATATAACGTTTAGAGCCGTTACGTTGTATATTTTTTATCTGTACGTATGATCTCTCATGCAGGAATAATGTAATAATAAATGTCTCCACTCTCCGCTTTTGTAAATGCAATATTATCATTAATCGGTAGTCATATAATTTATTTCTATTAAAATAATTTAATGTTAGATCTATAATGATTTATTAGTTTCGTTATATAAAAAAAAAATAAAAAAAATAAAGATTTGGCAAAGAGAATTTTAATTCTTAAACAAGTTACAAAGTCATATGGCGTTATTGGTGTTATTAATATATATATTTATATTATTGATATAATGGTACTATGTACTAACACCATTTTCAAAGGATAACCTCTTGTAACCTCTAATCACTTGTAATGAGATAATTATCACAAAATAAGCTTAGAAGTGTTCGAAGTGTTCTTCATCACGTGTGATAGAAATATGGTCGTGAAGTTATCTATATAAATCTTTTACTACAAGATATATTATAATGCGAAGTAGAGTAACGATACTTAATATAAAGAGTATAAAGAATTAGACGTGGCGGTCTTGATACTAGATTCTTTCTATCTACCCTGTCATACGCAGAGTTCAGTGTGAAACGGTAATTTGTTCAATTTATGTTAGGTGTAAGATCTTGGGCTCAGTTTAAAACCCGCCAAAATGCCGCAAAATGCGCTTGAATCTCATCCTGTTCGCCGCGAGCTGCGTGTCACGCGCCGTGAGCTCCGCGAATATATTCAAAATTCAAAACAAGAAGGTGTGAACTGTGCTAAACTGTGTTGATATTGTGATCTGAGTTACTTAATGAACTGTATAACGAAAAATACAACTTGTGCAGCCGTTCCGTGACTTTCAACTATCTTCAATACCGTGGCGGTGAGTCGAGCCCGAGAGATTTAAAGTAACACATGAAATATTAAAGTAATCCACTGAGCTATCGTAGTATCCAACATAAGTATTAGGCTAACATAATGTTTACTATTAGTCGAGGAACGGAATGTTTTGATACACCTAGTATTAATCTTCTTATCTTTGTAAATAAAAAAAATGACAATATTTAAAAAAAAAAACAGTGCAGATCGAAACCTATTGTGTTCCAGCTTAAATAACAATTGGTAAAACATTTTCTTCTAACTTTATACAACTATAACTAAATAGAAAACTCCACGAGACTTCAAGAAACGTGAAGTTGATAACGGCGTAGCTTCAAGTATTTTCGGAATTTATTTTAAAACAGTGATTTATTGCGACGGAAAGTTTGGGCGCTACGTGATTTTGGCAACGAGACCCGCTCGCGCTAAGTGAGTACTGCTATATGCTCTTCAGTAAAGTTTCTTTCTATACTTTTAAGAAGATTGTTTTCTTTTATTTTGAGGATATCTAAGTAGTTTCTGTATATTAAATATTATAAAAAAATGACGAATTTTAATAGAAATTACGATTTTATGAACTCATTAGTGCACAAATTTTAAAATAGGCTTAAATATTATTCTTACAGCTCGTGGAACAGAATGTATTCAGAAATTGATCTTATTATCATTTTTGTTCCTTTTAAGTCAAGTATTTATTGAAGTCAATTTAAGCATTCAGTGGAATATCTAGATGCACTAAATATATTAAAAACGGAAATTATTTGAAGTCAGCGCTCTTTTTCTGCAAATAATACTACATTGGGTACGATTGCGGCTATAAATAATTTATAGAAATAAACTTAGAAGAGAACAGAAAAAAGATTACATAAGTTTACTTTACTATACAAATGATAATAAGAGATTGTTGAATTACTTAACTCGATTACAAAAATTTAAAAATTATGAAAGCATGTAATTAACAAAATTTAAACACTAATTTTCTAAATGTTTATTTTTAACAGTTTTTATTTTCGCCTAAACGCACGATATCATAAAATTTATAACACATTTACATAGTGTATTTGCCTTTATTACTATATGAACATATTAGTGGAGACTGTAGACTGTGTGCCCCTCAGTGAGAATCGAACCCACGAACCTTTGCTACGTCCTGAACGTCCTTTAATATGTTATATTTTTTATTTATCATCAAGAAAATCATAAAGATCTTTTAATGTAGTGATTTACCATTATTTTCACTTTATTTCAAATATCATTAATAAGTAAAAACGCCTCATCTGAAAGGAGCCTTATATAAGCTAACGAGCGGGATCTCATTACTAAGCGTTGTTATGTGAACATTTCAAGTTTGAGTGTGGCCTCTACCTCCTACGTTGTAAGTAGACCCTAACTTAATGGAGATTGGAATCTTTGTAGTTCGACAAGAGGTTTTAAAAGTAGTTCGATAACTATACATATAGTGATTTATTGAGAAACTTTTGGGTGGAGTATTTGTGTGTAAGGTAAACTGTGGATATGGTGTTGTTTTTTTGGTAACTTCACGCGTATTGCGGGAAACTTGTTCTGCTAAATACGGGTTAAACTGATAACATTTAGTCTAATATTGAATATCATAACTAGATCAAATTGTTTTCCGCTTTTCTTTCTGACTCAAGACCCATTATGTGAAATCTAAAAATTTTATATGAAATTTAAAAATAATAACGTGTAGACAGTTTCCAAGAGACGGATTCGAGTCCAATTTTTATGCGAAGGCGCAGTTTGTATACTTGGACGCGCTTTCTTAGGAACTAGCAAACTATATTGGAAATTAGTTTTGTATTGAATAGTCCATCTATCAACAAAAGTCTTACGCAATGAATGGATTTTAAACAGTTATATATCAATTATCAACAGTACGTTAACCGTTTCGATTTAACCCACCGTTATCTGAAACACAAATATTTATCACTTTATTTTCAATTAATAATGTGGACAAAGTCACAGTTAATAATAAATTGGGCTGGTTATCAAATACATCATAATTAAATAAAAATCTATAAGTAAATAAATCTTCTATTATTATAATTTATACTTAATTTTTGTAATTTACAACTAGACGCTTACATTTCTAATGGTCCATTTAAAACTGTTTATTTGTTTAATTGCTCATAACACGCTAACTCTTCATTTTGATATCGTTCAAAAATGTAGATTTTAAAAGCTTACAAGGTTAATTACATTAGGATATGTTTTATATTTTAATGTACTAGATGTAATGATAACTGTTTCACAAACATTGTTTTTTTTTCAAATTTTCATGAAGTTTGTTAACAATTTTGATTTAGACAGTGAAATATCTACGTACGTAATATATTGAAGATAGTTTTTAGGAGACTAGGAAAGAGATATAAAGAGAAGATTTTCAAAATCCCAATGGGAAAGGGGAAAAACAGGACTTATGTTTCAAAGTATACGCAAATTTTGTTTGCGGGCAATGCTCGTCTACTATAAAAATATAATAAAGATATTTTATTATAGAAGGTATCTCCACACTGCATTTAGTTCAAAAAAACCAGAGAATTATATCATAAAATGTGAATACTAAACCCACTTGGATTAAAATAGTTTAGTAATTTATATACTCATATGACCGTCGTGGCTCAGAGGCGCAACGTCTGCCTGTAACGCGACGGTTACTGGGTTCGATCCCCAGTCGGAGAAGATGGATTTTTCTATTTCCATTTTCTTCGCTCTGGCATCTAAGGCAAAGCGCGGCGTTGAGTTCCGCCACTCAACACGCAATGCCTCGAAAACGGCGGAAAGTGGGGACGAAGTAAGCAGGGACTAAGTAACGGAGTGTCTTAACACTGGGTTCTTATGGTTCCTGCAGTTCCCTCTGCCTACCCTGCCATGTGCGGGATAAAGCGTGAAGTTAAAAAATATATATATATTGTTAGCGGAATTTCGAGAGTGTTGGAATTTCGAGTGTGCAAGCCCTCCACACATGGGAATTTTGAGTACCCAAGCCATCTCACACATGCTTACGCATGTACGAGTATCGACACCCACCACCACCGTTTTCAATATTATAAAAGCAGGGAGTCGGTCCTGTTCGTCCTCTTTCTCCGGGTTGGTTTTCGTGCATAAGGGTGGTTGGCGTTGATACTGTGAGTCTGTTCCATTTTGTTATTCTTTGGTCATTGTTTAACTTCATGTAGATAAAGTTAGCGATTGTTTAATTGAATATGATTGTAACTTTGAATAGATTATAAAGAAATATTGTTTGCTTAGGCCAGTTCTGTAATAAATTGATTGTAATCTGTTGTAAAGTATTTCTTATTTTATGTGTATCACTTCTGATTCCTAAAATCAGAAGTGGGATAGAATTTAACGCTCACAATTAATTTAGTAAAAAGTAAGCAATCGCTAATTATATCCAAAAAGAAACCGTTCGTTGGCTTGGTAAAAGCAAGCTATTGTTATTTTACGCAACACGTGCGTCGGTGTCATAAAAAGTGTAAGCTAGACATTCTTTTATTATTACCATTATTTTGACAAAATGACTCGTGTTTCGTGCGAACAGCTTACCACGACGCCACTTCGTAGTTGCGCAAAATCTTTGCAGTGAAGTCCCGCGACGTATTGGACATCGTTTGCGGTCACCTAGTAGTAGAACACGTTCGCAATCGCGTCTCTGGAGGACGCCCTTACGCACACGTCATAGTAGATCAAAGTCGCATCGCGAATCGCGTGGTAAATCACGAACTCCTCATTTTCGGCGTCGCTATTCGCATAGTTATAACGATAATCGTAACCTGCTTGAAAAGTCCCAATCGTTTTCCGGTAATTCCCGCCGTCGTAAATCATAGTCTTTTTCTCAAAGGGTAATTACAAAAAAGCGTTCGTTACGATTATGTCGCATCTAACGGCCAAGGCAAACACGGATAGTGTCATACATGTACCATCATCTGTATACCATAATACACCTCCATTAGATAAAAATAATAGTTTTGCGATACAGATCCTTGTAAATGCATTAGGATACATAACAAAAAATAAACCAAACAATTATTATGTGGCAAACTTTAACCCGGCAATAAATAACTTTGAAGTGTGGTGCTCTTAAGCGGAGAGAGCTATGCATACCAACCATTAGGACAATTTGGAGTGTTTTTCACACGTAGCTTATTGTTTAAGAGGTGACGAAAATATTTGGCTGAACGAATAGTAACGAGTATTAACGATCGCTAGTGGTTTACCTTTGCAAGAGAATTTAAATCCATGTGTCCACAAAAAATAATAATTATGTTTAAACTCTTCATGAGGCGTTTAATTCGACATCTGACATTTATTTACCAAACACAGAATATAAAATAGTGCATCTCTAACGGTTCAAATAAATCTGCAAACAGATGTTTTATTTACGGGCAAAGCGGTCATTTTAGGGACGTATGTCCGAGAAGCGCAGTTTTTTGAATAACGGCAGCAAAGATCAAACTCTTTGTTTCTTTTGTAAAAAAATAGGCCACAAAGAAAAAGATTGTCTCATTAAAGCCCGTTTTGAATGTCAAAACAATAATAACCAACAAAATAAAGCTAATTTGAGTTCATAAATAGCCAAACGTGAAAGAACATTGCAACGTAGTATAGCAGGGATAGACGTTCTCAGTCGTGTTGGTCTTCCATTTATTAACATAAGACACGTGTCATATTGGATTTTCAATTCTTATAAGAAAAAATAAGTACGTCACTTAAATGACAATTTTGCTATCGTGGTGATGACCAATAAAGAATTATCCAAGCCCTTAACGCTGCTTGATAAGTGCTTATCACCCATTCTCTTTTTCTGTCAAGTTGAAGTTCAATAAATTAGTTAGTCAGGTTTGACCGAGCTCACGTAATCATATGTTGCCAACTATTTAGGCTGCGAAAACGGGAAAACTGACCGGAGATCTGCGTAGTTTTCTTTGAAAGTGAATTATTTCTTATTTTCTTTTATAACGTTACAGTTGATGTGTAGTTAGCCTGCAGGCGTCGCCCTTGCCGGCGGTGTTCTGCAAGGCGTGCTGTCGCGAGACGTCAGCATGGCGAGCGGTCTCCTGGATGGCGTGCTGTTGAACGCGGTCGTCGGCCTGGCGAGCAGCGTCCTGAGAGGCGTGCTGCTGTACGCGAGTCGTCGGCCTGGCGCGCTGAGCTCCAGAGGCGTGCTGCTGTACGCGAGTCGTCGGCCTGGCGCGCTGAGCTCCAGAGGCGTGCTGCTGTACGCGAGTCGTCGGCCTGGCGCGCTGAGCTCCAGAGGCGTGCTGCTGTACGCGAGTCGTCGGCCTGGCGCGCTGAGCTTCAGAGGCGTGCTGCTGTACGTGAGTCGTCGGCCTGGCGCGCTGAGCTTCAGAGGCGGGCTGCTGGACGCGAGGCGTCGGCCTGGCGCGCTGAGCTCCAGAGGCGCGCTGCTATACGCTAGAAGTTGGCGTGGCACGCAGTATCCTGGCAGGAGTGCTATCGAACGAGAGGCTAGAGGCCTGTTTACCCTTCCTATGAACGAGAGGCTAGAGGCCTGTTTACCCTTCCTATGAACGAGAGGCTAGAGGCCTGTTTACCCTTCCTATGAACGAGAGGCTAAAGGCCTGTTTACCCTTCCTATGAACGAGAGGCTAGAGGCCTGTTTACCCTTGCTATGAACGAGAGGCTAGAGGCCTGTTTACCCTTGCTATGAACGAGAGGCTAGAGGCCTGTTTACCCTTGCTATGAAGGAGAGGCTAAGACCTGTTGACCCATGCTATCGAACGAGAGGCTGCAGCCTGTTGGGTGTTTACCGAAAAGTAGTATTCATAGGGACTTGCAAGTTCAAGTATGAGTTTGAGTGAGACTTTTGCAAGAAAATGTATGGATGTTTTTGTATGTGAAGTGATTTTATCTCTGTAGCGAAAGCTTTTGTATGAGGGCCTTGTTTGTGTGAAGAATGACAGAATAGGCAACATTGTATGTTGTCGTGCTTTATTAACGGTTCATTTTGTATACAGATTGTTACGAGGACAACCGTAAATCTGCGGGAGTCACGAGTGCTTCTACGGCAGCAGACGCAGTGCAGCTGAGGCCAGTGCAGCAGCAGTTGCAGTGCAGCCGAGGGCAGTGCAGCAGCAGTTGAAGTGCAGCCGAGGGCAGTGCAGCAGCAGTTGCAGTGCAGCCGAGGGCAGTGCAGCAGCAGACGAATTGCAGCCGAGGGCAGTGCAGCAGCAGACGAATTGCAGCCGAGGGCAGTGCAGCAGCAGACGAATTGCAGCCGAGGGCGGTGCAAGGTCAGGAGAGGCCGTGTTAGCGGAATTTCGAGAGTGTTGGAATTTCGAGTGTGCAAGCCCTCCACACATGGGAATTTTGAGTACCCAAGCCATCTCACACATGCTTACGCATGTACGAGTATCGACACCCACCACCACCGTTTTCAATATTATAAAAGCAGGGAGTCGGTCCTGTTCGTCCTCTTTCTCCGGGTTGGTTTTCGTGCATAAGGGTGGTTGGCGTTGATACTGTGAGTCTGTTCCATTTTGTTATTCTTTGGTCATTGTTTAACTTCATGTAGATAAAGTTAGCGATTGTTTAATTGAATATGATTGTAACTTTGAATAGATTATAAAGAAATATTGTTTGCTTAGGCCAGTTCTGTAATAAATTGATTGTAATCTGTTGTAAAGTATTTCTTATTTTATGTGTATCACTTCTGATTCCTAAAATCAGAAGTGGGATAGAATTTAACGCTCACAATTAATTTAGTAAAAAGTAAGCAATCGCTAATTATATCCAAAAAGAAACCGTTCGTTGGCTTGGTAAAAGCAAGCTATTGTTATTTTACGCAACACGTGCGTCGGTGTCATAAAAAGTGTAAGCTAGACATTCTTTTATTATTACCATTATTTTGACAAAATGACTCGTGTTTCGTGCGAACAGCTTACCACGACGCCACTTCGTAGTTGCGCAAAATCTTTGCAGTGAAGTCCCGCGACGTATTGGACATCGTTTGCGGTCACCTAGTAGTAGAACACGTTCGCAATCGCGTCTCTGGAGGACGCCCTTACGCACACGTCATAGTAGATCAAAGTCGCATCGCGAATCGCGTGGTAAATCACGAACTCCTCATTCTCGGCGTCGCTATTCGCATAGTTATAACGATAATCGTAACCTGCTTGAAAAGTCCCAATCGTTTTCCGGTAATTCCCGCCGTCGTAAATCATAGTCTTTTTCTCAAAGGGTAATTACAAAAAAGCGTTCGTTACGATTATGTCGCATCTAACGGCCAAGGCAAACACGGATAGTGTCATACATGTACCATCATCTGTATACCATAATACACCTCCATTAGATAAAAATAATAGTTTTGCGATACAGATCCTTGTAAATGCATTAGGATACATAACAAAAAATAAACCAAACAATTATTATGTGGCAAACTTTAACCCGGCAATAAATAACTTTGAAGTGTGGTGCTTTTAAGCGGAGAGAGCTATGCATACCAACCATTAGGACCATTTGGAGTGTTTTTCACGCGTAGCTTATTGTTTAAGAGGTGACGAAAATATTTGGCTGAACGAATAGTAACGAGTACTAACGATCGCTAGTGGTTTACCTTTACAAGAGAATTTAAATCCATGTGTCCACAAAAAATAATAATTATGTTTAAACTCTTCATGAGGCGTTTAATTCGACATCTGACATTTATTTACCAAACACAGAATATAAAATAGTGCATCTCTAACGGTTCAAATAAATCTGCAAACAGATGTTTTATTTACGGGCAAAGCGGTCATTTTAGGGACGTATGTCCGAGAAGCGCAGTTTTTTGAATAACGGCAGCAAAGATCAAACTCTTTGTTTCTTTTGTAAAAAAATAGGCCACAAAGAAAAAGATTGTCTCATTAAAGCCCGTTTTGAATGTCAAAACAATAATAACCAACAAAATAAAGCTAATTTGAGTTCATAAATAGCCAAACGTGAAAGAACATTGCAACGTAGTATAGCAGGGATAGACGTTCTCAGTCGTGTTGGTCTTCTATTTATTAACATAAGACACGTGTCATATTGGATTTTCAATTCTTATAAGAAAAAATAAGTACGTCACTTAAATGACAATTTTGCTATCGTGGTGATGACCAATAAAGAATTATCCAAGCCCTTAACGCTGCTTGATAAGTGCTTATCACCCATTCTCTTTTTCTGTCAAGTTGAAGTTCAATAAATTAGTTAGTCAGGTTTGACCGAGCTCACGTAATCATATGTTGCTAACTATTTAGGCTGCGAAAACGGGAAAACTGACCGGAGATCTGCGTAGTTTTCTTTGAAAGAGAATTATTTCTTATTTTCTTTATAACGTTACAGTTGATGTGTAGTTAGCCTGCAGGCGTCGCCCTTGCCGGCGGTGTTCTGCAAGGCGTGCTGTCGCGAGGCGTCAGCATGGCGAGCGGTCGCCTGGATGGCGTGCTGTTGAACGCGGTCGTCGGCCTGGCGAGCAGCGTCCTGAGAGGCGTGCTGCTGTACGCGAGTCGTCGGCCTGGCGCGCTGAGCTCCAGAGGCGTGCTGCTGTACGCGAGTCGTCGGCCTGGCACGCTGAGCTCCAGAGGCGTGCTGCTGTACGCGAGTCGTCGGCCTGGCGGGCTGAGCTCGAGAGGCGTGCTGCTGTACGCGAGTCGTCGGCCTGGCGCGCTGAGCTTCAGAGGCGTGCTGCTGTACGTGAGTCGTCGGCCTGGCGCGCTGAGCTTCAGAGGCGTGCTGCTGTACGCGAGTCGTCGGCCTGGCGCGCTGAGCTCCAGAGGCGCGCTGCTATACGCTAGAAGTTGGCGTGGCACGCAGTATCCTGGCAGGAGTGCTATCGAACGAGAGGCTAGAGGCCTATTTACCCTTCCTATGAACGAGAGGCTAGAGGCCTGTTTACCCTTCCTATGAACGAGAGGCTAGAGGCCTGTTTACCCTTCCTATGAACGAGAGGCTAAAGGCCTGTTTACCCTTCCTATGAACGAGAGGCTAGAGGCCTGTTTACCCTTGCTATGAACGAGAGGCTAGAGGCCTGTTTACCCTTGCTATGAACGAGAGGCTAGAGGCCTGTTTACCCTTGCTATGAAGGAGAGGCTAAGACCTGTTGACCCATGCTATCGAACGAGAGGCTGCAGCCTGTTGGGTGTTTACCGAAAAGTAGTATTCATAGGGACTTGCAAGTTCAAGTATGAGTTTGAGTGAGATTTTTGCAAGAAAATGTATGGATGTTTTTGTATGTGAAGTGATTTTATCTCTGTAGCGAAAGCTTTTGTATGAGGGCCTTGTTTGTGTGAAGAATGACAGAATAGGCAACATTGTATGTTGTCGTGCTTTATTAACGGTTCATTTTGTATACAGATTGTTACGAGGACAACCGTAAATCTGCGGGAGTCACGAGTGCTTCTACGGCAGCAGACGCAGTGCAGCTGAGGCCAGTGCAGCAGCAGTTGCAGTGCAGCCGAGGGCAGTGCAGCAGCAGTTGAAGTGCAGCCGAGGGCAGTGCAGCAGCAGTTGCAGTGCAGCCGAGGGCAGTGCAGCAGCAGACGAATTGCAGCTGAGGGCAGTGCAGCAGCAGACGAATTGCAGCCGAGGGCAGTGCAGCAGCAGACGAATTGCAGCCGAGGGCGGTGCAAGGTCAGGAGAGGCCGTGTTAGCGGAATTTCGAGAGTGTTGGAATTTCGAGTGTGCAAGCCCTCCACACATGGGAATTTTGAGTACCCAAGCCATCTCACACATGCTTACGCATGTACGAGTATCGACACCCACCACCACCGTTTTCAATATTATAAAAGCAGGGAGTCGGTCCTGTTCGTCCTCTTTCTCCGGGTTGGTTTTCGTGCATAAGGGTGGTTGGCGTTGATACTGTGAGTCTGTTCCATTTTGTTATTCTTTGGTCATTGTTTAACTTCATGTAGATAAAGTTAGCGATTGGTTAATTGAATATGAATTGTAACTTTGAATAGATTATAAAGAAATATTGTTTGCTTAGGCCAGTTCTGTAATAAACTGATTGTAATCTGTTGTAAAGTATTTCTTATTTTATGTGTATCACTTCTGATTCCTAAAAATATATATATGTATATATATATATATATATATATATATATATATATATATATATATATATATATATATATATATATATATATATATATATATATATATATATATATATATATATATATATATATATATATATATATATATATATATATATATATATATATATATATATATATACATATATATACATATATATACATATATATACATATATATACATATATATATACATATATATACATATATATACATATATATACATATATATACATATATACATATATATACATATATATACATATATATACATATATACATATATATACATATATATACATATATATACATATATATACATATATATACATATATATACATATATATATATATATATATATATATATATATATATATATATATATATATATATATATATATATATATATATATATATATATATATATATATATATATATATATATATATATATATATATATATATATATATATATATATATATATATATATATATATATATATATATATGTATATATATATATATATATATATATTTATATACTCATATGATAATATTTACGAATTAAGTTTAAAAACATTAACCCACCGTTGTTCGGTCGCGTGTAACTTGAAAATATATAAGCTTACACGAAAATAAAATATTATTAGAAACTTCCTTTAAAAGGACTATAAAATGTATATATTTTGTAGAAATTGTCTTTTGAAAACGTGACAAATCTTTTTATAACTGTTTGTATATAAAAAGACACTGAAAAGCAGTTTTTGTTCATCATTAATTTCTGTTTTTATCATTATTTTAAAATATTTCAATAAAAAACAAAAAATAAAGACGAAACGAAATAGAAAAGGAAACGGGCAAAGAAGTTTCTTATAATATATCAATGTTTAGTTAAACGCTTAGTAGAAAAGCCAATCCATTGACATTTTAAGACCAATTTATTCGATCGAGAATTGGATGCAAAGACAATTTGACGTAGCAAGTGACATGAATCTTGAGGAGCTCAATCTTTGGATGTATTTTTAAATATTTTGCAACGTCCTTTTTTTTAATTTACTTTTGTAAATATAAATCATCCTTCTATAATTCTATAATAAAAGTATTATCTCGAAAGACGGAGAGTGGAGAACGAAGTGTCTTAACGTTTCTACTGTTTTTTTACGGCTTTCCTCTGCTTACCCTGCCATATGCGGGATAAAACGTTTAGCTTAGAAAAAAGAAAATCACTTATCACCAATATTCTTTTAGTATACCCTAAAATATATCTCTTTAAAGGCTATATAAAAGATGTGTGAACGAGCCTAATGCTTAAATTTTGATCATAGCAGTGTTAGTAAAACGTGGGCGTGTCACAAGTTCAAATAAAACCGACCAAACCAACGTTCCGTTCGTGTCAATGAGGCATTAACGTGTTACATGTATTTGTTTCAGCCACCATTAAATGGTAAATGGAACGTTATTGCGGGCGTAGGCGAGGAATTTTGTACATTCTGTGTCGAGAGGCACAAGTAGAATGGTTATTTTGTATACATTTTATTATTATTTGACATTGACTTAAGATTTGTTGTTCTTTGGATGATCATAACGTAGATGTGAAAAAGAGCAAGGAGCTTTCATATAATATTATTTTGTTATATTATTTTGTTTTAATTTTTTTCTTGTTGGCGTTAACAAAAAACAATTAAGTGTAAAAATATTCCGTTTTACATTTTCATGACAAATTCTAGGCCTTGTCTATTTAGTAGCGGAAATTAACGCTGTGCTTTTACGTTTCAAAGCAGGGAAAAGTATGAGACTTAAATGTATGTGATAAAATATTCTTATAATATAATATTATTAAATATTTTTAAGGCTGTAACTTTTTTTTATATTTTATCAGTTGTTTTTGAAATTCGTTACTTTATAGCTTTGTTGTTTTACCTCACCTCAACCACAACTTAGGTAGATTGTAATTAATGGTATTCAGTATTATGATATATTTATGATGATATAAACATATAAGTATTTTCTAATTTTATTAATAATAAGTAATAAAAAATATTATACAAAAACATACTATACTATATTTGAAATAATATATTTATTACAGCGATAATCAATGGAAAATTGTACGATAAATTATGATTTAAATGGATCAATATTAAAATAAAAGAAGTGCATCGGCTGTTAGGTAATATTTATTCCAACAACTCGGGGGGTAAATGGGGACGCGACAGTTCCTTTTCGGATTCAGTGCCAATGGCTTTAAAAATCATATAAAATATTATTAGAAACCAGGTGTGGTTAGAGCAATAACAATAACATAGAAACACACGTAGACCACCAAGTTACATTATTGCATTAAATGCCATAAATCACTTAGAAAGAATATTTCAGAGTAGTTCTCTTTCGATATAGATGTTTTGTGGGTTTCGTCCATAGAAAAAATATTGTTGTTGGGTGGCGGAACCAATCGCTGCAAATTATTTGACCATATACATAGATGAAGTAGAAAAGATTGAAAAAATATATTAAAATTGTGAGCGTAACACGTTCTAATTACATCATAATAATACCAATATACCAGTTATATGTCATACAAATATTGTATTTAAGCGAAAGAAACAAAAGATGGCAATAAAGAAATTAGCCTACTAAGGTTATCAAAGGTCGATGGCACAGCGCGGAGCCATAACTTGTAAAGTTTATTGCCCAAAACACTAAATTATGAATAACTGAGCGTGTTTGTGTATAAACGTTGTTAATAAGAAAGACTTTTGTACAAAAGTACTATAATTGATGCTTGGACACGCACAGGTGAGAAGTAGTTTATTGTGGAATTCTCTAAGTATTTAATTAGCAAGTTTATATATTTTTAGGGTTCTGTGCTGTAATAGTAAGTAGCAGAACTGCGATATCGTGCCTAATTTATCTAGATCATTTTTTCTCAAGATCCTGTGGAGGACTCTGAAAATAGTATTAAATATCTTAGACTTCTAAGAGTCCTTTTAAGAATGATGATGGTGTAATCCTATTATCCCTCAAGAGAGATATGTGGTGATATGAGTATCACTACAAATAGAAATAATTTCTGGTCATCTTGTTCAGCAAAATCCAGTTAACTCCAATGAGGCCAGTTAACGAAGCCTTTCTCTCAACTAAGCACCTTAAGTGATGCAGTGGCGGCTATGACGTGTGCTCGTCATTTGCTTGCCTAGAGAAAAAAAATGAAATTCTTTACATATTCAAAAGCTATAGGTCTTAATATCTACACTTATGAGGAGTTAGTAGTTGCGTAATTTATAAATATTTTACGATAAAAACAGTCTTAAAATTCATTATGTAGTATGTATGATACAAATACAAAATTAGTGAACACGCTCGCAAATTTGAGTTTTTCCAACTTTTATAAATTGTACTTCCTGTTGACATTCAGAGCGCGAGTTTGACCCAAATTTAAATTTGTTTTGACATAATATATGAGCAATACTGAAACCACTTAAACCTCATATCGCTAACTTGACCAGTTAAATGAAAATATTATAAGTATAATGTATATCATATATTATATATAAAACTAGCTTTTACCGGCGGCTTTACTCATTTTTAAATCATTAAATAGATATTAGAGATCATTGCTATTGAAACCAATTTATACTAACTGCATTTTGTTGCTTAGGTAGTAATTTTTAACTACTAATACTATATAGGATATTATTGCACCCAATAAAGTTAAGTATTTAAAATATGCTTTATTGTTGAAACTACAGCCAATTGAAATAAAACTGACCGACTAGATAACGTTAAAGTAAGTATGTTAAGTAGTTCTAAATATTCCCAAAAATTTCCGCTACAAAAAACAATAAAAAGTACCCTATGTTACTTTCAATACCTCCAAAAATATATGTATAACATTTTATAATTATCGGTTGAGTAGATTTCACGTGAAAGCGTAACAAAAAAACTTTCATTCGCATATATATTGATAAAAACCTCTATTTTTCCTAAATATCTCTCTACTTTATTTAAAATCGTAATTTATTGCTCTATTATACACTCTCATCAAAGGCATATAAAATTAAGGCTTCGTCAAAATTGTTTATATTAACGTTTAAATCAGACTATAATCATCAAGTTGAAAGTGACACACAGGAAACTCAATTAAAATTAAGAAAACTTTAAATTAGATTATATTACACGAAATGACCAGTAATTACTGTTGGTAACGCAAAGGGACTAAAAACCGAAATATAGTTGAAATTGCGAATTAAGTACTTGTATGTGTCCTTTCCCCTTTAAATTACGATTTAATATGTGATGATGCTACGCTTAATTTGGAGCTCTTTTAATTATATATTTTAGAACAAGTACTTGTGACGATATTGTAGTGTAAATGAAGAATTAAAGAACTTGCTCAGATGGCTTACACACGATGAGAGACGAGAGAATATTAAAGAAATTATATATATAGCAAGTGTTTATGGTAAGGAAGATCCTGCTAGGGATAAAGCGTGCTAGTATGTATTTTTTGGTTTATTATGAAGATGGCATTAGGTCACTTGTTAAGTGGACATCCTCGCTCATAGAGAAGAGTTGAATGCGTATAACACTACATAGGGTTCTTAAATCCGTTAAATTCTGTCACTCAAGAAGCAATGTGAAAATTTTGTTGTAAACTGAGTTTAATATAGTCTCTTTGCCTACCCATTATATTTAATACGACGCTGAAAAAAATATGTAAAAAATTACATTACTTGTCGACAAATACTTGAAGAAATTTTATGTTTTGCCTATAAAGTAAGTTCTAGTTACAGATTCACAAAATATGTATTCTTGTTTTTGTTTAACAACTTCTTTGTGTCTTTCACAATTTATTAAAGAAAAGGACAAAAACATTTCATAATGTTATTAAAGCTCGTCCACTCCCGGGTGCTTTGTTAAAAATATACGCAGATTTTCTTAAGAAAATACTTTATTGAAGAATATTTTGTTAGTGAAGATTAAAATTTAATTAATCATTCTATGCACTATTCTTTTGTATGTCTTACTAGCTTTTTAAATGCTGTTTTGCCTACTTAGATCATATTTCTTCCTCTCATAAAGCTATTTTTTTACAATTTCAGGCTATGAAAATTAAATTGTGACCTACAAATCCTGTGTGAAACTGTAGGACGTCGAGGTAACAGGAGAATGTCTGAATGTTGATACGATGTTTGGATTTAGATCCTCACTAGGAACTCGTATAAATATTCTATTTATATTTTATCTATTTAAGATAAGATTAAAAATATCAAAACTAAACTTTCTTCTTACTCACTTACTTGTATATAGCAACATTAACAGATATATTTAAACATGAAAAAGGAGCCGTCGCGTCGTGGTAAAGAGGCACTGCGTTTGCCTATAAATACGAAGGTTTTTGTGATTTCGGTACTCACTAGGGAAAATTTAATTGCGATATTTCCTTAGCTCTGACCACAACTCAAAGCGCGGCGTTAAGTTCTGCCATTTAGATTACCTGGCAAAGCGAGGAAAGGCGTATCTTTACAGTAGGTTTCTATAATTCCCACAGTTTTCTTTTTTTATCGTGAAAAATAATAAAAATAACCTAAGTAATAAATGAGCATACGTAGTACAAGTTTATTTACGTGCCATATATAGCAAATAACATGGTATTTCCCAAAAGAAAACTAAAACACGGATGGGTCTGGAGCAACTGATAGTAATAAAAATGTTTCATTACAGACTTGAGCGTTACTAGATTTTGGGTTAACTTCTTATTAGACGCGATAGTCGATACGTAAAATACATATAAGAAAAGACTATGTAGATTAATTATGTGAAATTGTATATCTTTAGTATATGTTAATAAAATTTAATTTTATATAACTTGTATTATATAAATAAGTAAAAAGAGATTTGTGAGGACCGTCTTGGCACAAAGGCACAGCGTAACATTTTGTGAATTCGATTCTAACTTGGGGAAATTTTAATTACTTTGAAAAGCGAAAAGAACAGAGTGTCTTGTAAATAGATTTCTTGAGCCGATGGTTCCCTCTGTCTACCTAGCCTCGAATATGACGAGATACAACCAATGCTGTAAAAAATATTTAGTTTGTAACTTATTCTAAAAATATAAACATTTTACATTTTCATGCTTTATCATATGTTTATTAAAAGGAGAATGTATAAAGTATCTTTGAAAAGATTAGTACACAAGTAATATAAAGTAATTGTTTCTGGATTCGATTCCCACTCTGAGAACATGGATTTTTCTATGTCCATTTTCTTCGTTCTGACAACTAGGCAAAGCGCGGCATTGAGTTCCGCCATTCAACACGCTATGCCTCGTAAAAGCAGGGACGGAGAAAGCAGGGCCTAAACCAACGAACCAGGAGTGTCTTGACACTAGGTTCACATGGTTTCCTATAGTTCCCTCTGCCTACCCAGCCATGCGCGGGATAAAGCGTGAAGCGTGAAAAAAAAATACTTGTAAATTTTATTTATAGCCATTATAAGCTTAAAGCTTAAGCTAAAATATATGCGAAGTCTCTATCAGTGAATTGCTACCTTTATACTGTGGTAAGTAAATAGCTTTTTTGTTGTTATCATCAAACTGAGATGAGTCGATAGGCGCTAATATAACATTTACTACTTCCTAGAGTAGATTTTTTATATATATATATACGGCTTATATTGTGTATATAATATGTACATAGACTAATTCAAGTCCTTTGTGAATTACAACTTCGTAATATTGTAGTAAGTCTAATTATACTTGTTAAAATATTCACATAAACTGAAGAAAGATTTTTTTTTCTGAAATCGCTTTCCCTCTCTGTAAATAGTAAAATGTCTGGATAAAAGATATTGGGTAGTGGATGACCCTCTACGCGTGAGGAGAAACAATGATAATTTAATTTATTTAATAATTCGTTCAGAGGCCACTGCATGCATTGCGCGTTGAGTGGCGGAACTCAACTCCGCGCTTTGTCTGGTTCACAGAGCAGAGAAAACACGAGTACTTCTTCCCCAAGTGGGAATTGAACCTACAAACCGTCGCGTTTACAGGCAGACGCTACGCCTCTGCGCTGGCGGTCAAATTTTTTAACTTTCACAATAATATTAATAATGTAGTCAGAAATCAATGTTCATTTTGGTTTAACTAACTAGAACTAAACTATTACCAAATATGTCGTTGGAAAGATTAAGTCCAATATTTACGGAGGACCTCCTAAGGGAAATAGATGCTAAATTATTTGAATGTTCACCCTATATAATACAAATTTCTTGTTCTCTTACTAATTGCTTTGAAAATTAAAGTACTATGTTATCCTAAGATTCTTCAACATTTATTAGCACTAATTGCTTTGAAATTCTGTGCTATTTTTAGGCCCAAAAAATTTAATACAGAGAAAATAACAATCTATTTACATTCAAGGAAAACAATATTAACTACAATAAAATCAATTTTCCACAGATTATATATTGCCATTCATAATTTTATAGGTAAATACATCATGTTTTATAAATAAAAATATATCTTTATCACATCCATTCCCTGCTTTCCGTTTTTTTCTAGTCATTGCGTGTTGAGTGGCGGAACTGAACCGCGCTTTGCCTAGTTGCCAGAGCGAAGAAGTGAAATTGAAAAATCCATCTCCCCCGAGTGGGAATCGAACCCCCGTCGAGTTAACAGGCAGTCGATCCTCAATGTTGTTGTTCATACTTTTTTACGGAGAACACAAAATTCATTCATTCATCTTATGGTAACTCACCGACACCTGCCCTGTGTAACACTAAAGGTACTAAAGATGCGTTTAAAGCTTTTAAGGTAGAGGTAGACGTGCTTTTTAAAAGTAACCATGTCGTACCGTCCTGAAAATACTGCTTTACATGTACATTTTAAGTCAAATTTTCATATAATCCGTACTAAGTTAGTCATGTTACAAGCTGGATGGTGGAACTCACGTTATGTGATATAAGATACAGATAAATGATCCTATTTTAAACATCAACGATGATCCAACACATGTCGAGTGTATTAATGGACATTTCCGCTTGTTATTCAACCGTACAATTATAATTTGAATTAGGTATAAGACTATTAAAAATATTTTTAATAAAAAAAAAAGTAAATAAATGTTGAAGAATCTTAGGATAACATAGTACTTTAATTATTAAGATTACTTAGTCGATATATATATATATATATATATATATATATATATATATATATATATATATATATATATATATATATATATATATATATATATATATATATATATATATATATATATATATATATATATATATATATATATATATATATATATATATATATATATATATATATATATATATATATATATATATATATATATATATATATATAATTCTTAGATTGTTGACAATTATTAACATATCAGCGTGGTATTTAACGATGTATTTTGACAAACCAATTCCCTGAAGTCATACGGACTACGGTCAACGGTCTGCGTTATGCAGTAAAAATTTTCAGGTATATTTTTACTTGTATATACATGTATCATAGGTAAATTGCAATCTATTAAACAGCGGAATAAACGGCGTTGAGCTCCGACACTCTACCCGCAATATCCCGAAAGGCGGAAAGCTGAGAACGGAGTGTCTTAACACTCTACCTACTCTGCTATATGCGATATAGCATATCTTTAAATTAGCTGAACATAATTGAATAGTAGAAATTAATTTAAATCGAATAGTGTTTTAACACTATTGTAAGACACAATTTTAACTACCAAATATTTTAAAGTACCATGAAATTATCAACTTCATTCCAATAAAACAGTTCCGGTCCAACCCTTTCCTTAGTAAAGAGGCACAATTTCCGCTTGCAATAATGCCATATATTTGTGGGGTAAATCTAAAAAGCCCCTGTTAATAGGTAATTATGAATACAATAGTGGGGGCTACTTTTTCTTCAAGATTTCCATGTAAAGCTTGTATGGCTAATGCGTGGATCCAAGCAATGATGTAGAATTTCCAGAAGAATCAAGGTTTTAAAGTTTTTTTTTTTATTAAAAATTTTTGTTTCTAATTCTAATTATTGTTAAAGCTTAAACTTTTACCGGTTGCATCCTCAAAATGAAAACGACTAACAGTTACGTATGAAATATGACACATTGTGAGTAATTGAGGTTATTCAGATCACAGTCACAATTGGTCACATAGAAACAGCTATATAATATGTATTTTCTATCCAAATTCAGTAGATGAGCCCACTTTACTTAATGTTTAATTTGGAAACGTGATTTTAAGAAGCTTTTATTATCAGAAGATAATTTACTTATGTTTAACTACTGTATATTTATACTTATATGTAGTTAACTAAAAAAAAGAAAATTAAGCGTTTAAAGTATTTTAGTGCAATATAAAAATGAAAATAAATTACGGAATAACAATTTAAAAATGAAAAAAAAATACGGAAATATTATTGTCTCTGAATAATATATAAACGCGAAACAGTGTCTATAGGGCCTAGAGCAGGCTCCCTCTACATGCGCTAGTGTGTACGGGATACTGCCATAAACTATTAATATAAAATTATGTCTCCTTGGAGAACACTTCCAGTGAGTTTATATAGGCCATGTTATTTCACTTTGAATACAGGTGGCGTGTAAAGCTCGAATCGCCCTTAATGTGCGATCGACACGACAATAGAGCACGCGTGACTCATAAGTCTAGACTTCAATATGCGACTTTAAGTAGAAAAATATAATTAACACAAGTTATTTCCTATTTTAATTTTCATTAATTTTAATTGGCATTAAATTTTTCTTCATTTTACATCTTGTTATTTATATTATTGCCTTTTGATTGATAGATAGGAAATTATAATAAAATAGTGGCGTTTCAAAAGTTTTAGTTTTTATTATGTTGCCTATAGAGTTTTCAATACTTGATTTTATAATATACAACAAAATAGAATTTTGTGAATGGAATTTTGATGGATTCAGTGATATATAGATAGTTATTCAAAAAGATGAATTTCACATACAGTATGACTACAGTAAATCTGATAACGTCAACAATATATCAGATATCTCTACTAATTCTATAAAAGAGTTAAGTCAGCTTATTACACAAATATCCTTGTAGTTAAACGAGTAAAGTCGTAGAATAATGATAAATTAATTTATAAGTGAATAATCACTAGATGTAATAATTCAATTACAAGGCATAGAATTGTCCTTTAAGCTTAAATATGAGCGGGAGAGGCCGCGGACGTGCTGCGAAAGCGATCCCGTAGCCTCTCCGTTTTTCAGTGCTGTGGTGGCTATCGCAGGGGGTTTTAGTAAGTACAATCTCACATAACCCGGCCTCCCCCCCAGGAGTCTGGTATCTATGAAGATTTCTCCCTGCGTCAACAAAAAAAAAGATTAAAAATGAGGATTCTGGCAACTAGGCAAGCGTGATGTTGAGTGCCGCTACTCCACATTCAATGCGTACAGTAGGGAACGGAGTGTCTTAACATAACATGATTCTTGCGTTCCCTCTACCTAGGGTAGGTAGGTCTATTCGCTATATAAAGTGTAAAGCTAAAAAAAAATAAACAGTATATTTGACTTCCTGTACGACGGTAAAACGATATGAAAACCAAATATGATAATTCTAAAAAAAAAATAAGAAATATTTCATTCATACAATATAGCTAAATTGCGGGCAAAATGAGTCCATATTTCGTTAGGTGACCTCTATTATTACGCCTTCACCCGTGACCCATAATGGACTCTATAACATTTCTCATCTCCAAGAAATTTAGCAGAGGCAATATGCATGTATTATTATTTATGTAAAAAGATATGTTAGAGCTTTTGTATGGGAATTACGTATTTTTTTGGTTTACTTGGAGAATTCTAATATTGTTGTTTAGAAATTGTATAATTAACACCGTGTCAGTAGGTCGAAGCTAGTAGGTTCTAATCCGGTACAAAATGTCGTCTGGTCTATGGCCATTGGAAATCTCCATTCGGAACAATATATTATTTTTAGGCAAAGCTCGACGTTGAGTTCCGCCACTCAACACGCAATATATATATATATATATATATATATATATATATATATATATATATATATATATATATATATATATATATATATATATATATATATATATATATATATATATATTCATTAATTCTCTATTGTCAGATATGTAGCGGAAATCGGAATATTCTTAATCTTTAAGGTAGATAATCTCTGCCAATTCTGTTACATAGTAGATATGAAATAAAAAAACCGGTCAAGTGCGAGTTGAACTCGCGTGGAAAGGGTTCCGTACACAATATAGTGAAATATTTCCCCTGAAAACGTTTTTTCCCTAAAAATATTTTTTAAAGAATTTACCATTTTATTTTCAATTTATGAAATTCTTATAGGTTTTCATGTAATTTACAAGCCATAAACTATATTCAGTATTTTTTTCAAATTTTTCGGCCCTGTAGTTTCGGAGATTAGGGGGGGAATGGTCAATTTTCGGCTTTTGTAAACTATATATTTTAAAAAATTAAAAAAAATATATTCGAGATCCTGATAACACGCTCTTTCATTTGATATATGACTTAGTAAGGTTCGCAAATTTTTTTTAATTACCTAATTTATCCCACGAAAATTACCCTTATTTCAAAAAAATATTTTTTACGTTACACATCTGTGTTCAGGTCAGGGCATTACACCATCCTGCCAAATTTCACCTGATTCGGTCTAGTAAATTCAGAGAAAATTGGCTGTGACAGACGGACGGACAGGAACACCAGTGATTCTATAAGGATTCCGTTTTTTTTATTTTTGTACGGAACCCTAAAAAAGACCATCAGTATATAGAACAAAACAAACTTTTTTTGCTGTACAATGACAGTATCTACGTTTCAAAAAAAAACATATATTTTGTTTTTTTTTTTTAACAATAAGCGTAAGCACGTGAGTTCAAATTCCACTCAAGTCAACGATATTTTAATTTTAATCAGATTCTGCTAAAATAGAGATGAAAATGGAAATTCTAATTTTTCTCGTTAAAAAAATACTCTAATACACACAATTTTTCATAATTTATCTACAGCTTTTATCCACTAAACCACTATCTTGATAGCCAAAACCACCTACACATACATACCTGTACAGAAACTGACAAATGTGATGAATAAATCAAAAGGTAGCCCCGTCAGGGAACGTTTCACGCAACATTTTCATATTTTGTAGAAGCATTCTTATAACGTTGCCCTTAATGATTTATATTATGGAAAAAAACTCGAATATGAGAATACGTTGAAATAATAACACAGGATATTGAATTATTAGAGCATATGAATGGGTGAACGTTTTATTATGATGACTGTATTTACATGGAATTTTTCGTTCGGATATGTGACTGGGCTGACTACGCAAAAATTGCAAAGTAATTTAGTATAAAATAATTAAAATAAAAATCAAAGTAAAGAATATTTCAATAGGAAAATAGGGTATTTTTTTTTAAATATAATTCTCGCGATTGAAATTGCAATCAAATTTTTATTGTAGTAACTGGAACGTTTTTATTATGTCTAACGTTATTAGTAAATGCTTAAGCATTGAAATAACGATATTATATAATATTATTACTATATGGAAAATGCTATCTTTCAGTTTTATTTTTTGGTATAATCATCCTTTAGGCTTTTGTGAAACTATTTATACCGCAACGCAATTGAACGAAGAACATTTTCATAGTGAATGCAAGATTATATAATATAATAAAAGGTTATTATGGTGCAGTGGAAAAACTTCCGACAGAAAACGTGATGACTGTAGCTTTGTTTCCCACTCAGATGAAACAATTATTTCAGCTCTGGACTGTCGTGGCAAAGAGGCAGCGAAGGTTCGATTTATATTCCAAGAATGGATAAGGATGGATTATGGCTCTGGCAAATAGGCAAGCGACGTAGAGTTCCTTCACTCAACACGCAATACCTATAAAAACAAGAGTAGAGTTCCCCCTGCTTACCTTGCTATGGAGCGTGATTAAGCGTGAAGACAAAAAAAAATATATATACACCTGATTCAATGAAAATTATCAAAAGCAACTCATATAAAGAAGAAGCCTTCAAAGCACCCACTAGTAAGAAATGCAAGCACAAAATGAAATACGTTTAAAGAAAATTACGCAAATAGAAAGAAATAAGTGGAAAGATAACGAACTCACCCGCGGAATATTAATGACCCAGCGAATGATCAACTGGGTTGGTTCTAGCTTTTATTATTGCCTTGCTTGTAAAATATCGTTTATTTTTAAAAGGAAACCTATAAAATGTGTTGTGTGAATATAATTTAGCTTTACTTGCATTTTATGATTTAAATATGTTAAATTAGTTTAGTTTAATTAATTATATAATATAGTTAATTGAATTTTATACTCTTTTAATATGTAATTTTATCTTTCTTTTATATTTTGTTTGATATTTATTATTTTGGGCTACGTTTTTAAAATTTTTTTAGGTCTTCACGATTTATCCCGCACATGGCAGGGTAGGCAGAGGGAACTGCAGGAACCATCCAACCTAGTATTAAGACACTTCGTTGCTTATTCCCTGCTTTCTCCATCCCCGCTTTCCGTCTTTTTCGAGGCATTGCTTGTTGAGTGGCGGAACTCAACGTCACGCTTTGTCTAGTTTTCAGAGCGAAGAAAATGGAAATAGATAAATTCATATTCTCCAAGTGGGAGCTGAACCCACAAACTGTCGCCTTTACAGGCAGACGCTACGCCTCTGCACTACGACGCTACTTATTAGGTAAATTATTGTACTATAAAGCATTTACCTCATCCGTCTCTTTATTTATGCTATCCTATATACTTTGATTCACACTACTTTCATGGTTGTTCGCCATTTGTACCTCCGCTTTATATTTTTTTATTTTTGATTTGCTATTTAATTTAATTGTTTAATTATTGTTTTTTCTTGCTTTATTATAATTATTTTTTTATATTCGAAACAATTGGTACTGCATAATTGTGAGAGTAAATGCTTTAGGGAGCGTTAATAACCGTGCCACAGATTAACACTATTTATTTTTTTTTTAGCTTCACGCTTTATCCCGCACTAGGCAGGGTAGGCAGAGGGAACTGCAGGGACCGTGGGAACCTAGTGTTAAGACACTCCGTTGCTTAGTCCCGGCTTTCCGCCGTCGCGGCGCAGAGGCGACACGACTACGTGAAAACGCGACGGTTTGTGGGTATGAATCCCATTCAGGAAAAATGGTGTTTTCACTTCCATTTTCTTCGCTCTGGCAAATAGGCATATTGGAGCGTTGAGTTTCTCTACTCAACACACAATGATTCGAAAAAAGACAGAAAGCGGTTCCCTCTGTCAACCCTGCTACGTGCGGGATAAAGCGTGAAGCCAAAAAAAATGAAGTTTAAATTAAAAAAAAGAATTATATACAGGTATAAATTATATATTACCGTAAATACTGATTAAAAACTGTAATATATAATGATAAACAAGTAAGAGTAATTTGAAAATTACTAGAGGGTATAACATGTGGTGACAAGGGAAATGGTCAGTAAATTTATGTTAAAATCCATTACGCCTTCATAATGTAATTATAACTACGACGCAACTTGACGACATGCCCCATTAAAGTAAATAAAAAGATCAACAATTTTCAGTTTTATACATAGATTTGGTTTTATGTTGATAGTATTTTGTTTTTTTAATTTTCTGTTTTTTCTTGTACTACGCACCAAAATTAAATTTCGCTTACGAATTCGAAGCTCGCTTGTTGCAAGGCGGAAAGCAACATTTAGCTTTGCTTTTTATTATATTATTGTACTGATATAATAATTTTCATATAATAATTCTTTCAAGTGAACCAAATGTGCGTGAACGTGAGTGAACGCGTCACAAGTACAAAAAGTCCAAAATATCAAAATATTTCTATTAATATTTCCCAAAAATGTAATCAGAAGGGTAAACTAAAAAGGGAAAAAGAATTAAATTTAAACAAATGAAAAATATAATATATAAAAGCAATTTAACAAAAATGCGATATTTTGAAAGCCAGTAATGAATTAGAGAGTTGAGATATTTCGTCCACGTTTTTAGTCTAACCTGACACGCAATTGACGTGACGTTGTCTTTGTCATATGACGAACGGTACAGAGTAATTTTATTTAGAGAGAAAAAGTATTTTTTATTATTATATTTCTATACAAGGCCATATTAGTACGTATTAGGAATATTATGTTATAAAGACAGGTGTGACGAAGCCGCATAATATTATATGTTTACATAAACGAGAATGTTGTAGGTTCAATTATCGAAAAGGGAGAATTTAAAGAAAGTTTAGTGACATGAGGTTAGGTTAGTTTTTAATGTCATGTAATTATTGTAACCGTATGAAGCGCCACTAAAAACCATGTAATATAATATTGAGTGCAATACGGTGAAGGGATTATCTTAGGAAGTATTTATGTATAATAGAGATTTGTGGCAGTAGAATGATAAAAGAAACAACGATATCATGACCGTTAAGCTTAACACTATTACTAGTGCCAATATGTAGAAATATGTAGTTAATGTCTAACACAAATAAGGATTTTCAGTTAGAATTAAAAATATCACCAGAGTGATATAATGAGACATACATATTAAAAAGACAATTATACTGCTGTATATGATTGATATACATATATCTAATAGATATAGATATATATTCCTAAAATAAATATTGTGATTTTTGTATTTGACCTTAGTAGCTAACACGATCGATGTTAAAGCTTAAATGACGGCTATCTATCATTGAACGAAGGTTAAACGTGACGCCTCTAGTTAACTTTTTCCTATTTGTCACATCGTTTAATGTGATGTTTGGAAATTATAGTGTCCAACTTCTTTTCTTAATAGTCCCTCGAAATTACCTTTTTTTCAATATATATATCATATTTCTCGTTTCTATATTTATTAAACTACCATATTTTGTACATTATACAAAATTGCTTTCTTTTTGGTCATTTAGGATATATAAAAAAATCTGTTAGTCGTCTGATCTCAGTTTTCTCTGTAAATATGTACACAATAAACGAGTCATATTTATCCATACTAACAACACAAACGTTTTCCAAACAAAAATCTTAATAATAAATCGACAAATTAATTAATAAGTAATAAATTACAATATTTTACTAAAGAAAAAGTATAAAATGCGAGGAAAGGAAATTAGAGAGGCTAAAGCAAATAAGGAAGTTCTGAATAATATTGTAGGCTCCGCTAGAGGTCTAATTAGCAACGCATACGAGTACATCCGACGTAGTAAACACATTAATGTCTTTATGTCAGAAAACCTTTATGAGCATTAAAATTATTATTTTGTTTGTAATTTTTTTAGCTTCACGCTTTAGGAGGGCAGAAGGAACCGCGGGAACTTGGGAACGTAGTGTTAAGATACACTTACAGACGTTCCCTGCTTTTTCGAGGTATGTTGACTGGTGACTGGTGGAATTCAACGCCGCGCTTTGTCTGGTTACCAGAGCGAAGAAAATGGCAATGGAAAAATCTATCTTTCCCGAGTGGAAATTGAACCCTAAAACCGTCGCATTTACAGGCAGACGCTAAACCTTTCGCCACAAAGGTTCAATTTATTTAATACATTATACTATATATATATTTTTTAAAAATAACTTTGACATGACATAGGGTTTTCGTGTATTAAAAATTGCTATGATTGTGTGTATGTAATTATTTCACTAAGAATTTATTTGTTTGTTTAATAGTTTTAAAAATTTGGTTTTAAAAATTTTAAGATAGAAGTCTCTGCCGGCGTACTTACGGTAAATAAATGTATTTAACTTTAACCGCGTAAATTAAACTTCAAAAATAATTTTGCTTTATGTTCTGGTAAGATAAACTTGGACATTAAGTTTCGCCATTCAACATACTGTCTCAAAATCAAGTAATAACTTATATTGCGATATTACGTCTGAATTTCGGTTTGAATTTGAGGTATTATATGAAAAGAAAATAGTCAAATAGACTGGGTATTAAAAATACAACGTTTAGACGCTGACTACCACGCGAATAAAACTTTTAGACCTACCTGACTTAACTATTTACTTATTGATTGTGTAATATATGTTTATCCATAAAAATATATACATAAAAAATTTGAAGCTTCAATTTTTCCATACCTCTATGTAATTTTTTATATATTATTATAAATTTATATGCTATGTCACTTTTCTATTGATATGGGTCTTCTTAAATAACTTTCAAAAGTATGAATATACCCTCGAGATAATAAAGTAAAAGGGTTTAAAAAAGAGAAATAGTATAATATAAGTATAGTAACATAAATTAAAAAAATAACTTAATACAGTCAAAAATTTTCGCAGAAATAATCAAATTCGGTGTATCAGAATTATTAGTTAGTATTTTAGTATTTTCTTATATATATATATATATATATATATATATATATATATATATATATATATATATATATATATATATATATATATATATATATATATATATATATATATATATATATATATATATATATATATATATATATATATATATATATATATATATATATATATATATATATATATATATATATATATATATATATATATATATATATATATATATATATATATATATATATATATATATATATATATATCTCAAATATATGCCAAGTGCCAATCGGGGGCGTTTACATGCCTCTTTTAAACTTGGACTATTAAATCAAATTGCTCGTTAGTACGGCCGGTCCAAAAATGCATTGTTATATCGCTTATAGCACTTGCTACTTCGAATTTTACTATCATCTACAGCTCTTAGCAACATGTCACAAATGTCTGTGAAGAAACCACTAGTGAAAACACCACAAAAATCAAGTATATCAACTCAAAGTAGGGACCCAATATGTGAACGATAGTGAGGCCTTGTGTAGCCTAGTGTGTTCAAAAGCCATAACATGTTTAAACACGTTTTAACTAGCACTGCAATGTCATAGAATAAGAAATAATGTACTATTATTGCTTAAAATCGTTTTTTGAAATAGGCTTTTCACGTGGCCATAATTTTTTTCACACAGCGATCTGAAATGAGCTCCAACAGTAACTGTTATAGTATATTATAAGACCTTTCAAATGACATATCTTTACGTCTTTATTGCTACGGCAAATTAACAGTAATTGGTATTTTTCGTCGAAATATACAATTATAATAAATATATATTTGTTTTAGAAAGTATTCATAGAAATATTTTAGAGAGGTTATTCCTGGAATACGGCTACCTTAAAGATAAGTAACAAAGCTGCTAACTGATGCTTACAAGTTTTATAGGTTCCATTTTTGAGCGGTTCCTGTTTTTGTTTTGAATCAGGTTGAAGTTGGCAGATTTGTTATATTATTATAAAAATTCTGGTTTAGTAAAACATATTGCGGCGTTGAGTACTGCCTAAATCTAAATTAAATTTTCATAGAAAAAAAAATGATAAACGATGGTCTCAACGTTAGGTCTTCTTAATCTTAGTCATCGTTTAATAGCATAAATGTATCAAAAATTGATTGTGTTCTGGAATTATAATATTACTTGTAGTTATAAAGAATACTATTTACAAATTAAACTGTTTACACAAAAATAATTTTAGAGTAATTTGTAAATTTATTTAAGAGATTTGAACAAAAATTTGGTTCAGTAAGTTTTTGTTGTCAGAGAACGGTTATGAAAAATTAAAACTTTAAATAATTTAAATTGCTATTTTTCAATTAATAAGACAGATGAAGGGTCTTAACGCTAAACTTTCCATATATAAGAAAAAAAAAACCAATTTCGTATATACTTAATCATTACAAATATACTACTGTTAAATAAAACCCATCTCAATTTTACTCCTACCAAAAACTACATGATTCATTGGAAGTAATTGAAAATAGAGATAATTGGTATCACATATCCGCACACCTCGTACAAAAGGACCAATAAATAAAAGGAATGGCGAAGGACGCTATCACAAACACCTGTCGATTTTGTGGGCTACTAAGAGTGGCGATAGATTTATATATTATATTTTATATTTATATTCTGTATATCATATATTTCTATTTTTAGTAAGATTAATTCTAAAAGTGTTACTAAATAAAAATAATAATCATATTTTATTAGATTTTTTTCGCTATAGTTTAATGTAAGTAGCGCTTGTTTGATGATGATGTTTCATAACAATAAATGTATCAAATTATGTAATTCGCTTATCATCCATAGCCTTAGTTCTAAGTAATATTACATATAAAAATACAAAGATAGGAGTTCAATATGATAAATATTACTATCCATATATTATGTATTAATATAATCAATATTTATGATAACAAAATATCGTATAAGTTAAAAAGGGTACAGACCAAGTGTCTGTAGAGTCAGTTATATTTAAATAAAAAAAGAATTCATAACAATCGTATTATTTATAACAAATATCAATTACAACATAATCTTATTCATAAAAAAAACCATATATTATCAAATTTTAGCGATAGCTTTGCGATATTAAAGTGAAAAGTATTCTACTATGAACTTGATAATTATGGGTTCTGTTTTAAGTAAGGCTACTAAACTATTTTCAATTCGGTATTGTAAGATAAAGTGTGATATTTAGATACCCTAAACCAAATTTCACGCATATTTCAGCTAAGCTTAACTTTTTTTTATTACGTTGGGAAATGCGATTACGCAGATCACGTGTGCACGCAAAAAGTGCTTTTCGGGCGGGACTTTGGGACTCTACGGTAATTTCGGTACCACCTCTATGCTATACTCTCTCCACATACCTATATGAGACATCGCAGGATCGTTAGTGTCTACAACTACGACGCCTCAATGGAAGTCCCACCTGTCGCAGGCGTGGCTTATCTCCGAGATGTTGCTCGTCCTGTAAGTCACCGAGGCCGCGAGTGCCCTAGGAAATCATGAGAATAACTGAGGACAATGGTGGGCTATAATAGATAGGTGGTGGTGAGGCACTGTAGTGGCATGCGCAAGCGATCCTGCAGTGTCCTATTATTTATGGAGAGGACTTCCGCTGGGTTTTAGTGGGTAGTGTCGGTTCAGATTAGTTCCACAGTACCATCCGTTTGTGGGATATACCTTTCCTGCATATGAATGGTCTGCGTAAAAACATTTTCCAAGCAATAAAAAAGGCAAAGGCAAAAGTAGTTTAGCTTAAAATTTATATTCTCCGTAGATAAGTCGACATTGTCATAACTGAAAATTTTGTACCTATATATGTGTGAAATTGTACATATAATATGTATATCTAGGTTATACTATAAAATTTCTTGAATAATATGAAAATTAATTTAGACATTTTTTGAAATATAATAATTGATTTTCATATTTTTCAAGAAATTTTTAAAAAATAAAACAACTATTTTGTACTTATTATACTTACGTACATGGTTTTAACTATTATATCAAATTGTACTTCAAATTTAAATATTTTTAAAAGAAGCTCTTTCCATACAACGTAGCGTAGTTACGTAGAGACAGACGATGTAATGTCATGATATTTTGGGGTGTCAAATCTTTTAGGACTTTTTACCTTCTTTTGATCTTGAAGCGCTGGTCTAAACTTCATAGGTTTTTGATACAAATGTGTGTTTTCTATTAATAATGCTTGGATTTTACGAAACTATAAATTCTTGTATTTTAACTACTTGATTGTAACTTCGAAAATTAACCTTTTTTCTTTACATATATATAATTTTTTTTATGCCGAGTATTCTCAATTCGTGGTTATCAGGAAATGTTCAAATATTCATCATTGGAAATATTCACGTTCATCATTAATTTATCTAGAAAGGTTTTGAATACAGATTTTTTAAAAATATCTTATTTAAGGTTCCTATTTTTGATGAGACTGTTCTGTTAGCGAGATAGGCTTAAAATTTTTAAATCTCCACCCAAAGAATATTTTGTTTTCATTTCTCTGGCGTAACTTTTGCTGTTTTAGGTACCACCGTTCAAAGAGAAGTTTGTGCTAAGAAATGAATTTCACACAGTGTGAAGCTAAAAAAAGATTTTACCTAATCAATAATTGATCAATGTCTTAATACTAGGCTCCTCTAGTTATTCTACCTACTCTGTGTAAAGCTAAAAAAAATCCTATGTTACGCCATTTAAATTCGTATGTATTCACGAATTTTTTATTTACAAAATAATATAGCTGGCCATTGTATCGTGAAAAAGCTGTAAACTATGGAAGTTAATTGCGACTTTTTATTTATTTAACCATTTTTCTGATTGAGTCTGGTATAGCGTAATTAAAACGGTCAAGAGTGGGAGGACTCGGTTTGCTGTCACTGTTATGTTTAATTGAAGAGTGCTGTCTCTTTCTGATTTATACATATATTTATATGAAAGACAGTGATGGATAGATTGCGTTATGTTGTAATTAATTTCATTTGTTATTTTATTAGTTTAAATAACCTCATTTAGTATGAAATGTTTTTAAATTTGCTACTTGAGAAATTTAATGTTAATATGAGAATATTTTACAAAATATTTGAATAATGCTTGACGCATTTTTTTCGTAAAGTAAAAGCTTTTTTGTAAAAGCTTAAATGCTTTTATAAGAAAGTTCTGTCATAAGTAATATATTTATGATAAAGCCGTCTATCACTGATTGCTACATTATATATACACACACATACGCACACACACACACACACACACACACACACACACATATATATATATATATATATATATATATATATATATATATATATATATATATATTATATATATATATATATATATATATATATATATATATATATATATATATATATATATATATATATATATACATTTAAATACGATGCCAATTTAAATACGATGAACTAATTAAATTCGATTAGTGTACCGCAAAATTAATATAAATAATAATTTGAATAGAATAAGCTGAAACTGTTTCAACGTAAAAGTTGTTACAATCAAAGTTTAAATGAAATTCAAACTCATCAGTATGTTTCCGTGGAAGCTGGGAAAATCTGCAATATTGTAGTAAGAGTCTATTATTATTTTAATGAGTTTGTTTTAAATATGAAATGATATAAACTAACAGAATGTTGAAACAAGATGTAATTATAAATTTTGTAATAGCAAGAATATGTGCATGTGAGGCTGTATAGTGCAGTGATTGTACCTAAGTGTAAAGACAATGCTAATACGCGCGATTCTAATGAGAGAAATTAATTATTTTTCATTTCTTTGCTTTGTATTCTTCTGTTATTTATAAAGTAATTGAGTAAAGAGTGGGGTTACAAATGTCTTAACACTAGGCTACCTCTGTCCATCTTACCTCTGTCCTCTGTCCATACGTCTAAACTTTCTCTTTCCATTGCAGTATCGTAA